>PTEX01000014.1:37500-42408 GCA_003342815.1 Eudromia elegans | reverse complement strand
TTTTTCAAAAAAATCCAGGCTCCCCGCTGCTACAGCGATTTTCATCTTGTTGTTAATTTTCCCTGCTCCATATGGAGCTCCAGACATTTCACCTGGAGGCTGTACTAGATTTTGCTGTAGCGATCGCACTTCCGGAGGCCAAAACTGTCATTTAAGGTTCCCGGTGCATCTGTCTACGCCAGGCTTTTCACTGGCACCGGCGAGTGTGAATAACAAATTGGATGCACCTGAGATTCGGATGATTAGTGTGTTTGGTGGATGGCGGCGAGGCGGGAGCAGACAGCTCTGGGGACGGGGAGGGCTAAGCAGCCGCGGCGGGTGGATCCGCTCGCACCTTGCGCCGGGAAGCGGCAGCATCCGGGCGGCCCGAGCGCGGGGAGAGCGAGAGCAGCAAATATTTCATCCTGCCTTGTCATTGATTAGAAAAGAGCCTTTAATTTCATTTCACCCCATGTTGTGATTAATTTGCATTCTTTGTCAGAAGTTAATGGAGTTTTTTATGGTTCACTCTGAAATCCTTGAAGACATCAGAGTTGATCTGATGTTTATACAACCGCCAGCGGAATTTCTTGGTTTGATTGATGGAGAGCTTGATGTTATTCCAAACGGCTTTTTAAGCTGTTTTTAAGAATTATTTGAATAAAATGCAAGCGAGATATTGTTATAACGATCAAGATTATCTGTTAAAAATCTGTTTCAAATAAAGAACATGATAAGGAGAAAAAAAGATCAAAAAGACAAGAGAAATGATGAATAGAGAAGATGATATTTATTAAAATACATAATCCAAGTATCCTGCAAGTTATTTCAAAATGTAGGGCAAGTAAGAGAGACCTTATTTTTAAGCTTCTTTTCAGTAGTAAGAATTTAGTTTGCAGCGTAATAAATAATGGAAGGGAATTAATAAGGATTTTGGTTATAATTAGGTTTTCCCCTTCTTTTTATTGTCACAGCTTTTTCACCTTCGTTTTGCCAGCGCTGTGCAAACCACAGCCCTGGTGCCCCTAACTCCGACAGGCAAGACGGGCAGGCCTGTGAGTTCAGCAGAATGATGACACATTGCCCGCCTCGAAGAGGCATTCCTAAATCCCAGTGCAAGGAAAGCAGGAGGGGATAACAGGGGATTTTATAGCCCAGGAAAGCATTTGTTATAGACTTGCCGTTGGTTTGCTTTATAAGAAAATATACAGCCAAAAATCAGCAGTGAGAGAAATTGTTCTGCCGCTCCTGTTAGCGGAGGCTTTGCACTTTTCCCGAATCCCGGCATCCGAGCAGCACCGGGGCGCCGATGCCGACGAGGCTGCGTGCTGGGGGCCGGATCCTCAGCCAGAGCCGCTCGGGGCACGGTGCAGACCTGTCTCGCCGTCGCTACGTGGCTCGTTTTCAGCAGGAATAGATTCTGCAAAAGCTTTTTGATTTCTGATACCAAAGCTGCTTTTTGCAAGATTTTGGGTTTTATCCTTTCATCAGCAAATTCTGCCCTGGCTATGATTCCTGCAAGTAAGATTTAATTATAGGTCAAAAAGCTACTATGCAAGCACTTCCTTTTAAAAGCAGATTAACTTATGTGCTGTGTCTCCGTTTGCTAACTAATCGTATGGTTTTAAATGAAGTTGCTGCTTTCTGATCCCTGTATTAGCATAGATTAAGATGCTTTTTGTTATATGTAATCCATAGTATTGACCAAATTTGGCCTGGTTTCATTTAAATGTAAGCAGGTTGTCAAGAAAAAATATTTAGTTTAACTTAGCATGTAAAGTAGCCATTTTACTGTTGTTTTTTCAATTGACAGAAACGTCATTTAAGCATTCATTTATTTTGTGAGAATAAATTGAGGATTGGCTACTGTGCATTTCCTAGGAAGAAAGAAATGTCTTTAGCTTCCACATACATCATTATATCTTACAATTTAAAAGGCATTAAATACTGTTCAAATACTAATGCCAAGATGGTGATTATTCCTAATTAAATTATTTTTGCAGCATCTTAAGGGTCCATTTTATGAAAATATTTTTAATTTATAGTGTGTTTCAGAAATTACTGATAAGGATTTCAAGTCATTTGCTTTCATTTTAAACACTGTGCTTGTTACAGGTTTCACTACATGTAGCACTAATTAGCTAAAATACTTTGCATACATTTTTGTTTTGTTACTTTTCTCCTTAACCGGAAATAAATTTGTACTTAAATTTGATTTATCTGTTAGAAACTTGTTGTACAGTCCAAACAGTTTCAGTTCTCCCAGAGAGGTTTTCTTTTTGGAAATGGAGAGATTTAATACTCACATATTTTGCTGCTAGCTGAATAAGCATCAAGACACATATGCATTTTTATTTTAATCTCTTTGATTAAATTTTTTTTGGAATAATATGCCCAAACTTGGAAAAGTAGGAAAACAACCGATCTTGGTTTTATAATTTGTTATTCCCAAGTGGCTTCTCCGGCTGAGAGCTGGAAGGTGTGCTGTGCCGAGCCCGCTTTGCCCCTCTGCTCCCTGCAGCCGCCCGCGGGGCTGGCGCTGGCGCTGCCGCCGCGCCGGAGCTGCCGGCGCCGCTCGGTGCCTGCTCGGTGCCTGCTCGGACCCTCGCGCTCTGACGTCAGCCTGGAACCTGGGCACGGGTCACTTTACTCCAATGGGAGAATTGACTACGCGGGAGAGTCCCCTGTAGGTGTATCCTCCTGGTTCAGGATGCAAATCCGTGTTTTCTGGTTGGGAGCGGTGGCATCGTCACCCCTCTGGGCTTTGATCACTTGAACAGGAAGATTGCTGCATGGCACTGAATCTTTTGTTCTTCCTGCAGTTATTGCCTCTCCTGCCCTGTGAAGGACTGAGTGTGCTGGGGCCTTTTTGACTGTGCGAGTTGAGCGAGATCCTGAATGGAAATGATGCTCCGCCTAGGAGCAACCTACCAAGGGGCAGAAGGGATGGGGAGGAAATAGTGACACTGAAGTTCCTTCAGCCCACCCGGGGTGGGTTTGCAGCACGCGGGACCGTCCTGGCCTCCTCCCCTGGTCTCCTCTGCCTCCTGGAGCCCAGGAGGGAACGTGAGGGAATGACTGGAGGGCCAAGGGAATGACTTGAGGGCCAAGTTTCCCGCCCAGAGCCCTCTTCAACAACCAGCTCCAAGGAAATGGGTCCTTAGTTCACCCAGGAGTGCACGGCGGCCCAACCGTCCTGTGGGCAAGTCAAGACCTAGAGAACATGCTAGTTGCCACCATGGTGTCTTTTCCTGTCCAGACCCCTTCAGCACTGCAGTGTGGTTAGAAAGCTCTGCGTGTATATCCAAACTGTGCCTTTGCAGGGGTGTTTAAGACCTTAAAGATGTCCCTAGATTTATGTTCAGTCTTCAGGCATGTCATGGGCAGTGATCACTGTTGATTTTGCAGGTCGTTGGGAAGCTCGGAGTTTCTCCGGTGGGTTTTGGGGCGGGTAGCTGTGCTGTAACCCCTGGCATTTTTACCTTTCCACCTAGAAAGCACTTGCAGGGACTCTGCCTAAATGGAAGGCGCTCATCGACCGCTCTTAAAGCTCCCGGTAGCCGAGGCTCTCACTTCCCTGGATGGTTTGCTCTGCATCTCGGCACAGGAGGGATTTCCTCCCGCGGGACACGGGGCCGGTTGTGCACACAGTGACCGCGGAGAGGGACGAGCTGGGGAACACGGGGCTCACGTGGCCCCCATTCCCGGGAGCAGAGGGACGCGGCAGCCCCACGTCCTGCTCGTGCTCCAGCCCCGTGGCTCCCGCTGCCTTCGGAGGCTCCCCCCGGCAGCACCAGGGTTTCCGTGCCCGCTTTGCTGAGCTGTGGTGCTAACCTCTGGTACACGGATTGCTGCGAGGAGGGGCTGCAGTTCAGTGGTGGATGAAATAATCCCTCGCTATAAATTTGTTTGCAGACCTCTGGGAGAATCAGCACAATATAAGTGTAGGAATATATTTAATATTAAGGTTTTTGTGAATTGTCTCTTTTTTTTCCCTTTGGGGTTTTTTTTTCTATTTTGCCCTCTGTTGTTTGGCTGAACCGAGTTTGCAGTTTGTGAAATGCGCAGTCAGTGGGTTCCTCTCAGAAGTTCAGGAGCAAATTATGGTCAGTCTGACTGGTTCCCAGTGCTTGGACAATCCTTCCAAAGCTCATCCAGCCTTAAATTTGTAAATTCAAAATTTGTCAGATGTACTTGAAGAAATATATGTCTTAATTCCAGAGGAGGAGCATCAGTCATGATGGTGAAGGCCAAATGGAGATGCCTTTTCTTGCCTATGAGGGCAGAGACAAAACAGGCGTGTGTTGGGCGTCTGTGAGAAGGAGAACGTTCTTGCTGTTAAATGAAATTTAAACTTCACTTTTAGAGATTAGAAGTAATGTGTATGTTCTTTTAAGATCATAATTGCCTGGATTAGGAAATTGTTTACTTTGAAGTCGCCCTTAAAAATTGCAGCTATATTTATTTGTATATGTATTTTTCTATTAAAAATAGAAAAAAAAATCACTAGCTTGAAATGCAACATGTATGTAAAGAGAAAATTTGTTAACTGACATGCGAAGATCTAACCCTGGGTCGCCTGCAAATCTCTCAAACAAGAGCTTCGGGGCAAGTCCAAATTCCCAGAGTAAAAGCGAAAATTAAAGCTCCAGCTCGTGAGTTCTCCGAGTTACCTGGGGTGGATTCATCCGAGTTCCCGTGATTGTGCGTGTGAGTATAATGCGGAGGGGGTGGCAGAGGTCTCCTCAGCCACTTCCCATCCAAAGTGTCTCCATGGAGACAGAAATATAACCTCATGGTCTGTCCAAAGTTGCTTTTCATAACCAGAGGCAGTCATTAAATAGTAGATGAAGCAAGAGGCAAACTTTGGCACTTTTAACCAACCTAAAAAAAATTGCATTTGGAGAATAGGGTTTTTTTCCCAAAGAC
>PTEX01000014.1:0-32500 GCA_003342815.1 Eudromia elegans | reverse complement strand
GCTGCCTTGAGTATTAAAGATTAGAGATGTTTAGCGCTGTAAGACTGATTATTTGGGGCCAAATTTTCCCCTTGGCTGTCGGCAGGTCCTAAAGCTCCCCGGAGGCGGGAGCAGCTCCTGTCTCCTGCAGCTGCTCTGTAGAGCCCGTCCCCGTAGGAACTCGCGGACGCTGGTGCAGAATTCCCACCTCGCTTACTGACGGTGCTCACGGCTAGGAGTGGCGGTCTGCAGCTTCCCTTTTCCACCAAACACAGCACAGCAATCGTCCCCCAACGGCGTGGCTCCTGCTTGGAGATAGGGCGAGCGACCGGCTTCTGGCTGGGGATCTGTGAGGGTGGGATCAAGCTTTCTCAAGGATCTCCGGTACCCCGGTGGTTCCATGCCATAGGAATGATTTGCTCAACTTGTTATACCTGAAAACTTTGGATTTTCTTTTTCTTCAATGTGTCTTTTCATGTGACAGAGCTTAGATGTTTCTGGAAATGGGGTCTCCCACTTGTGTCCCAGATACAGGTTGTCTTTGCTGGTGTCTGCAGGTGTCACTCAGTAAATCAAATTCCACTTCCAAACGGAGACTGTGCGAGACTTAATGCATTGGAAAGCTCCCCATTAAAAACATGGATGAAGCTGCTCTGAAATTCCAGTGTAATAAGCGGTGGGTTACAGGGCTCTGTGACCCTGCAGCAAAATCAGGGCTTGAGTTTTCAGGAAGACAGTAGCTCTGGCCATGGGGTATTCTTGTGTTTGTTGCACTCAGTTGAAAATCAGCACTGGCCTTGAGATTCTCCCAAGCTGTGCTGTGTCCCTTGGCTTTGCAGGTGTCCATCCTCTGTAGCGAGACCACCCTACGCTGTGGGTGGCTTCTGATAGGCAAGCGCCCTGGCTTTTAAGCAACTGCTTTGAATTTTCCTTATGCTCTCCAGGGCTATTCTGTTTGACCCTTATTTAGTTTGAGTATCCCTACTAGGAAACCAATTATTGCCAGCCCCTTGGGTGGCTGCTTTAAACTGGGTTTCCCTGTACTGGAGCAGTTGTGGTCACAAGTGCTGTAGTTAAGCATTAGCTCTAGTTTCTAACCTCTTCTTTTTCGTAACCTAAAATAGGAAGTTAATGTGGGTTTGAAGGTTTTCATGGCTTGTCTCGGTGTCGTAGTGACTTAGTGTGTGTGTGGCTTTGCTGCTTTGAACTACAGAGGAAAAAAGGTCCTGCTTTTTGTCCATCAGTTTCAAGGAGAACTTGTGAGGATTTGTGGCAGTCTGAATCAATTACATGAGAAACTTCGAGGGTTGAGGCTTTCAAGAGCAGATCCCGTTTTTACCCATAGGAGACAATAACACCCCAAAACCTGCGTAGTTTTGGAGACCTGTGCAAAACTGGAAGTATTTATAGATACAGGTATCTTGATGAATCCCTACCCTGGGAGCTTCCTGAGTGAGTCTGGAGCAGCTTTCCAGGGGTGTCCTGGGTGTTCCTGTTAAGCACCTCCGCCCAGATAGTCGGTCCCATAAGACTAAACTTGAATCTATCTCAGGGACTTCAAAACTCCTCCAGTTGAAGAGCTTCTTTTTAAATTGACAGTCTAGAAACATTTAACAGCATCAGTAAATGTTAGGGTAGTGTTAATGATGAGCTATGAAGCATTTCACTGTCAATAAATTCTCAAAGTTTCCCGTGAAAAGATAGCTTGGCCTTAATGCATGTGTCCTATGTGGTTATTTCTATTCCTTTTTTTTCCTGGTAAAACACATGCCTCTATTTACTGCTATGGCACAGTCTTAAAAAATCACAGGATGTTCAGTTTGATCAAAAAGCACAATGAAGACCTTTGCCTTTTGAGTGCTCAGTTTCTTAATTTTATTATTGCATCCGTGCCATGTTCTGCTAATTATATAAATGAAGTAGAAAACTTCAAAGGCTCGGAATTTTGTGTGTGTGTGTGTGAATTTCCTTTGAGATTTTCATGTATTGATTTAAGTGTATGGACAGCTATATTTAACCCTGACAATTTCTGGAGTTTGACGATAGCCAAGATACAGGGGATGCTGCTGTCGGGACGGGCATGTGAGCGCTCACACCCCCCATGATTCGTCGTGCCGTTCAGTTGTTTTGGGGGGTACTTTTATTGAGACAGAAACTATGACCTTACTAGTGTATGAGGTTCAGAGACTTATACAGAAACAAGGTAAAACCACAGGTAGGAATTGCTGAATAATTACCTTTAGACCAACCTGAGCAAGAACCTTCCCAAGAGGGCAAGCTCATTTAATGGTTCCTAAAACTCAATCTTGTGGATGTCAATGGTCATGCTTGATTATTTGCAGCGGTGTTTTATGAAAAAGCAATAAAAATGCATTGGGAGTGTACAGAGGGAAAAGGGAACAATAAATGCTTTTAGTTTTTCAATTGAGTCCCTTTGGTGCGAGCAGGTAGAGGCTGCGTTTCATGCTGCTGTGCCTTAGCTATTTGAAATGTGCGTATGTGTGTGTATCTACCCAAAACACTGCTGTGCTCTGCTGGCTTATGATCGACAAGAGACCAGCAATGAGAAGAAAAAATTCTTGTGTTTGTTTTAGAGAGAAAGCAATTACAGTTACGGTTAAAGGATTAACCTGTTTTCCAGCTACCTGTATGCTTATCTGCAGGGCCCTTCGGAGAGCCCCACTAACAAGTGCAAAGCTTGGCGAGAGGTAGCAAATGGCATGTTGTACACTGCGGATTATTCCTGATGTTAATTAAACTCTTCTGCTTCCTTCCATGCCTCTTCCAGGCTCTGCAAGATGCCTCCCAGTAGCAAGTGCTGCCAAAGTGACAACCAAATAGCTCCAAGTATCTAGTGACGTGTCTCACCGCGAGTGTTTACGTGGGTCTGTGTGGGTGCAGGTTGTGCAGACGTGCTCTCTGCAAGGACTCGGGGAGCAGGTATGGTGCTGGCCACGTGAGCGCTGCCTCTCTCAAGGTTTGAGGTGTTAAAGGTAGGCTGAGTGTTCTGGTGGATAAAACGCTGGCCTTTCGACCTTGGTTCCAGTCCAGCTGGAGATCTGGAAATAAATGAGTTTGCTGCTGACACGCCAATCCCAGCAGACAAAACTTCACACCAAAATGCCCTCACATATAATTTGTCACATTTGGCATCTGCTACTAAGAAAAGAGCAAGATGCGACCTAGCGCTGAAATGTAATCATCGTTCACCTTCCTGCTAAGGGGTAGGAGTATAATTGGGACAATCCAGAAATTCTTTTAAGTCTGGGCCCCTGAGCCACCTCCAGACACCAGTGTGTTTTCCAAAGCTTGTTGCTCTTGTGACAATTGGCCTGCTCTGAGGTTTGTGCGAGGCTTTTGAAGCCTGTTGGCTAGAAAGTCAACAATGACATTTTAGGAGCGCTGTGCAAGAAAGTTGTCCTTGCAGGAGTAAGTCTGAACATGCACAATATTGTAATTTGGTGGTCTCACTGAGGCAGCTCTTTAATTCCAGTGCATTTGCTACTGGTAATTGCATCTGGCTGTATTTCTGGTGCATCTGAACTAGACTGTGTCTGAAAAATCAGGTGGGGCAGAGAATTTGGCTACAGAGTAAAATGCAACTACTGTATAGACGTGTTCTTTAAAAGCTTTAATAAAAGAGATGTCAGAGTGTATAAACAATCTAACCCTAGAGACTTTTTAGGATGAAGTGATAAGCTAGAAGTGCTTTGTAAAGCTTACAAATTATTTAATAAATGCTGCCATTTCACCATTAATAGACAAGATGCAGAACAGGAGCGTCTGCCCAGAGGAGCTGATAATTTCGAAGTCAGGGTGTGCTGGGGAAGCCCAGAGGAGAGAGTAACTCAAGTTTGGTTTGCTGTGTTCTGCTAACTTCCCTCTTGTGGCCGTGGAGCCATAGGACCATGGCATCTCCTTCTGCACAAACGTTCACGCTGGGGAGAGAGCTTTGCAAAATAGCAGTAGCGCTGGAGCTGTGGGGAATGGGGAATTTTAACCCTTCGCAGAGAGGGAGCTAGCGGATGAGATGAGGGGGGAAAACCTCCTTGCACCGAGTCTGGGGATCTGCTGGGGGTGCCAAATCTGGTCCACAAAGTGGAGCTGAGGCTCTGTGCAGCGTGCAACACATAGACCAGGGCTTCCCCATCACCTTCTTAAAGGTTTTAGGTGGAACACCCTGTATTGGCTGGTCTTCCTTTTACATGGAGATTGTAGCCTTCCATTTGGTCCAGAAAGGATGCAATAAAACTCCGATCTGTAGCTGTTTTGGAGAGCTATGCCACGCTCAAGACGTACTCACTTGGGGTAAGGTCTCTGGAGGTTTGCAGAGCAGGGGGAGGCGGGTGTGTGTTTCTGGCTGAGCTGCTCCTGGGCTTCGTTTCCACAAGAAAAGTTCTAAGAAAAGCAGCTCCAGGCTGTACCTGTTGATACTCGTTGCCTGAAAAGCAGCAGCATTTCTGCTCCTGCTCTGCTGAAAGGGCGCAAGCAGATAGGAGGTTTGAGGAGCAGCAGAGGCGAGTGAGTGCTCAGACCGGTAATTCAAGCCCTTAGAGCACAGATGGGAAAGGCCAGTCGGCTTTTGGACACGCAGTCAGGTTGTTCATTCATCCCTTTGTTCAAACCTGTGGGGAGAAAAAAACCAGATACAAATAGAAAGGCCATAGAAAGAGAGGGCCTCCAAAGGGACGGTCTCAGTGTGCTCGTTCCCGTGTCTTCATTCACATAGCGTGACGTCCCTTAACTCCATGAAAGTCAATAGGCAGAGCATTGGCCCTCCATAAATTAAATATGAGAAGCCGTGTTTGAAGTTTAGAGCCCTCCGTCCTCCTGCTAGCTGCGGTTTGCTGCTGCTGCGCTGTTTTCTTTCTGCCTGAGCACCTTGCTGACAAGTGCTAATAACGAAATGCCAAGAGAGGGTCCAGTCGGACTTACCACACATTAAACATTCTGAACTTGTCCTTTTGCTCATAGATTGTGCATAATTAATAATTAAACGGTTTCAGTTGTAATGGGTTGACCTTCTTGAACTGTTCATTATTCACAAGGCAAAGGCATCACTCCAACTTTTTTTTCCTGTTGCCCTTCCCCGTTCTCGATGGATTTTTGCATTTCGGCTGTTTTTGAGAATCCAACTGACTGCTTCAGGAACTGGAGCAGCTGATCCTGTCTTCTCCTGCAGCACGTCTCAGTTGCAGAAATGCTGCTATGTATTTATGGCAGTAGCTGGTCTAGGGAATAAGCTGCCTCTGGATGTAAAAGGTGATCGGCATCTCAACCCTTAAGGGTCCCTTTTGTCCTATAGCTCCCCACTCTATAGAGCTACAAGGTGCTGGTTAAAAGATGCAATCTTTAATGAAAATATAAGACCTATTCTCCAGTCTGGGATGAGCGTACCTATTCCTCCTTTAAAATTGTGTGTGGTTTTCTATTTTTTTTCCCTTGGCAGCACAAGCTCGGGGTGCAGGTGGGTAAAACGAGGCGGGCCAGGGAGCACAGATGGACGGTTCCCTGTGGTTGCCTCGAAAGGGTCCCGGTGTCTTCTCGTACAGAACACATCCCCCGGTTCTGCAGTGTGCGGGCGTGCTGCCTGTGTGTAGCTGGGCTTTTGTGCACTGTATTCCCACCCCTTTGAGAATCAGAGTCATCTTCTAGGAAACTTCACGGTATGATACAGGCTGCATTTATTCTGTGCAGCTTTTGTAGTTTCTCACTTTATACCAACACGGTGATTGCTCGCCTTGCAGGGGTAGCAGTAGCAATGCTGCTTCTCATGGAGAATAGCTCTAAGTACAAACGATCCTCACTTTTCTACTACTCAGACGTTCCTGTGCAAAACAATGGTAAAAGGGCAATATTTCTGTCATTGTTTTTCACAGGTAGGCACCGTGACTGAACAGTTGTTCTCTGGTTCTGACTAAGGTCACCTTAGAAACACAGGAGGCAGCTTCCTGATGTTCAGCTGTGGAAGCAGTGGAGGGTCCAGGCTTTCCTGGCTCAAACTAAAATGCAGTAAAATGCTGTAAAGTTACAATTTGCTTGTGTTCTCAGGAGTGAAGTTAAGGTATTTATTTGCACCAATCTGTTTGCCTTCAAACACATCTTCTAAAAAGTGGGAATTTTTGAGTTTGACGTATCCTAGGAGAAGGTTTGCAGTCTGTAAACATGTACCAAGAGGTCGGTGGGCCTCTGCTGCCGGATCCTTGGGCAGAGTGCACTGAGTGCCCTGAGGCACCCCGCTCTGCACCGAGACACAGTCTGTTTCCAGGTGCCTCCTGTAGCCCTTCCCTGGGAGAGGGGTGGCCGGCAGGACCCGCTCACTACGCTTGAAACAGCCGCTCTGTGCGGAGCGCCATGCTAGAAAAACTGCATTTTTCATCCGGGTGATATTACTCTGTCTGGAAGGGAGTTCAGGAGCTGCATGGACGCGGTGTTAATCCTGCCATGCCAGAACCGCTGCTTCCCTTCCAGGCCCCAGCTTGGGATGACCCAAGTGATCCAGCGATGGCAGCAGCTCCTCGATGGCTGCAGCTCCTCGTCCTCTCGTCCGCTCTCATAGTGGAGTTTCCCCTCATTATGGGTCCGTCATCTCCATGTGATTGCAGGAATTGTCACCTGCCAAATGAGTGTGGAGTGTGGTGTGCCCCGGCTCCCCGTCCCATGCGGTCCCCGCGGGCAGCCCTCCTTGTGGGGACGGAGCCCTGAGATGCTCCGCTCTTGCCTTGCACTTCAAATAAGCAGCGGGGTAGGTTGCTGGGTGGACCCGCTCCCCACGGAGCAGGATCTCCGACTGACCGTGTCCAAGATGACCCCGATACCTGTCCGGAGAGCTCCCTGCCTTTCCTCGGCATCTGCCTTTGCTCCAGGAGTCCCACCTGGGAAGGCAGCGGCTGCCACTTCACGTGCGAGAAAATGATGGAGAGAGGCTGGAGCTGCCGGACTCAGCTCGGCATAAGCAAGGCTGACATTTGGCTCTGCGTTTTCCATGTTAATATGACTAATTTTGGTGTGCGGTTCTTTGAACCGGAGGAAGTTTAATTGCACCGTTTATTTCCTTGGGTTACTTCTCCTCTCCAGTGAAAGCTTCCCTATATTGATGTCATTTATAAGTTTAGAAACAATAACCTCTCCTTCTCCCGGCCTAAGTTCAAAGAGAATTTGGGCATGTTATATCAAACACTCCTTGTATCTAATTGAACTCTTTGAAAATTGTAAAGCAATTTTGGCTTCTCCTTTTACTCTTCAGTTACTTTTGATTTAATTGTATTTTCCAGCAGTTTCCAATTGTTTTGAATTGGAAACAAAGCCTTAATAAGAGTTCTAGTTAATTTTCTGTCTTGTAATTACCGATCTCATTTTTCTGATAATTGGCCACAGCAATTATATGTATATTTACTAATCACATAGGAGACTCTGCAGTTGTGTCTATCTGCCACCATTGATAATGGCACACACATTGCAGAGGTGCTTTTATCATCTTCTTTTTTCCACTACATCAAAGCTATTTCCTCGCGTTCTCAATAATGAATACATGCATGCATTTGACACAGTTGTGTGCTAGAGAAATTGTTTGGCTCCCACCAAATGCTGCACGCTCCGAGTTTCTTGCCTGCAGCGCTGGAAGGTTGTATGTAATGATATATTGCTCATCCAAATGGCCAAAGCACTCCAAAGCACAGTGAGATTAAAATAAGTCATTCCTTTGTTAATTTAAATAGGTGCATGTATCATACTTTGCAGGGTACTTTGTGTAGGGATGTCAGGGAGGAAAAAAGCCGCCGAAAGGTATTTTTAATAGCAAATGAGAATAGATGAGAATGGAGTCATTTGCAGCTGCCTGTTTTATGTGGCTCTCTTGTTCCAACTGTAGGTCTAATGAGATGACACTGTTAAAGTACTCTGCAGTGTAATTTCATTACATCCTGAGCTGTTACACTATAAACACAGTGGAGCTCTCTGTCATTCTTGGAAAAACTCCTAAATTCGTAAAGCCCTTCTTTGCAAATGGTGATGTTGTTTGTTCCCTGTTTGTATTTTTTTTCTTTTCATGTGCCTTTTTTTTTTTTTCCTCTCCTTTCCTTTCATAAATGCTAGATGGTTATTTTCCCCACACTGGTAAAATCTTACCTTTATTTTTATGTATATACATGTTTTATATATATATATATATATTTCCCCTTTTAAATCTAGAACAGACTGCATTTTAGGACAGCCTCTTAAATGAATAAGTGTAAATAAACATGAGTGTAAATAAATAGCAAATGCAGTGAAAGAAACAAAGGTCAACACAAGAATAATTTCACAGCTCTTTGTTAATTACAAGACCATTTGTGTGTTACTTAAATAATCATTAATTTCTCATTTACACTTTCCCTACCTTCCTTTTTACCCTGTGGCTATCATTGTCCTTTTTTCACCTCCCCTCAGTGTCTTTCCACATGTTTTTACCCATTGTGTAAGACTCATTAGTTGAAATGCAGTGTTTTATAACACATTCTCGGAAGAATTTGTACCTTTCTCCCCCTCAGATTCTCTGCATGAAAAGGGAGCTTTGTCGCTTCTTTTTTTATTTCTTTTTTTTTTTCCCTGTGTGTTATTTGTTATATTTCTCTCCTTAAAAAAAAAAAGAAAAAAAATTGCCTTCTCTCCTCCTGACTCTGCCTCTCGTTTCAATCCACTGGCAGGAATCGCCCGTCCTTCCAGCCGGGGAGTTCTCCGAGCCATTTGTACACTTCATCACTCAATGGTAAGCTCAGTTTGCAAACATGCCATGCCCTCAATGTAAATGATACATGCCATTAACTCGGCAGCTCGGCGAGACCTTATGGCTTTCCTTGCATCCTTTCCGAGAGAAGAGGGACTTGGGGGCCTTGGGCAGATGGGGCAGCAAAGCTAAGCAAACTGTTTAAATTATGTAAACGTTATTTACACAAAGGGTCGTAAAAGTACTTACAAGGGCTTTTTCCTGTTTTAATAAACCTGCCCTGAATCTGGGTGCGTTGTCGTGTGCCGGGGCTCCCACGGGCTCATCCGGGCTAAAGAGGCCACAAGGACTCCTGTGGATAATATTCTTAGGTAGGGCTTTTAAAAATACTACTTTAAAAAATCCTCAATGTTTAGAAGGGCAAACAGCCTTGATTAATTCGTTGGTTTTTCAGTAAGTAATTTTTACTGAGTGTTGTATTTTAAAACACACCATTGGGTATATTTTCTTCTCTTAAAATGGAATAGTTCATTGAAAAGCTTTTAAATTAACACAAGAATGGGGAGAGGAGGAATTTGTGAAATAAAAAAATACATTTATTGAGTGCCTAGGTGGTATGGATCTGCAGGGTAAGCTATTCGAAGGAACAAAGCTATTCTAAAGAAACAAAGTGAGGGGAAAATTTTGTGCTGTTTTTAACTGGCTCATTCACAAGAAGGAAAGAAAAAAAAAAAGCTATTTACATGTGGGAAAAAAAAGAAAAGATAAGCCCAAAATTGGATATGGTATAAACATGGTTTGTTTGATGGAGAGGAGAGGCATCCCTTTGGAGATGGGTCGTGGCTGGGCTGCTTGGCGCTCTACAGCACATGGAGCACAGAGCCTTCGACCTCTCTTCTTCATCCTCAGTGAAATTGGTGGCCAGAGTCCATAGCTCCAAATATACATAGAAATAGATAGATAATAACTGTAGACTGGGTCTTATTTGCACCATCGCATCCTCTAGCGTGAGCCAGAGTCACTGGTGCAAATGCTGGGTAAATAAATCAGTAGTTTTAATACACAGCGTAGGAGAAAGCACCTCTTGAGATGGACATTATATGTAGCAAATAACCCAGAAATGGAAAGCTGTCCAATTAGCAGTTAACTCAGATAATGGTGAGCACAACAAGGACCGCCTTTTCCGATAGGCTCAGTAGATGGGGAGCAGTGTTTGCAGGATTTTGGACTGCTCTGCATGGAGCTGCACTTTTTTAATGCCTATAAAAAATTAATCACAGGCTGTTTAAAAAAAAAAAAAAAAAAAAACTTAGGCAGAGGGAGGGATAACCTGTGTTAAAATTTCCACAGATGTCAAGCTGAAGCATAACTGATGGTGGCTAATAGCCTGGTTTTCCCTGGAGACTCGGCTGCTTTGGACTGTCAGATTAGAGCAGTTACCGCCCGCTCGGCAGACAGCTCCAGCCTCGCTGCCGCCGCGCGGTTTGGGCTGCTGCGGGTTGCTTGTAGGGAAGGTGAACTGCATCTGCAAACAAAAACTATTCAGTATGTTTGATATAACATTATATTGGCCATATGGCTTGCAGTTATCTTTAGTGCAAGGCATTCCTGTTTAAAAAAAAAATGACCAACCAGGAAAACCCTTTGTGCCCCACTTAAGCAATCAATTTCTAATAAGTATTAGAGAATGGAAGGGAGCAGCGTAGCAGACTTTATGACTTGGTGCCAGTGACGCCGTAAACACTGGCTGTTTGGATGCAATCCAATTAGTCAGTAGGCAGCTCGTGCTGGTCACCTCTGTGCCGCGTTATTGTGCGCCGCCATGCAGCTAAGCACAGCCCTCGGTAGCTAATTGCACCTGTTGCACGGAAAACTAGCACGGTTTGGATGAGGAACATGATCTTATGAGCAGCGTAATGCTGTGTAATGAACTATCACCCTGCGGTGTAATGGAAACAAATGTGGAAAAATTAAGGTAGAAACCCCAGGGTATTGCGTGTTCTCCTGAAGCTGTGCGGTGGTGGAGTTAAATTTCCCACCTGTTTGTGCAATACTTGGTGTCGAGCCGTGTATTAATCGCTGGCTAAAGGAGAATCACCTTATTGTGCCCTCAGACTCGATTGGTTTTCAATGATCATTATGTTTAAATGCATTTATGGTAGGAAGTGGAATAGAGCACCAAAGGAAAGGAAAATAATTGTCCATGGGTCGCTATGCGCAGAAAGCAGCCCTTCTGTGGGAGCTACTAGGAAGCATAATCGCTGTTGGGTACAGTAAGAGAATCCTGTAAATCCATAGGAAACCTCAAAGACGCACAGATGAAAAGCAGACTAGAGCCAACAAGGTATTTTTCTCATCAACTGAATATATAATAAGCGTATTAGGAATGGAGCGACCCTGACCATAAGGGAGGGAAGAATCACTTAACGTTCAGGTCACCGTGAGGAGCTCTGTCCTGCCCTGGCACGTGTGGAAGTCAAGAAGTGCACTTAGGTTCCGGGCACAGTCTGTCGGGGGTACAGGGAGGAGTCTTCAATATTTAAGCAGATGGAATAAACAAGCTGTTGTTTATATCTGAACATTTTGTTTTATGCTACGTAGCATGAAAAAGCAACCAAAGGAAAGGCCAGCACCTGAAGATTTGATGGTAAGTGAAACTTACGTATTTATCGACACTATTTCTTAATGTATGTTGAAGTGTATGCGTTTTTATGTGCTTTTCAGCATGCACAAGTTCACTTCAGAACTAATTCTGGCCTGGACAGCGATTACACATTTGCAGACCCATAGAAACAAAAGGTGAAACTCTGATTCCATTGAAGTTGATGGATATTTTGCTGTGTGGCCAGGGCTTCACTTGCAATTTTGGAAGTTAATACAGAACTTCCCCAGCCAGCAGCAAATTTCAATCAGAACCATTTTGATACTTAATACACTTTTTTCTTTTTTTTCTTTTTTTTTTCCAGTTTTATGTCCAGGGATTACTGCTTAATGTAGGTCACACTTTGTCATCATTTGCTGGTCTTAACCTTTCAAAATCTGAAGATTGGAAATAGAGGATACAGTCAAAATAGTGTATTTCTAATGAAATGCTGGAGCTACTGTTTTCAGTTATCTTCATGTAGAATGAAATTAGATTGGCTGCAGAAGATGGAGTTAATATGGAGCTTTTGGTCTTTTGCCTCTCCGTGTTGGGATCAGAGCTCAGAGATCACTTCTTGGGCTTGCAAATGTCATCTCTTCAGTTCAGCAGTAATAGGGGAGCTGCTCTCCAGCCGGTCCCCCGTGACTGCGTATTTAGGGTATGGTGCTGCTTGGGCTGTTTTGAGCTGCCAGAAAAATATCCTATCAAACAGTTACTGTAAATATTTTCAACAACTTTACACTGTAGCTATGAGCTCTAGTCTGCTCTGACTCATATCAAACACCTTACCTTTTAAGTGTTTCATTAGTTTTCTCCATATGCTACATTTTCTGCCTCATGGAGGTTAATAAAAACAAATCATAATAATTTATATTTTGTGGGTCACATGTCAACAAATAATTTTAGGAAATGTTAACAGGTAAGAACACGTTTGCATTTTCTTCCTTGTTTACATGCTGTGAGCTACAGGCAGAATAAGCAAGTGTTTCTGTCGCAGCTCTTCCCTAGTTAACGGCTAATCTCTGCAGATGCCCTGGGGCACGCATCTCACAACTCAGACTAGTCTCAATTTAGTCCCTGGTTAGTAAAGTATTTAACTGTGAATCTAATTTTAAGGGTATTAACTTCAATAGAGCTACATTTAGAGTTAGGCACCTGCTTAAATACCTTGGCAAGATGAGGCCTTAAAGTTTATCAGAGCCCTTCTGCTTTGTGCTGTGTGCCTCGAATGAAAGGCTTGCACGGCCTTATTTTGTCTTTTTTTATTAACTTTTGATGGTTGGAAAATTCTTGCAGTTAGTCACATCTGAGAAAACTTGGAACAGGTTCTGGAGATGTAGACACATTTACCTTGTGCACTATTATGCTATGGCTGGATAGCTTAGCTATTAAAACAACAGAATAGGGTTTCATAAAACCCATGTCTGTTTGTAAATGCATGTTCCAGTGATGCAATAGGCTTGCCACTTATAAATAAAACATCTGCGGATCGCGCATACCCCATAAGTATATATGTATGTTTGTAAGCAATAACACCACTCCAGGGTGCAGAGTCATAAAAACGAGGCCAAAGGGTGAGTGCCTGCAGTACCAGGGAAGTGCACAGATTTATCTTTACAACTACATGCCCTGGAGTGTGCTAGTCCCCTTTTAAGGAGGTATTTTGTAAAATAATTTTAGAATTACAGCAGTCCAGGAAAAAAACAAAAGTCTGACTTGTTAAACAAAATATTTTAACATATTTTTCTCCTCGCCCTACTTTCTATTCAGTTATGAAGGAAGTTGCAGAAAGAAGTGCTTAAGCACGAGGGAGGCTGCTGCTGAAATCAAGAGCAGCCCCCTCCTTGTCCTGGCCCTGGGTAGCTGCCCTGACACCCCCCTGCAGCCCGATGGGCTCGGAGCACCCCGGGCTCTTCTCTAGCAGCCCCGTGGTGGCTCTGCCAGCAGCTCCCACATTTTCCTGGATGCTCCAGTGCTGCCCGGGGTCTTTGTGGAGGAGGAAAAGCAAGAACGAAAAGGGAGATGGAGGAAACCCAAGAAAGTAATTCCAGGGTCACGTACTTGTGCGCCTACCGTGGAGTATGCAGGGTTTCAGAGATGGTCCCGGGAGGATGGACTCTGCACAAGGGGCGATCTTTGAAAGACCCCCCTGCTCACAGAGTCCTGGTGAGGACTCGACCCACGACACAGGGGTTTGGTGGGGTCACTCTGAAGGGCGCTTCGGGAGCAGAGGAGTCACTTGGCTCCTGTCGGAAGCTCTTCCTGGTGTTTTGGTGGCAGGTTGTTTTAGGTAATTCATTATTTAGGTGAAATCTAAAGTCCGTGTGACAGTGTTGCTGGGCTGCATTGCAAACAGTAATTACTTGTCTTAGCAATGAGCAATTTATTAATAAAATATACATACATATATTAACATATACAGAGTGCATATGCACACAAAAACCTGCATGCTTGCCCATAAAAATATCTATGCATACATAGATGAATATGCATTTCTGTACTTTGCAGGAAAGTTGGACTAAAGCTAAGGCTGATTTAAATGTATTCCAGAGTTGTTGGCCATAATATCCTTTCTAATTTGCTGTCTTTTGCTTCTGGAACCCGTAATTCTGAATGATGTCTCCATTTCTTGAAAGCTGCACCTGTGTTAACTATCAATAATGGGTAGAATGAGGTAGATATTATCAGCAAAACCCTGGACCCGTCAAAGTCAGCTGCCCATCAATGTAAATGCAGCGAGGATCTCACCTCGGCCGTTGTTTTGTGCTTTAGATGTGATGTGCTCCCAAGGATGAAAGGTGCAACTGTCGTTAGCTTCAGACAAAACATCAGAGCGCGGGTGTCCTCCCCTCGGACATTAACCGTACTGGAAGTCACTGTTTTGTGACCAATTTAGTATAATTAAAGACTGAAAGCAAAATGAAGGGAGCAGAACATCAATCTTTTTTGCTCTCCCGATGATCAGTGAGTGGTTAAATGCACCCTAAGAGCTGGCTGGCAATACTGGTGGGGCCAGATTGGCATCTCCACTGAAGCCACTCGGTTACGTGAGCCACCGGGAAGCCCATTTTATTTTCCATATAGAGGTCACCATGCACATTTTGTTGGAAAGCAGCGCCAAAGCCAAGGCCGTGTGAAATTCCTGCATGAAGTCAGGCTTTCTGCTACCGTAGATGCTCTTGTACACGTGAACACCAATTTTTTGTCACAGCTAGAATAAGTTACGTCCTTAGATTTACGCTTAATTGCTCTGCCTTTTGTTCAGTCTGCCCACCCTCAAAAAAAAGGTATTTATAACAGCAGTTTCTCAGTGTGTGCGTATTCAGTGATATAATTGTTTCAGAGTATTTTCAGTTAATAGATTTTCATGGGAGTGAAAAAAAGAGATTTCACTGAGCGATGAGAGAATTGTCCATCCTGGGAAAAGAATGGTCTGTCAGATTCACCAGTGGCTGCTCTGCACCTTGGTCTTAGTGTCTGCTCTTTTCTTCCTTCCGATGAGCTGGAAGCCGTACAGTCAATTTGAATCAAATGCGTCCGTGTTTCAGCACTAAGGAAGCCCCCACAGCATCCAGGATACCTCTCCCCTTGCAGCAAGAAAAGGAAAACCTCCCCAAATCTACTGCATAGAACGGAGTGGGGGGAAATTCCCGAGTTTCCTTTTTCTTTGTAATACAGAGCTCCTGGCATTGCGAGGCCGAGTCCCGGGGAAATGCAGGCGAGCATGAGTGGGGCAGGCGCGTGGGGGCCCTGTGGGTCAGCACTGAGCTGCTCCGGGGGGCTGAACGCATCCGGATGCCGGGGCCACTCGGGAAGCTGCGGATCTCACTGTATTTACGGTATTTTTCTGAAGCTTTCCATTCTAAGCTCTATTTAATGGAATCTATGCATAGTAAGTAATCAGGTCAGAGAGAAGCAACATCCCCTGTTTGAGATCAATCGCTGGCTAATACTTTATCTAGGCCACTTTATTATCTCATGCTGATTCCATTCCCATTCTCCTCCTCCTTTGTAGCATGCACTTCAGCTGTGGTAAAAGTACGTATCGCATACATATTAAAAACATATACCCATTCTATCTGTATGTAAATGTGTGAGACACAGCTGGATATTGCAGGAGTTTGATTTACTAATAGTTATTATCTGTTCTAGCTGTTCAGTGGCAGAGCGAGTTGCAGCAAACAAGCTAGCGCAGAAATTGCCTTTATGATATCAGTAGCCTGCTTTGGTAATTGTTTAAAATCTCTCTTCTGCAGCAGCAAGGTTGGCCTTTTCTTCTGCAGCCTGTGTGCACTTCTCCGAGAGCCGGCGGAATTGTTGACATCTCCTGTTGAGGTTTTTTGTTAATACAGCATTGAACTCGATCATGCTACATGTGACTGTTTAAATGCAGGTGATTTACCTAAAGGAATTATATATGAAATACCAGGAGTCAAGTGTGTAGCAGTTATTCCCTTGTGCTCTCCCGTGGATGCGTAGAAATGCCATCCTTAAGACATGGATTCAGGTTTCTCAAGGAAAGGATGAGGTGGGAGGATGCAGTGATTTGGGAACAAGAATACAGCCAGCTCTGCACTGTGTTACTCCTGTGTAGATCTTCTGCTCTCTGTTTAAGTTTCCAAATTGGAATCGCCAGTTTAAATTGTGTAGGTGTTTGTATAGATGTCCTTCCTATCAAGAGCAGTGCCGTGCCAAAAGACGTGCTTTCCCTCGTGCTTGTAGGGGTAATGCAGAAGCTCCCTGTTCACGTGCTTGCAGCAGTCCCTCCGTCCTGGGGTGTCAGGAGGGGCCTCTAGACCAGGCGCTCGGATCTCCTTAGCTGCAGTGGCCATTTCTCATATAGATTATTTGTCTCTCTACTTAAGTGTGTTTTTGTAAGGTCAGCAGAATACTGACTCTTGAAAATGGATCCTGGCGTGTTGTGTCCCCATTTCCAACACACGGAGCAAAGTGAAACGGGAGGTATTTAGGTACCATACCGTAAAGGGGCTAGGCAGCAGCGCTCCCTACCCGGCAGAGCCCAACTTGCTTGCAGCTGGTTGCTTGTACGAAGGACTTCTATAGTTTAAACAAACAAATGGAGGATCAGTGTAATCCTACCTGGGATTTTTGTATCAAACCTCAGAATAAAGCCCATAAAATACTGCCACTTAGGTTTGCCAATAAATAGGATTTCCCCGGTGGATAATTTGGCTTTTCAGTTCTACAGCCATAACATAGTTGAGTGAATACCTGGGCTTGCTGAGCAGGCTGGGGGTTTTCGGTGACATGATAACTTTTGAGAAAGAATAGAGGTCTGTTTGCGCTTTGCTTTTTTCAAGTACATGCAGTAAATCTTTAGAAGAGAGCTTTACGGATACATGTTTTGTGTCTGCATCTACCTAGGTGTTTATATGTCATTGCTGAATTACAGTGAGACAAAAAAAATCATTCTTTGGCTCCTTACAAACAACTTTTATTTATTTATTTATGCATTTATTTCTCTCAGCCAGTGCAGGATCTCCTCTCAGCGACGATGGGTCCAGGGCAGGATTGTCAGTGCTTGACCCGGTGATGGATAGTGCTGTTTGTTTGTCAGCAGCCAGGTCCTCCCCTGTCCCAATGATCCTCGTGCATTCAGCCCTCGACAGGCAGAAATTCTGATAGACACCAGGGCACGGACCAGCTGTGGGGGCCAGGGTCATCTTCTGTTTTCTGAGAAGCAAGTACAGACCTGACTTGTTCTACTGCGATAAGCTTTAAACTGTCTCTTCAAGCATCCAGGTCATTGGTTCAGCAGACGAGGAAGGTCTTGTGCATGCTGAAGTTGGTGGCAAAATGGGATTTCAACCTGGTTCTCAGGACGTGCTGGTTAGTCCTGTTCCTCCATAAGTGCCTCTCAGGGCTGCAGAAGAAACGTGTCACATTCCAGGTGACTCTGGTGCTCAGGCAATTCCCCACACAGAGACAACGGGGAAAGGTGGCCCTGGATCCCTCTCCCTCACTCTTTCCCTCTCCAACCTTTTATCTCAAAGAAAAAAAAAGTCTCCATCCTTAGGGGTAGGATTTGCTCTTTTTTTGTCACTTGAGAAATCAGCTATCAAAATGGAGAAATACATTCCATCGGTGTCACTAAATCTGGCAATTACAGAAGACTAAGATGGGGACAAGGTTAACTCGAGAGCGTTGGAGTTCTCAGGTGTTACCCTTATTCGCTGCCTTCTGCAGTCCCCTTGTTTGCACAGGCACTTCTGTTTTTTCTTTTCCAGAAACCGTGAAACTCTAACTTCCTCTTGCTAGCAAGCCCTGAAGCTGCATGGCATACTCATGCTTTCCAGTGAAATGGGGAAAGAAATAACTTGATTGGGCTGAAAGAAGTATTAAAACGTAGGGAAATTGGGCAAAAACAAATTGGCAGCAGCTCAGAATGATACAGTTCATATTTTTGGTTCCTTGACTCTCCCGGGCTTTGCAGTTTAATTTGAGCAAATGTCTCATTTGGCACTCCTGCTTGTTCTGGAGTTTTCTAGGCACTTGGACAAATATTTACCTCTCAGTTTTGGTAGCAGAATTGCAAATCTTTCAGCTGAGCTGCACTGAGAACGCATGTGTTTGTGTTATTGGTATTCTTATGTTGATGGCCTTCCCTCTGCATTTATAGGTTAACAAAAAAAAGTTAATAGTTCTAAAACAAGAGTCATCTTTAATTCCCAGCACATCATTCTTCCTATTTCTTTCAAGCTCATTATGGAATTTGCTCTAACGGGCAGCTTTGGAAAGTCTGTGTGTAATATTTATCCTTATATTACAAGTGGAATTGTGGATGGATTTAGAGCCACTGCCAATTGCAACCGCTGACAGACGTATAGTCCCGGCTGTTGTGGGGCTGGATTCCAATTAGCACCTCAGGATGCTCCCGCGGTATTAAATAATAGTAATAATTGCCCGCGAATAAGCAGAGTATAAAGCGGGAGCTACAGATACGGCTTCTTAGTGACCTGTGCGCATTATGTCTGCAATCCCTTAATCAGATTTGTGCTGCTTGATTCTTGCATGCGCAGAAATTCAGCTGGAGGATCAGGGCCTAAAGTAGTAAAAAATCAATTAATGCTACTTTCTAATTTGTGCAGTTGACAAAAAAGAACGCATATAAATAGGGGACATTTTTCTACTTAAGAGGGCTGCGCTGAAAGATTTTTAATTGGATTTTCATTGTGATTGACAGCATTTGATTATGACAGTAACTTTATTTGGCCGGACTGTTACAGGCCTCTTGTTCAGCTCTTTTTTTTCCCCATCAAAGCTCTTTTTTCTCCGCAGAATTCCCGCCGGAGCAGCCGGGCCTGTGAAAGAGCCTTTTAGCACCTTTGTTGTGGCCCTCCCTGGTGACGCTTGGACCCAGCTGGTAGCGGAGAGGAAAATGGGCCCTGCACAAAGAGGCTGCAGCGCCTGGCGCCGCCGTCTCCGTAATTTTAAGAGCCCCAGAAACCTGTTGAGGATTAGAAGTAGCTTTAGATGTGAAATGAGTGTTAAGTATTAGTAATCGGGAGATTAGGGCCCCGGGGACAATGGGAGATAAACAACTGCAATTAAGGCAAATCTGCCAGAGTAAACAAAATTTAGCAGAAACAGATGCCCTAACCATTTTGGGGGATTGATTGGAGGGCACCGAGGAATCGATTTTTGTCTTGTTTACACTTCCAAACCCCTGTGATAAACTGGGAGGCTAAATATTTCATAGCGCCTGGTTTCCGCTAATTTTTTTGCGGCTCCTCACAGTGGGTCTGCGCTCTGCTCGCGGTGACCAGGCCCGAGCTGATGCCGCCGTCACAGGGAGCAGCTAATTGCCTATGAAGGGCCCCTGTGTTTAAATGGGCTTGACAGGAATTTAAATTTTGTTTCAATCAACCTCTGCGCTCGCAGCCTGCTCCAGTTTCTAATTTTTAAATTAAACATGATTTTTTTTCCCCTTTTTATTTTTTTTCCAAGCCGCAGCCTTTCCGCCGGCGCTCGGCTCCCTCCCGGTGAAGGCCCCGCAAAACGCCGCGCTGTTAAGGCAGGAACAGCCAAGCACGCGGAGCGGCATCCGTGGAGAAGCTCACGGTGCCATAAACGTGCATCTGCCTGCCCGCGTTTCGTGGGAGACACCGGGATCAGCGCTGGAAATCCGAGCGGCCCCGGCCAAGGAAACCTGGCCGGGGATCCGCCGGCTCCCCTTAGGAGACGGTGACGTTAAAATCCAGGTCGGGGAAGGGCAGCGGGTCTCGTGGCCTTGCTCGTTTGTTCAGTGGCCTTGGGGAGATTCAAAGGAATGTTTTCTTCCGGCTAACTAGTGGTAGTTCCTTTCTATTGTTCTTTTCGGTGTCTTTAAAGGGGCTCTATACACGTATTCATATATAGTTCTATACCAATACTTGTGTCCTTCTCCCAGGACAGAGTGTGTTGATGCTTGCTCATTTAGTACCAGGTTTACTTTTCCTGGCCCAGCCTGAGTGTGTTATTTTGCACTCGATGTGGAGGGTGTTTCGGCACAGGACTCGGTTGGGTCTTACTGAGAATATCCCAGGACTTGTAGAAACAACTTGTTCAGTTCAGTTGCACAGACTTTGTTGCCGAGGTGCTGGTGAAATGCAGGTTGCTTCATTGCTCCTCGTGCTTTCCAGCCCTTTCCTGCATGTGCATGCAGCACTTTCTGCTTCAAGGTCTGGTGGGCAGATATCTGGGAGCTTGTGTGAGTCCTTGCAGGGGTTTCCTCGTGGTCTCTTCCCCTGTGGATAGAAAGCAACCCCCTTCCCAAACCTCCCGCATCCCCGCCGCGCTGCACCAGCCGTTTCGCGCGACGGATGCGCTTCTGCTGGCGACAGCTTGCTAATGCTGACGTACTCCATCAGCCCTGGGCCACTCTCTTCCTCTTCTGCAGCTCTTCCTAACCTTGGCAGCGCTTGCAAAAGCAAATTTCAGTTATATTGCGCTTGCCTGGATTTTTCTAAGCGTCATCGTGAGATGAGAGGCACCTTGGTTAGGAGTTAACTCCTTCCGTTAGCTTGAGCAGCCAGGCACGTGCCGAGCACAGGCGCTGCCTTAATAGCAGGGATCAAAGGCAAAACTGCCCTGGAGAGGATGATCTGCAGATGGACAAATGGACCCCTCTGCGCCACAGCCAAAACCACAATGAATTGGAGACCTTCAGGACAGAAGTCCAGAAGGAGCCCCAGAGATCCCTGCGTGCTGCAGGAGGAGCAGAACTGCCCCTGACATGGACATACGTGCCCATACATACACACACCCCCCACCCGGGAGCGCAGGAGCTTCCCGAGGACTGTTCTAGAGCCAAGAACACATCGTTTGGCCATGGCCAATGTCCAGCCTGCAAAGGAGGCGTTACTTTGTTTGTTTGAGGCTTTTTTTGCCTTTTCTTTTTTATATTGATTTAAAATCATAATGGGAGATTTATATTCCAGTTTAAAAGTGCATATTCAGGTGTGGTTTGTAGACTGTCCCTGTTCAGGCGTGGGCCTTAGAGTGCCAGAGAGGGATGGGCTGCCGGGGCTCTCCCTGTGGCTAGCCATGGAGGCGGGAACCTCGGGAATGCCCCTACAGGCACAGAAGGAGAGGGACCTGTTGAGCGGTTCTTCACCCACCCGTTGCACTTGGGAAGTGTCGTTATTTAAAGATAAATTCTGTAAACAGTAGCAGTGTCTGTGATGCCTCAACCAAAATATGAGAACAGCCGAAAACCACTTCCTGTTAACTTGATTGCACAAAAAGTAGGTGTCTGAACTTCTTGCAATGGAAAAAGTTAGTCTGAAAACACAGAAAAAATAGGCCCCTCTCTCCAGAAAGGAGTCCTCCTCAAAAGAAAAAATAATAGTAAACAGAGAAACTACTTCCAAGACTAGCTTAGTAGCGTTATTCGTATTATTCATTTATCATTTTGCCTGATACTCTTTGGACCATCTTTGATGCCATCAGAGAGAAAAATGATTAGAGTGCTAATCTAGATAGCCCCGGCTCTAACACTGACCCAGGCTAATCTGCCTTTGCAATTTCCAGAACTATGTTTGACTCCTCTGAAAGTAACCTTAAATCGTAGTCTTGTAAGAATTCCAGAGCTGTATCCTTCACTCCTTCTCCTAATGAGGTTATGACCAAATGCTCATTATAATTGCTTTAGACTCCTTTTAATTTTCAAGCTTATTAATCATAAGAAGAGTTATTTAAAATTGCATAAATTAATCTTAGATTAAAAGCCCATCAAAGCCTCGAAACAATTAAGAATAAGTAGGATTTCCCTGGGGCAGCAAGTTTTATTTTAATAGTGTAGTCAGGTGGATATCAGAACATTGAAGTATGGTAGTGATTAATGTATGCAAAATTTAAATGAGAGTTTTTAAATGGCAAATCTAAATCACATATTGACCTAACTGTAGGCTTTAACTGCATTGTCTGTCATATATTTAAACTGTTTAGTAATCAACGTTTTAATTACAATGTATGTTAGGGAGGCCATGCGACAAACAAAACTCGCCCCTTTCCGCCACTCGGCGCGGACGGGTTTTTGCAGGCTGGGGCTGTGCTATTAACACGGCTCCGAGGAAGGGAGTGAGGAAGGAGAGCAGAGGCTTCAAGGAGACTGGTGGTGCCTGACTTCCCTTGCAGCTCCACGTTTGTCCCTGCGCTCAGGTGGGCAGCGCTGCTCGGTGCAGCTTTTGGGCCCCTTTTTGGCACCGGCTGTTCTCTGGTCTCTGGTGTCGGTGCTTTCTGCTCTCCAGCCTGGCTGAAGCTACAGGAGGTGCCTTCGTGGCCATGGGAGGTGCAAGGAGCACCGGCCACGTTGTGGAGGTGGGGAGCTCAAACCCAGACCTGCAGGTCGGTGGGAGAGGCGGGTGCATCCTGGACACGTTGGCTGTGATTTGATACACGCGGTGCCATTGTGGCAGGGACCCCGGGGGAAGGAGTCCTAGGCAAGGGGAGACCTTGCTGGAGGTTTTGGACGCTGGACATGGGCTTTCTGGACGTGCCAAGACTCCCGGTCACTGCTTGTCCGAGCACTTCAGCCGTCTTCTGTGAAGGGTTAGCTGCTATGATCCAAACGCACCCTGAAACTGCAAAGGTAAAGCAAGGGGTGCAACAGCTGGATCACACATAAACAGCACCTCGCAGGGTCTTTTCACCTGTTGACTATTCCATGTCTCCATGGACCACTGCAAATATAGGGAGCTTCTTATTTTTTACCCCAGTCTGGCCTTAGAAGGGAGCGCTGACGGTGCTGATCTGTGGGGCAACCCGTGGGGCACTCGAGACCCTTCACAGCCTGTGAATTAGCAACGGGTTTGGGAGTCAGCTGTGGAGTATTGGCCTGAGGATTCCTAGCTGCTATTCCTGGCTGTGGGAGCAGCAGCCGGCCTCGTGGATAATTAGAGCAGCATTTAGTTTGGCTTGTCCTTGGAGGCAGAAGCTCTAGATGTGAAATCCTCCACTCGCAGCGGCCGCGGGAATGAAATCTTGCAGCACGGTTGCGAGGCGGGAACGCGGGGCCGGGGTGGGCTGGGCTGCCCAAGCACCTCATCGCGGCATGGCCCTGGGGGGCTGGTTACAGAGACGGGGTTTGTGCTCATCCTTTTGGAGCCTCTGCTCTCATCCCACCTGGGAAGGGGAGGAATTCCCTCTGGGATGTGCGAGGGGAGCTGTGGATATCCTGGAAATATTGACAGCAAATGGAGAGCATAGGGGACAAGACGCGTGGTGCATAGGTTGACATCCAAGGTCTCGTTCCGCAGGCATGCGGAGCCTGGGCTCCTTTGGCCAACTAGAGCCCCAGTGTCCTGCAGGGAGCCAGGGTTTCCCAGGGCTTCAGCTCCTGCCGATGGGAAGGCAGCGTCGGCAGCGGGTAGGGAATGGCGGGGAAGGAGAGAGCAGCTTTCCAGGTCTCCTCCTGCTCTTGAGAGAGGCCCCAGTGCTCAGAACTGCCCCATCATGCGGAGGAAAAGCTCCGGCCAGTGCCCGAGGCACCGCGCGGCACCGGGAAGCAGCGCCGTGTCCTCCCAAATGTTGCCTAATAAACTGCTGCCCTGCTGCCCGGCCCTCTCCCTTTGCCGAGCAGCATCAGGATCCCGTGTTAAGTGGAGAGTGAGCTTCCCTTAAAGCAGCCTGTAGCCATCAGTAATATTTATTTTCTCTATTTGTTTTAAGCCTGTGAAGACTGTGGTTTCCTCCATACTGTCCTGATGGAGCCCTGACCAGCAAGCGTGCAATGCCCCTAGCCCTAATGTGCCATTAATGATAGGTTAATGTACAGTATAATGTTTTTTGGACTATGGGTTCATTACACTTCTGAGTGCAAGGTCCTTCTGCAGAGCGCCCAAGGTCCCATTGCATTATATCATGCAATAAAAATACCCTTTTCATATCACACACTAATAAACTGTATTTGAAATGCTGTCTAAGGGCACTGCCATCGTCTTGATAGTCTGCGCCTGCAACAGTTGGGATCTTTTTTATTGTGTTTTTCTGTTGTTACGCTCAATTCAGATTTTTTTAAATGAAATGCATAATTTGTCTTTGCTTCCTTGTAATAAATGGGGGATGGTCCTTGTACTGCGCGGCCTGGGAGGGGTTTTGTAGCAGAGGGCGCTTGAGGAAGGGGCTGTTGCAACCCACAGCGGGACTGTTTGGCCTCTCAAGGGACTTTAAGGGTGGTGGTCACCTGTGGGTGGCAGGTAGTCACCAGCCTCAGCCCTTGCGCCCCTTCTCTGTTCCTCCTTGCTGTTGCAGGTTGTTTTAATGCCACATTTGGGGCTGCAAGCAGTTCAAGTCCATGAATAGCAGCAATTTCTTGGGAATTTGTTGTCCCTGGGGCAGGTTTTTGCTTTCTCCCTGCCTTGCACTTGCTCCTGGCCTGGATGCACACGGGCAGGACGGAGCGTCGCGGCCGCCGAGGACGCACCATAAACCCCATGGCAGGTGAATATCCGAACCGATGACTTCTCCGACCTGGGAGAGGGCCGTGGAAGCAAATGGCTGGATGGCTAAGGGTAGGCAAAATTATGGAACTTTTACCCTTGAATAATGGCAACTTAATTGACTGGGCTGAATGATGGATGGTTTGTGGGCAGCGGGTTCGAATTGCCAGCGCGGCGTGCTCGGGGGGACGGCGCCCTTTTAATTTCGTGTCAGATACTTCAATCATTTCCATCCCCCTCTGCAAGGGGCTCCCTCTTGAAAGAGTTAACGCGTCCGGCGGGACCCCGCAGCTCCGGGAGCGTCCCCTTCGTCAGGAGAACGAGATGAGACAGGCTCATTTAGGAAGCCTGGTTTGTCATTGTTTATCTCATTTTCCGAGTTGACGCACAGAATTAGGCTGCCTGACACTCAGCCGGGGCTCTCCCCGGCCCCGTCCTGCCTGACCTTTCCCGGTGCGAGCGGATCCGTGTTCCCAGCAGCCGCTTCTCCGCTGCGGGTTGCCCGGACCGCTGCGCCAGGCAGAGCTGGCACCTGGGAGGCAGCAGAGCTCTCTGCCAAGAGCTTTTCCGTGTATTCTCTGCTGCTCAGGTGCTTTGGACCTATTGATTAACGGCAGTTTTTAGCGCTGAGTGTTTAAGGATCAGCAGGGAGGTGGCTGCTACTCCCTGGTGAACGTGTCTGATGCCGGAGGGATGGGATCAACACAGGTAGGCGCAGAGTGCGGCGTCTTTGAGCATCCCTTCCCACAGGGAGGTGCTTCCCGCTGCCATAAGGCCTGTCGGCCTCGCAGAGAGCACTCCTGTTACCAGGACTGCTGCTGGATGGACCGTTGCTGATAGGGCATGAGCAGAGGAGGCTCCATTACAGGGATTTTACCAAAGAATGTTTAACATCCGTCCCTGGTTTGCCACTTGGCAATGGGTGCGCATGGATGTTCATCAGAAGTTCATTAAAAGGCCTCTATGTGTCCTCAAAGTGGTGGCATCAAATAAAATAAGCATCCTGCAGGCCATGCGAGGTGGAGAGCAGCATCTCAGCAGCGCGATGGGAAACCTCCCCGCGACAGGAAGAGCACTGCAGACTTCCAGGCGCCACCTTGCAAAGCAAAGTCGATCAATACCGGGGTATTGAAGTGCACCGCGTTGCTCGCGCCTGTTCTAGACTATATTGCTGGCTGTTGGAGCGAGGTCTGTTGGCATCAGGGATATTTGTTTGTTGCTGAGATGCTCAGAGGCCGGAATCTGCGAGTCGCTTGTGCCCGAGCTGTGACTTGGTTTATTTTTTATTTTTTGAAGTGACAACTTACCATGGCCTCCTCCTGCAGCCTGGGCATGCATTGGATCTGGAGCTGGGCAGCTGCATTTCTCCCCTACCAATTTTGATTTTTACCTGTCTTTTCCCTTCCTTGCTTCCTTCCTTCCCGCCCCATCTGATCTCCCTGCCCCTTCTCTCCACTGCCGTCCTGGTGAAAGGCACTGATTTCTCCTGAGCTTATGTTGAACTGTCAGAGCTGCTGGCTGCGGCACTCTAGGCACCGGGAAAGGGGGCCTAGGGGAGTGGATGTGAGATTGTCTGTTATTATATGACAAGACACTGAGAACAACCTCTGGAGAAGCGAAGAGCCGAGCTGCCTGCCGCTGGTGCCACCACAGAAATCTGGGAGTTGGGAGGAAGTTTAGCCTGTTTTCCCTGCCCCATTGCAGGGTGCAACATCAAGTGCAAGTGCCTTTAATGTCGTTTTCATTGCCTTTTCCCTTCCTACATTGCTGTGAGCAGACCGAGGACAGGTTTGATAGCCTAGCACCTTGTCCACAAGGATGTTTTGCATCTTGGCGTGTGCTTATTTGGCAGTTTCAGATGTGGCTGCGGTGGCAAGACATTGTGGAGGCAGCCGGGGGCTAGGAGGGTCAGGTAGCAGAAGCAGAGAAGTGGTTTTGGCCTAAATGGAGCTTGGACTGGCCCTGGTATGTCCCGTGACACTTGGGACTTTGCTCTCACTGCTCACCTGAGCCTTCTGCCAGGGTTTGCAAATACCATCTCACTTGGCGCTGCAGACCTAGCTTTGCTGGTCACCTCTGCTCTTGTATTCCCCATAAAATAAAATAACCCTCTAAAAAAACACCCCTTCTGCCTTCAGAAGATCCTCACCAGAGAGACACGGTTCGAAACAAGGTGGAAATCTAAAGGCCCCACGTTCAGCCTATCCCCAAGGGGCAAAATGAGGGTGGCAAAGGCCGTGCCGCGGGGACGCGGCCGTGCCCAGCGGGGCGGATGGGGCTGGCGCCCAGGCGGCCGCCGCGTGGGCCCCTGCGTGCCCCACGGCTCCCCGCGCGCTGCCGGCCCCACGTGAGGCTCCGTCTTCCTTGGGGAGGCCCTGCGGCGCTAAGGAGACCCATGGCAGGAGCGGGCTGCCCTTAATAGCTTTTTTTTTTTTAATTGCCCCACTGCATCTGCTCCTCCTCGTCTGCAGGCTCTGGATTGTTTTTTCCCTAGTTCTCACTAGTGTCCTTGACTGTTGGTTTGTTGAGGAGGTGAAGCCACTCTTTCTAGGCTATGCTGCTTAGAATCAGCCTTCCCTGCGCTCCCTGGCACGCTCAGACAGCGATGTGCTCTACAACGGCCGTGTGCGCCGATGCTCGTGGCACTCACGGGAGGGCAGAGCCCTCCATTCCCTTTATAACCGTGAGGCCGGGGGAGATGAAGCAGCTCCGTGAAGGTCGTGTGGGAGAGTAAATGGCAGCTAGGGGATAAATGTGGGACCTGCTGCCGCCGGGCTCTGCGTTGTGCCACCCCCTGCGGTGTTTTCACAGGGAGGAATCACGTGAAAACAGGGATTTCAGATCCGCGTTTCAGATGGACTCTCACATAGTAACACATGAAAACTGAGCTACACGGCAGCGTCTGGAGCGGGTAGTTAAAAAGAGGAGGGTGCCGCCTGCCTTCCACGTCCTTCCTGCCATTAGACATTCAAGACCACAGTCAAAGACTTCTAATAGGCAGGTGGTGGAAGGAGAAAGACATTGTCCAGATGCTCGGCGCCATCAGCATCTGTGTGCTTAAATGCATCGCTTTAAGAGCGTTTGTCTTCTCTTGGTAGCGCCGAGCTGTTCGCTGCCCTCCTCGAAGCTCTCGGGTGGGATCGTGGTACCTCTGGGTGCTCCTCTTCCTCGGGGGTCCCTTTCCCAATAGCGACTGCAGTGGGGAACATGCATACCTGCTGGGATGGGGAGTTCAGAGCTCCCTGCCAAGCTTAAAGTTGCTGTTTGCAGCTGAGAACGGTGAAAGGAAGCAATTTGCTTCAAAAAATTGAATATTGGGAGAAAACATCCATTTCTGTAGCCGTTATGAAGAGCAAACTCGGAAAGGTCGATTGAAGTGGCCGGCGGCAGCTGCCCACAATTTCAGAGGCCTCCAGGTAAAATTAAGGGCTCGCGGCAGGAGCCGTGCGGGAGGTGCTGGGGGACCGGAGCCACTGGGAGCCGGACTGAGCAGGGGCTGGGATGCAAAGGGCTTTGCTCTGGAAACGCTGGGCCCTGGAGCGCCGCGCCGGGGCCCTCGGCGAGCCGGGGACGGGTGGTCAGTGATTGAAACCACTGGTGGAAAACACCGGTGACACTGGAGCTGCTCCTGCACTGGTGACACTGGAGCTGGGGTTCACAGAGTGTGAGCCTACGGCCTTGGTGAGGAGCCTGTATGGATGGAGTACATGGATCCTACGGATCCAAGGGAAAGCCTGCTGAACTGAAGCAGCCTTTGCTGCCTTGTTGCGATGGTGCTCACAAGATGCTCTTTTCTGGGAAATACTCGTTCCATCCTAATCTTTTGGTGTTTGTCTCGCTGTCTCTGCCTGTGCCGTCTGCAGGTCCACCCCTTCATCGTGCAGTACGACGACGGGAACGCCGAGGTCGTGTCCATGTGGGTGTGCAGGACGCTGGAGGAGCGGCGGGCGAGCCAGGGAGCGCAGTGAGCACGGACACGTGGACACGCGCACAGACACACGGACAGACACGCGGACACGGCGCTCCAGCAGCTCCACCCCGCACCCCAGGCTCTCCCTCTGGATCATATTTTGCTAAAGAATTACTTTATAGAAGCACCAACAGCATCTTTACATTGCTGCCCTATCCCCCTCTGCCTCATATTAAGGAATTTTCTTCACACATTTCTTTTGTTGCTGAGCAATTTAATGTCTTTAAATACTCCTCAGTTTACCTGTACACGGCCTCCAAGCGAGTGTTTTATAGCTCTATTTTTGGTTATCGAATATATGGTGTATTTCACAGCTCCCGCGTATTGTTTAGCTGCTGTTTGTCTCTTGCTGGGCTGACCCTCCGCAGGACGTCCCGGGGTGCTGGGCAGCACCAGGCGCTTGCTGAAAGGCTGGGTGCTCAAAACCAGCAGCAGTGACAAGTGTGTGGCCGTGGCCGCGGTGGAGGGAGGCGCCTCCCCCATGAACACGCCGGCTCTGGCAGCAGCGGGGAGGTCTCGGGCTCCCTTGGGCGCTGAACCCCTGGGCACCCCACGGGCCCCACGGCACCGTCCTGGGGGTCAGACACTTATCCCAAAAACACGACCAGGGAAGAGGACCGGAAAGGAGAGGTTCAAGGTACACATGGAGTTTTAGGTCAGCAAATCAAGCATTTATGTGGGGATTTTTTGGGGGGCTGGGTAGGGGGCTGTTTGCTTGGGATTTTTTTTGTTTGTTTTTTGTTTTTATGCGTTAGAAATCAAAATGCCATTAAAAGAAAAGCTGAAGCGTTTCACTGCATCGCAGCAAGTTAAAACCCCTTGCAGTGAAAAATTTCTCGTGAACCACTGCAAATCCTAACTATGACTCTGGAAGTAGTCCGGAAAATACTTGGCTTCCTTCCTCGGAGGGATCGTTTGTCTTCTGGTGAAGTGTAGAGGTTGCAGGCATGAACTTACAGACTAAACTTTGTCTTAATTGCTCTGATGTCACAACCTCGCTGGCAGATAACGGCGCGATGAATGAGCCGACGAGCCCCGTCCCTGCAGCTCCTCTTTCTAAAGTGAGACAAATTCCCTCCCTTGGAGCGGGCGGGCTGCGCGCGGCTCGTTCGTTTATTTGGCTCCAACGGTTCCCGTTGGCTTCCCCCGCGTGGGGAGCCTCCCCTCGCGCTTGGCCGGGCCGGGGGGAGGCCGTGGGGAGGCAGGAGGGATGGGGCCGTCGTCGTGCGGCTCTGCGGCCTCCGGCCCCCTTCCTTCCCCAGGGGGATGGAGGGGAGGGCGCCGGGGACTCAATTCGCATCCCCCATGTGAGCTCTGGGCCCCAGCCCAGCCGGGTGGAGGGAATTGGGTCGGATCGGGGCAGGCTCCGCGTTCGTGCCCGCTCGGAATGGGTGCGGGCTCCCCGTTTGTGCTGGGCTTTGGAGGCCAAGCCAGGCTCTTTTGGGGTGAAAAACCTGCAGAAACGCTGCGGTGCCTACGCTGAGCGCACACAGTGCTGGGGACACTGGGAACAGGTAAGAGCCCCGTGTGTGCACATATGTGTGTGCATGCGTGTGCACACGCGTGTGCCTGCAGAGGAGCCGGCAGCAGCGTCTGCAGCAGCAGGAGGCTGGAGCGGCCGCTGGGCTGTCCCTCCGCCCGGGCCCCGGTGCCACCGCGAAGGCAGCGGCGGCCCCTGCGCTGCCAGGCGGCCTCAGGAGCCGCGACAGGAGCTTCATGGAGCTTCATGGGCACCCGGGATGAGCCCGGGGGGCAGCGACTGCAGAGCGGCCGCTGCGGAGCCTGCGCTTTCCTGCACCCTGCAGATCTGCGGCCATATGGGAAAAGCTGCAGTGGAGGCACAAAGGGAGAGGGCCCGGCTGCAGGGCCTGTCCGCCCCCGGGGCCTGGGGCAGAGGGGAAGCAGCATCCGGGAATCTGGGTCTTTGCTGCGGCAGGAAGAAGCCTCCTGGGGGGGATGCGGGATCCGCGGCCTTGGAGCAGGAGGATCCGCGGCCTCGGAGCAGGAGGATCCGCTGCCGGCTGCGTGCAGCCCCATCCGGTCCCCAGCGGGTGTCCCGGGTAGCCCGGAGCGTCGGGCAAGGGCCACACGCTGCAGAGCTCGGCCGCGTCCGCACAGAGCCCGGCGAGGATGAGTCGGGGGCCGGGGTGACGTGGGGACCCCCAGCTCCTCCCAGCGCCTCCCCAGCCTGCGGGGCCGCTGCGGACCCTGGCGTGCAAAAAGAGCAACACGAAACGCCCCGAACTCGGGCACTCCGAGACGAAAACAGCCCAGGGCGTTAAGGAAAGCAGCGCTCCCAGGGTGCTCCTCTGCCTTTGGGAAAGGGCATTGCCGGGAAGCGCACGGGAGCTCCCAGACAGGAATTATAGACGGGGCCCCAGGAGCAGCGTCTGCTGCAGCCACTCGCACTGGGTCCCACAGCCCAAGTTCAAGGTTTGTAGGAGCCGCCCGGCCCAGGAGCCCTTGGTGGCCAGAGGCTGCCTGGGACTTCGGGAGGAGGAGGAAAACTGCAGCCGCGGCGAGTGCGGCCGGGCCCATCCCGGCCCCTCCTGCCGCGTGTCCAGCAGCGGGGACCGAGTTCATCGCTGCCCGCAGCCCGTCCCGCTCCGTCTCCTCAAGGCGCTGGGTTAACCCGCGGGCTGCGGCCGCGCTCCGGAGCGGCCCCCCCGCCCCAGCACCCAAAACCGGGCAGATTTGGGGCCGTGGGGTGGGGAGGCTTGCGGGGGGCGGGGGCTCCGCGCCCGGGACAGGGAAGGGACACCGGGGATAAGGGGGTGGCACGGGGGGCTCTGCTGCGCGGAGGGTCCTCGGGCTGCAGCGAGGAGGCTGGGGCAGGGACGGGGCAAGGAGGGTCCTGCAGCCCGGGAGGGTCCCGTGCGCACGGGGGTGTCCAGGTGCACAGAGGGGATTCATGGTGGGGGACACAGGGACCAGAGAGGGGGACTCGGGATATGAGGTGGGGAGCACCGGGGCACCCACGGTCCACAGGGGACCCACGTGGTGGGAGACCTGGGGTGCACGGAAGGGAACACGGCGTGTGTGGGAGGGGGCACAAGGGGAGCCGGGGTTCACCGGGGGCTGCCCCAGGGTGCGAGGAGAGTCCTGGGGTGCATAGAGGGGGTGCACGGAGGGGATGCCCGGGGGGCTCCGCGGCTCCCACGGGGCGCTCCCCACGTCGGGTCAGGCGGAGGGTGCCCGGCCCGCAGCGCTGCCGCCCGCTCCCTTTGTCAATGTCCAGTAATTAAAATGTCACCGTTTAATTTTCAGGCCTCTCGGAGCAATCTTTTCCTAATAAAGAGTCTAATCGAAACGCTGTTTCCACCCCCACCCGTCCCCGGGAAGGGCCGCGGAAGAGGCTGTAAACGCGCAGAGCCGCCGCGGATCGATAGAGAGAAGCCCGGATTGATCGGCCTCTAAAATTAAATTTATTGGGGTCATGGTTTTATATGGTGCTGATACAACTGTTAAATGGGGAACATTCATTTCCAATAGGAGGCGTTTATTAAACTTCCACTGAATTAGACCGCCGTGATTTATGTGGCAATCTCGGCGCAGCCCTCCAGGAGCGGGGCCCGCGCGCCGCCGGCCCCGCGTGATTATTTATTTACACCCCCGCGCCTCGGATCCCGAAGCCCGGACCCGGATCACCCCGGGCCGGCCTCGCCCGCCAGCGCCGCCGCCCGCGGGGGTCCCGTAGGGGCGCCCCGCGTCCCGCTCCGCTCCCCTGCGCGCCCCTTGCGCGGCCCCTGCGCGCACCCTGCGCCGGCCCGCGGCCCCCGGGGGGGGCGCCCGCAAACGTCCCGGCTCTCGCGTGCGGCGATCGTTGAGCGTTAATTAGAAATTCATTACAATTAAAAGCCGCGCGCACACGCCTTAATTACATCTGATTTTTAATTCCGAGTCCGTGTTTACACAGTAAGCGAGACGTACCTCCTGATTATCCCCAATACTCTTTATACTGTACTAATTATGTAAATTAAACCTAATTAACTGACAAAAACTGCAGTCAATTCAACTGTTAAAAGATACGGCGGCTGCGAGGAGCGGGGCGCGGGCGGGACGGGCCGCGGGGTCCCCCGGACCCAACCGCGGCTACCGGCGGCGCCGTCGGGGCGAGCGGGGCCCGAGCGGCCGCGGGGGACGCGGGCGCTGCGCGGGGCCGGGACGCGGGTCCCGCACACGGGTCCCCGCCGGAGCTGCCCGCTCCGTCCCGCATCCCGTTCCCCCCGGGGCAGATCCCGCTTTAAATAATTATTAAATAA
>PTEX01000130.1:2192707-2288321 GCA_003342815.1 Eudromia elegans | reverse complement strand
TATCTCATCTACATTTTTGATGGCATCAAGTACCAAAATAAGCTTTAATAAGAATACAAAGGGGAAAAGTAGCTAAATGTTGAGCTTTCCTTTTGGATTCTGTTCTGCATCTCCCTCTCTTTATACACACACRTATATAAAGTCAACACACACAAGTCTGTATATAAGAATTTCAGGAATAAAAATCCACTTCCAAGTCTATTAGCATAAACAGACTAGTAAAATGATACCAATACTGTGCTAGATACCAGTAAACTTACAAAAAAATGCATATTTCAGGTGATTAAAAGACATAACAAGTATTCTTATTTATTTGCTGTACAGTAGCCTTGTATAGACAAAATATTTTAAAATACTTTATTGAGAATTTGAAGTAGTCTGTAATAGGCAAATGATTAAGATTAACAACACTGGCTTGACAATACCCAACGTTTCAACTTCTGCATTAGTTTTAGCCTACCATGAAACATGGTACACCCAAATAACACTGTCCAATTTGAAAGTCCGCATGAAACACTGTATAGTCAAATAATACTTCCCAATTTGACATTCACTTGGCTAATACACTTTTATCTTTTTCATCCTTTCAATGTCATTTTCCTCAGTAAGATAAATGCAATAGAATAACTATTCCTGTAATTATTGTTCACATTCTGTATATTTGTGATCCTCTTCCTTTATTAAAAAATCTCAATGTAAAGAACTTATCTTCCTGATTATTACATTGTACTGATTTAAAGAGAGCATATCTGCTTTTCTGTTTGTAAAAAACAGCATTTTTGGGTGTTTGTAAACCAGCTCCACCAGTTCAAATTGGTCTTTTGTTGATGGTATAGTACTTAATCTACTACTTTTAGAAACCTGTAACAAAACCATGCAAGTACACACAAATAGAGAAAGTATTTAGAAATTTACCATGACTAAATAATTTACTATAATATCAGAAATACCTCATTGAAGTGAAGAGTACCATTCAGAGGTGTCAGGTCATATCTGGCTGCCTCCTCAATAATCCATATCACTCGAACTGCTCCATGTCCTCCCTGACTCCGACTTACAGTGAGCACTACAGTGGCAGCAGAGTCATCAGGTGTCTGAGGTTCTTTTACTGTCACCTAACGAAGAGGAGGTGGGAACAGCAGTAAAGGCATCAATACATTATGTTACTATAAAAACTGGCTTCGAAAAGAAAAACAAACAGAAAATTATCAATGAAAATTTATATATGGACAACAGTGAAAATCAACAGGAATATAACAGATGTAAGAAACGTGTTGAATTCTGATAGCAAAGATTAGTCACACAAGTTATTTTTATGTGCTCTATGATTCAAAACAATTGCAGACAATGAGTCACACATGGGCACAGCACCAGAAAACTGCAGAGCAGCAAATCATTCACAACAACTATGGCAAGATTCCTTTCAGAATTTTTTTTTCAAGCTTTTGCTTCAGCAATATAGATTTTAACATTCACCACAGCACCACAGTTTCTTTCTGGGGTGTTGGAAAAGCAGCTATGTGTTAGGGATATCCAGATATTATCCTCCTTTAACAGAAGACAGTACAATCCCAATCATACTCACATTTTTTTCTTCAAATCCAAATACTCCAACAGGGGAATCATTTGGCGGAATAGCAACAGTTACCAGGGTGTCATTCCCAAGTCTTCCACCACCCACTACCCTCATTAGCGAAACCTTGAATATCTCAAGGAATTCAACTTCACTATCATCTATGATGGTGATATCTATTTCTTTTGTAGTCTGTTTAAAAAAAAGAAAGGTACAAATAAGCTTTATTTATAATATTGCTCAAAAAATGTAGATTTAAAATAGGTAAATTTAATTTGATAGTAGGCAAAAACTGTTCCTCAAGATAATGCATTTGTGCTCTTGTATATATAATAAGAGTGTTAAGTTCATCTATGGTAAATCTTAGAACACATTAAGCGAATTAAAACCTGCTAATTGTTCTGCTTTGGTACTCAGTAGAATATACAGGTGGATAATATTGTACTTTAACCAAAAAATTGTGCTCAGAAAGCAAATTTCTGTGTGTGTGTGAGAAAAAGTTTGGGCCATTTCAAATCAAAATGTAAACACTTAATATTTTCAGATGCAATATGAAATTTTCAGCAGTACTGTATACAGAATATAGCTAGAAAAACAGATAGGTTCATTGTGCAAGTTCATTCAAAATATATATCATACTACAAGTTTTCAAATGAACAGGCGAAGAAATTATTTCATTACAGGAGGCAGCAAAGGCATATGTTCCTGTGTGGTCTTACACTTACAAACATTTTTGGCTTTGCACGTTGGAGCACTCAAGTCAGCAGTAACATTTACACACCTAAGACAGGATTCAGACCATAGCAAAAATGTGTTCAATGAGCAGATGCAAATTCTACTGGAGGAAAATAAAAGAAACTCTAACATGGCAACCCACAAGAAGTTAAACTTCCAGAAACAGCATACATACCTGTCCATCTGCAAACGTAAGATTTCCAAATGCCGGTGTAAAGTCTTCAAAGCTTGCAGTTGAACTAATAGCTTCCCAAAACAAGGTTACTGACCCAAAACTCCCAGCCTGTCGAACAACTGGAAGTTTCAGTATATTCTGTGGTGGTGGTACCTCATAAGCAGGAACAGCTCCACTTGCATCCTGAAAATTGAGTAAGAAAATGCTGAGTGTCAAATGAAATGTTTTTCTGATAGAAGTTGATACTGAAATATTCAAAAGCAATGAAATCTGTACCATCCTACATTAGAAGTATTCTTAGCCTTTTCCATAAGCTATATTGAACAAGATAGGCTATCATCAGCCAAACTGCTCATTTGATTTTTACTATCAGATAACAAATGCACAACAACCATTGTTTTAAGCTGGTTTGAATTCAACATTGACTCAGCTTTGAGCAAGAGCTTGAATGAGATGACTCATTAAGGTCCCCTTCAACTTCAATCATATGATTCTAGGATTTAAGCCCTTTCAGCTACAAAATCAACTTCATACATAAACTAAGAAAAAAACCTCTACAGAGAATTTTTTTTGGTCGATTATTTGGCCTATTTACCTGGAACAACTCTATTTTATAAATATATTTTAAAACTATTAAAAGTGTTCTGAAAACACAGACTCTCTTGCTGGAATGCAGTTTGGAATATTTTTCATTCAGTCTTACCTTTATAACACTGAAACTAAATATTCCTCTGGGGTCATCATTCTCTTCAATTATTATCTCTGCTACTTCTAACCCAAGCCTCTTTACACTTGGATGACTGCCAGTAGCAGAAGAATCTATCAGTTGCACATCAGTAATATTGATTATAAATCCTTCCTGTAATTCTGGAACATTATCCTGTAGAAATAAATATTTTTACATATTGCTTCCTTCATAAAATTTGCATTAAAACACACAGAAAAAGATAATGATTTGCAGATTGCTTTCTGTTCAACAGTTGCCAGCACTCAGGATTGTATTGCCTATTCTTTGCCTCACAACATACTAAAGACAAAACAAACTACCTCTGCTGAATTTGAGGAATTGAAGTTGGTAGTCATATTAAGAACACAGTTAATTGCTGCTGGCCAGATTGTTTCTCCTTTTTGGTCAGAAACTGGTTTAGAAACTAAGAACCAGAAACTAAGACAGGAATTTCAAAATTATGAACATATCCAAAGAATATACAAACTTCTCATGAAAAAAAAAAGCTTCCAAATTTCTTAAATGACATCTAAATGACAAATCTCTTCAATGACATCTAAAGTTTAAAAAAAAAAAAGAAAGAAGTTGGAAAAAATAGCAAATATCTAAGAGTTTTATAATCCTCTCTTTCAATATATTAATTTTTATCTGAAAACTAGCAAAATATCTCGTTCATTCCAGCAACTCAAATTCTTCTGAGGTAGATGGATGCAATTCTATTTGACTGGCAACACTCCCACAAGGCAAGAATCTTCCAAATTGGTCTCCCTTCCYCTACAAGACATTAATAATGAAAGCTGCTGTGAGACTACTCACATGAAAAATAGTGACTATTACAGAAGCTATTGCTGTGTTTTCTTCCATGATGATTGTTTTCTTATCTATTATATAATCCTCATTCTCTGTTGCTTGGTTGGAGAGAGGGAGTTCAAAATTAGGCATGGCACTCAACTGAACTGCAATATCTCCAACAAATCCTTGTTCTCGAACAATTTGTAAAATTACAGTAGTTGAATTTGCCCATCCTATAAAAATGAGGGAAAAGACAGCAAAATATGATTGTTTTACCCCTTGCCCTGATGGCTTTCTAGCTCACACAAGTTGAGTTAGAGCACACTTTAAACATCCTTTGCAACACAATCACAAAATATACCACATTTGGATAACTGAATTCTAAGGCTAAAGAGCACCATATAAGTTGTGTTACTACAAGAACAGTACAAGTGGAAAGGATTTTATGATAGAATCCTGATGAATGATACAATACTTAATTTTCAAGGCTTAAATATTTATTCCACAAAACTTTTACTTCAATATCTGTATTTTCATTCATTACCCTGCACCAAACTCCATTTTCACTATTTTTTTCTGGCATTCATATTCCTCTGAAGTGACTGCCAATCCTAACACAAAAAGGAAGTTGCCAGGAAAATAAAATTCATTAGTACTGGTAAAATTCATATACCTTTTGGGAAACTAGTTTAAAGAACTTACAGAATACTTTCAACTAGAAGAAAACAGGCAACACTAACTGGTCTTAAAATAGAACTGGTTAGGAAGTTTTAATTGTAAATATTATCTAATAGTGCACAAAAAAATTTATCCAAAAATGGCATAGTTAGGTGTTTTTAAGGTTATTTCTGCTGCAAAGCTTTTAGATAAAAATGTCACTTTTAAAGACAGTCACATGACCAATATTACAACTTCAAAGAAGTTGATTTTGAAAAAAAACCCCATGTATTTGCTTCAAAGAGACAAAAATCAGACCTACCTTCTGGCTCTATGACTTTAACAAAATGAGACTCTGCATGCCATCCAATTACACCATGTGGAGAATCACTAGGTAAAATGGTAAGTACAGCTTTTGCCCTTTTGGGATCTATGATAGCTCCTCTCATGGTATCCTGGATGCCCACAGTAGTAACATGGGTGAGTGTGATATCCACAGTCTCTGAAAGCTCTGCAACACTGTCTGCCAGGACTGTCAGGGTAATAGTAGACAGCGCTTGACCTTCTGAAAATGTAATCTAAAAGTTTAGAAATACAAAGAAAAAGTCTAATTTCTCTCTCTTTTTTTTTTTCTTAAATCTCTGTCAATGGGAAAAAAATATTCAGAGAATATTAGCAATGTATACAAAACAATACAGGCAAAAAAAGAAAATCAGAGAAACAGGATAGCAAAAAAAGAGCCCAAACAAGAAAAAAAGACACTTAATGTGACAAAATGATTTTAAGTATTGGTCACACAGCAAGAAACAAATTCTTAATCAGAAGCATGATTATCAGATGCACTGAACACTTAGTCGACATGGAATTTGTTAAAATCAAGCTAAAAAAGCCTGAAAAATGCCTCTGTGAGAAGCATGCATTCAGCTTTTGGAACTCCTTTGTGATAAGTGCACTCCAGGCACTAGACAAAATTGCAAAATTGCTCAAGTTGTCTCAAAATGATTAAACATCTTCATTACTCCAGAATCGCTGAGGTTGGAAAAGGACCTTAAGAGATCATCTGGCCCAGCCCCTCCACTTGAACAGGGTCAGCTAGACAAGCTGCCAGCCCAATACCATGTTCAGTTGGATTTTGAGACTTCACAGCCTCTCTGAGCAACCTGTTGCAGTATTTGACTACCCTTTATTTATTTTATTTATTTTATTTATTTATTTATTTTTACCTTGTTTAAATGTATATTTTGTCCTCTGTTTTTAATGGAGATTTTTTTCCTTGAATTATTATTTTACTTACTTCAATTCCTTTATTTCCAGTTGTAAATTTTGTAAGAAAAGATTTTTCTCTAATCTTTTATTCCTTATTTGCCCACAGCAGCGGTATATAATCTAGCTTTGCAGTCTCAGGGACCACAAGGCCTTGTATTTTCAATAAATGGCCACAAAGTGAAGACATTTAAGATGTTAACAATCAAGAACATGCTGATCCCAAAGTGCATCAAAAGTTTTAGCTAATAAGAAACTAATTTTAATATTGTTGAGCAACCTGAAGAGCCTCAGGTAAACTGAGTAAAAGGCAAACTGGGGCTTGTGATATTTTCCTGGGTAAAGGAATCTCTCATTTGTACAGATAGACATACAGGCAGAAAGAAGAGCAAGCATGACTAAATTGCCATCTAAGACAGTGAAAAGTGAGGGGGGGAAAAAAGGAAGAAAAGATACATTATAGACAGAGCTTTCTAGCATCTGGATAGTATTGCAATATCTGGCTCCAGAAAAACAAGTGATGTTGCAGTGTTATGCATCAGCTGAAAACAAGAATTGCCAGACCCAAAAGAGATCAGGACTCAGGAATGAGGAAATCTGGCATGTACTATCCTCCTTTAGTACGTGTGCACTTATTGTGCAAGATCAATACAGTCAATAAGTTACTAATATCATTAATATCACTACACACCATTCCTGAAGCTGGAAACACATCACTAATATTCCCACTGGCAATCCACTCTACTGTCACTCGTCCATATGTCCCTTTTAAACGTTCAACATTCAAGGTGATTAAGTTATCTTGCTCCATTTCTTCAACTTGCTTAAATAAAGAATTCTAGAAAAGATAAGAAACCAGAAAAGAACCGTAGAAATATGTTATTTCATACATGATTTCTTAGGGATTTCAAGATTTGGGCCTGTGACATCAGACATAAATGTATGAATCTTCCAAATAGGCATTCATCCATTAAATCTGAATTACCTAATTTTCAGGGGTACTCAATACTCCTAGTTATCACAGAGGAAAAACACTTAAATAACAGGCCTCTTATCTAAAGCAAAAGGCAAAACTTTTTTTGAACAATATTTTATTTCTCAACTTTATTAAACAGATGAGAAACAAATGGTATTTCCATATTTTTACGGCTGCTCCTTTTCTGTTATTCATTCCCTTCGCAACAAGTGTAGATGCAATGTTTTATCTCAGTGAAGAATTTTCTGTATTTTATATTTCTAATATGGATTTACTATAATCCTGTCTGAATGATTTCTACTATGTTTGATGATTTAAGCATACTACCTTCAGTTTGACATTCTCTCTAAACCGACTCACATCATTACATAAACCAATCAGTTCTTTTTTTAGAAAAAAAAATCTTTAGATTTGTTTACCTAATTCCCTCAATTAACGAGTCATAGTGAATGAACTCTACGATGACACATATACGCATATATGTGCATATATACATGGTACCTAAAAACTGAGCATTTTGTTTGTTGTAAATAACGTTGATAAATTAACATGCCAATGTAAATGTAAAGAGACTACAGAATCTCACAAAAGAAACTGCAAAAATGATAATCGCATACAACAAAGGTAAACAGGTGTTAAAAAGCTATTATCTCAGGTTTATTCAGAAAAATACCATCACATTCCCTAATTTTCAGTTTTAGTACTTTAGCATTTCACTCTTCAGAAATGGTACATTTAATGACTTATCTTAGAATTTTTACCTGAGCAAATGCAATGACTCCATAGGCATTGTCATTGGATGGAATAATTATTTTAACAACACTATGAGCACCAATCTCTGCACCTCCTTTAGGGTTTTTCAATGACACTCTGAAGCTTTCTTCCTCCTCTGGAATAACGTCATCAAGGATATTGACCGCTACTATAACTTCCATGTCCTCAGGCTCAAATATCAATTCACCTGAACTAGCATAAAAACACATACATCAAATAACCAGAAATTGAGAATAATGATTAATGGTATTTTAAACCTTTGATGTAAATTTACAGAGCATTTTCAGAGCTTGAATTTTAATTTCTGTGGCTTCAAGTAGTTCAGGTTTAAAGCTTTCCTTTTTTAAAAAGAATCATAGAGTAACTGATAGTAACTATGAAAGTAATATAAGTTATTGTAAATAAAAGCATAAAAGACAAATATGTAGCTACAGGTCCCTATTATCATGCTTTAAGGTCAGGTCTCAGATTATTTCCCTTCAGAAATCAAATTCTGTGAAAAACTCTTGAGTGGTAATAAGCACACTATCCATTTAAGTATACAATGCTCTCTACTATGAGAAAAACATTATCACAGGAAACGAAATGCCAGAGCAAGACAAGTTATATGAAACAAAAAACCTACCTAGGTATAAAATCTGACTGGTTGGAGATTGCAGTTAATTCATAAATTTGGAAGCATGATTCAGAAGTCAGAGCAATTAGGCTCTTGCTGGAGTTCAGAGACCTTGCAGTAACTGAAGTTACATGACCCGCATACGGTGCCTCCAGGATTGCAGAGAATTGGTTCACTCCTGAGTTCCAAGCATAAAGTACTGTTGTATCCCTACCAGTTAGCAGCACATGAACTACAATAAGCAAAGAAGAAAAMAAGAAAATTTCAGTGGCATATTTAACACTTGACTTTGTAATGCCAGAAATGTCTTTGGGAGAGCAATAATTACTGTAACTTCTAAGGCATATATGTTCATATTTTTCATATTTATTCCTGCAATTTCAGTATAATAATCTACATTTTCAACAAATATTGTCATTTCAGTCTTACCTAAACCTGAAGGTGGCATGAATATGTGGATGTTTTTTACAGCTTGGAATGGAAGAGACTGAAAGTGTCTAAAGGTAGACTGCCCTGTCTCCCAGATAAAAATTTCAGATGAATTTCCAGATTCTGCAAAGGAGCAAAAAGAGAAAAGTTTAAACCTTTTTCAACTGGAAGTTAAAAATCACACAMTTGTGACCAGGCAAAAGTTAGAATTTGACAGCTTTAAGTATAAAGGCAGTCCAGCTGTATTTTTCATTTTAAACTGGGTACAAAGCTTCATAGAATGACTGATAACCATGGTAAGATTCATCTACTGATATCATATAAAGGCTTTTGTGGACTCATTCACATACAACTACATTCATATTACTGTAGAGTAACAACCAATTACAAAAGAAAATGCAGACTTCAATGTAGATTTTTCAACAGACATAGGAAGACATTCGCAAAACAACACAAAAAATATATTCATAATAAAAGATACACAAACTGGGCTGATTGATGAAGCAGGTTGAATAACAGAGTTATTTCCTACTGTTCCTGGAAAAATACTTCATTTGCTGCATAAGTATCTGAGAATGAATGCAATGTGAGTATTTTATCAAGAAAAAGGAATTTTTTTTGATAAGCTATTTGAGAGAATTGTCACTCCTCAATAATACTTCAATTTGTACTTAGATTCCTTTATTACACATGCCTTTGGCATCAAACAAATCAGCATATACTTAACAAAGTCAGGTTTGTTTCTTGCTAAATACCTTTTGCAGTAATTAAATAGATGTCTGAGCCGGAAATCCAGGCCTCCATATACTTTATATCATTTGCTGGTACTTCATGAAGTTTCCTAAATTCATTATTCCACCACTGGTACAAGAGAGGGTTCTGGCTGGTATTTGAAAAAGAAACTAACAGGTATAGAAAGCCTCCTCTAGGAAACAAGGCTATATTCAGAGCTCCATAAAGTGGAAGTTGATGATGCAACACAAAAATGTCTTTATTCCACTGGAAAATCTATAGAAATACAGAAAACAGTTCTTTACTGGTTTGTATAACTACTACAAGGCAAGCGTAATCAGATGCCATGCTAAAAATTCAAAAAGACTTATGCTGAATTGAACTTCTCACTTCTAAGATGGTCTCTACATTAAGATAGGAGAATACCTGTAAGGTAAATTACCTTACCACATGCAGTTATGTTCACTCTTCAGACAAAGAGCTTTTTGCTCAGAAGTTATTTCTTTTCCTATAGGTATTTTACACACTGATTTTCAAAGCAGAAATAACACTAGGATGAATAGTAAACCAGATGCAAGCAGTTTCTTCATATGGGAACTACTGGTAAATTTTAAAAACTCTGAAATTTTCACTCCTACAAATTCATAATACAAAAGTAATGCACTTGTAGGTTTATTATCTTTTTACTTCTTGAGCTCAAAACTAAGTAAACTAACCACAAAGTCAGAGAAGACAGAAGTTTACTCCAACCTGGATGGAACTGGAATGGGTTGAATGACTTGCGATAACCAAATAGTTTTCCTCCTCCACAGCAAAATRTTCTACATCTCTGGTGTACAGAACAAAGAGAGCTTGTATCTGGGGTGAAAATAAGGAAARGAATGATTTTAAATCACTTCAGAGATTGTTAACAGACTTCATTTATATAACTGTTTTTCTTTATAACTGATTTATATTTATATATATATATTAATATATAATATATATTTATATATATTATATAAATTATATATATATATAAATATATAATTTAGGATCCTTTTTTAGAAAATGTTCTATAGCTTGACTACTCCACAGTTCTCCTCTTCTACTTCCCAGATACAGAAGCAGATGTGACAAACCTACGCCATAAAATTACATATTTTATGCTTTTATAAGCAAAATAGACTTACCCATAACAGTCTGCACCCAGGTATGAATGCATACACACTGTTGTTGGAAGCCTCCTCTTTGCCTTCTCCATGGCTTATCACAAGGTAAGGAGAAGCATTGATTTGGAATGTCACACACCTTCTAGGATTCCATATACTGAAATTCTGAGAAGGTAATAAATAAAGAATACTATATTTCAAATTCGTTATCATATTAAGAAGCAAGTTTAGGRTTTAGGTATAAAAAATTTACCTCAACAGGAACAAATACTCCCTTCCATTGGTAGACAGTTGAAAATGTAGCTGGAGGAGTACGCAAGAGAACACCATAAAGAATTTCTCCTGATGTGAAAAAACACCAAGTAGATGCTGACTCTTCCACAAARCTTTGCAAGACAGACAGCACACTGATACCACCTCCTGCAATATAGTAAAATAAAATACTACTTACTTTTAGCTTACTCTTGAGGCCTTTTCCAACCACATTTTCATAATATATCTGCCAAATTCAGACCTAACATCAGATATGTTGAAATTGTCTCTCAGCACTTGGCAAAAGTTTAAAGCATATAGCAGTGAGSCTAGAGTGAGAGTTAAACAATAAATGTATTTCTTCACACTTTTTCAAGTGGTCATAGATGTTACAGAGACAATTCAAGTATGATTCATGGTGATTCACTTTGCAATTCAACTAGGAAAAAAATCATCTATAAAACAAATAATAACCAAATAACAAAGAAATTACAAAATTACGTATGTGTTCCCTTCCTCCACCCCTCAACTGTTACTCATAACACTGAGATTCTTAGAACTGTCCACACTGTTCAACCGTCTTCTAGTTAAAAAGCACTGTGTTGTCAAAAATTAATCCGCAAGAGTAAAGCAAAACTCCCCATCTTATATAACAAGGAAGGTTAGAACAGCCCCTGAGCCAGACAGAGTATTAATCCATGTTCCAAACCAAGTGTTTCTTTTTCTGTCCTCTTAATTTCAACCCAAATCATCAAGCAGCTACACATGTATCTAKACCAGAATAAAAAAAYGTTTAGTGTACAAATACAAACAAGYGGACAGCAATGGAAGAATGACTTCATTTGTTCACAAAGTTACCTTAGACCCAATTAAAGTGTTCATGCAACTACAGTCCAAGATTCTCACGTTCTCTCATGTTCATTAGTAAACACACTGGGAGATACCACAGAACTACATGCAGCATCAGTTTTGCAGAACAAGGCTATGATGGGTTTAAGTGAAGCATATATCATATAGTATGTGAGAAAAATCAAAAATTACAGGTATTAATAAAAATGCTTTGTGAAAGWAGCCTAATTAGAATAAAGTTACTAAAGGGGCAAAAATGTGCAGKGGAGATTACTGACACTATCAGAAATAGCTGATTCCAAGATGACTCGAAGAGCTAAATTGCCCTACCTATCGAATCTTGACATGCTCAGAAAAGTATTAACTACTTTGATCAGGTCTGATCATTAAACTACATTCCAAAATTACATCTTCTGTTTGGCTAGTCTGTTTAGTACCTACRCTTTGACAAAAGCTGTGAACTCATCATAAAGGGAACTTACTGATGCCAAATGCAGTGTCTGACAACGTCTCCCACTCAACACTCACAGATGTGTTGAGGCCATTACTCCGAGAAACTTTCAAATAAACTGTAGTGTTTGCTTCTTCAATTGCCAGAAAATTTGTCCTTATTATGAGAATGGCGAGAAAAGAAAAAAAAAAAAATGGTATCAAATTGCTGTAATAAATATAAGATTTCTATAGTACAATCCCATTTGTAAAATATACAACAGAAATATGAAGGAAATATCAATGATTAGTTTCACTATCTGGCAGACAAATAACTATGTTCATCAAGGTTGTCCAGTAATCCTCTTGCAAACTCTGGCAAAATTATCAGCAATTCCACAAAACATTTAAACATCCCGAAAATTCATGACATTGTAGGTAGACTGAAAAATTTTTGAAAACATCATTCCAAATGGTTCACTTGCTTCTGAAAAACAGTCTTGAGTGAAAGTATATTTTACTCAAGTTCAGAAAATTTAGAAAAAAAAAAAAGGAAAAAAGAAAAAAAAAGGGATCTCCCTAGGGGCATTGTTTTGAGGCTTGGAGTTCTAAACATAACTTACTAATTTGTGGAACATTTTGACACAAACAAAATATTGCCTTAAAAAAAAAAAAAAAACCCAAAAAAAAAGTTCTGATGAAGAACAGTTTATTTTTAAGTCTTTCTCTATTCTGTTATAGAATAACAATGGTGCATGACATATTGCACATTTTAAACTTACAAATGTTTTAAAATTGGGTGGCCACATATCTCTTTCTTTATAAAGGATTAAGTGAAAACAAAATTGTAGAGAAATACTAACTCTAGTGAATATGACAAACTACCTCTTTCAACTGAATCAATGTACAGTACCTATTTGTAACTGGATGGATGCTGAAAAGTCCTAGTGGAGCTTGGTTCTGTAATACTGTGATCATGGTTTGCACTTTTGTGCCCAGTCTGGCTCCTCCAGTTGGATTGAACAAGGTTACAACAAAGTGCTCATCCATTTCTGGTTCTTCATCTAGTATCGCACAAATGTGCAGTGTCTAATAATAAAAAAATGTACACAAAGTCATTGAAATAAGACCATCTCTATCATACCATGCTACGTTTCTATCCTTACACTGTAAGAAACAGAAGACAGACAGCACAGAAGAATAGCAGTTCATAAAATTGGAGAAGACATAACAGAACTAAGACAAGGAGAGTTCAACATAAAGGACCATTCCCATGTCATTACTCYGGTGGCTTTCATTCGTCAACAGTTAGAGGAGCATCTTTTTTCATCTGGAATAGGATGCTTGCAAAGTGGTCTCCAATTAGAGAGAAAAATCTAGACAGAGATTTATGTTTTCACTTCAATTTGGGGCTCACTGTCTTCATTTCCGCTACACAAACAAGCAAAAGTTAGGAGCTCCTGGATTTAGATCTCTGTTTATTTCTGCAATAAATTGTATTTAATGGACTATTTTAACCATCCAACTTGTTATGAGTCTGCTGCACTGTGTTTACAAAAGTTCATAAACTGTAAATTAGTGTTTTCAAGTGTTTTTTTTAAGATTCTACCCTGTTGCTCATAATGACCAAATTCTGATCATACCTTAACTGGTAACAATAAACTAATTGGCATTAAACTTTAGAAGAGGCAGAATTTCATAAACTTAAGCAAGTTTACTCTAGCATCTTTCATTTTCTTGCCTTTTTTTTTTTTTTTGAGGATGTAATAATAGGTGTGACATTTGTAACAGCACACTATTCTGTTCAGATGAACTGACGTGTCAGGGTAGAGAATGAGATTTTTCTCTTCTACCCTAATACTCTTGCAAAGCATTTGATCTAAAGTTTGTGTTTCAGATACCTGTTGAATACATACAAGGAAGTGTTCCTAAGCATGAACATTATTTTCATATATTTTTGGTTTACTTGAACTATTATAATGAAACATAAAAAAAGAGCACATTTATTTTTTTTCTGCATTCCTCCATAAGATAATAAAACAAACAAACAAACAAAAAGAAAACAGTCACAGCTCATGATTCCTATGAGGATGAAAAAAATAAGAAAATATATATCTAAAATAAAATAATTTGTGAATTATTTCCAACAATTGCAAGAACCCCTCCTTCAATTTTTCTAGAACAACTACTTGCATATTACCTTGAACCTGATGCCCTCTTCCAAAACAATATATCCYTGAGAAGGGGTCAAATCCACCGATGCCTCTGAAGAATTAATTTCACTTACAAGATACTGAACAGTCACTGTGCCAAATATCCCCTGAGGAGGCTCTCTGATAATGGTTAATACTGCAACACTTTCCATCAAATGGAGAGCTGTTTGCTCTCTTAGGAAGAAATGATCGCTGTTATTGAACGAYAAAATCCCATGGCCATCATCATTGGCAAGAATAGTAATTGTAGCTTTTGAGAAATAAATAATGGAAATGTACTTTAATTAACACAATAAAGTTACACATAGCATACTGAAAAAATACATACAAACACAAATTCCATCCTGTTTCTCAAAGTGCAATGTCCTGCACTCCTGGGGAGGAATAACCCCTTGCACCAGGACAGCCTCCTGGTGGACAGAAGTGAAACATGAGTGAGCACTGCATTGTCATGGCAAACAGATCAGCAGTGTTCTGGGCTGCTTAAGGAGGAGTGTTGCCAACACTTCAAGGGAGGGAAACCTTCTCCTCTAGTTAGCATACCCATCTGCAGTGCTGTGGCTACCTCCCCAATACCGGAAAGACATGAATGTAGTGAGGAACTGGAGCATCTCTAACACAAGGACATTCTGAGAGATGGGACTGTTCACACTGAAGAAGAGAGGGCTCAGTTGTACTCTTATAAATGCCTAGAAATATCTGACAGGAAAGTGTAAAAGGTTACCAGGCCAGACTCTTCTCCATGGTACCCATTGGCAAAGCAGGATGCAAGGGGCACAAAAGGAAACTACATGCAGTTCTGACTAAACATTAGAAAAGTAAATTTATTTTATTTTATTTTTTACTGTAAAGAGTAACTGAGCAACTAGAAGAGATCTCCATCTTTAGAGATACTTGACACTGGATTGAAATTGGGCATAAACTTGCTTTAGTTGACCCTGTCTAAATGAGGGGGGGGACCAGGACATATCCAATAGCCATGTCCAACACTAAATTCTATTGCCTTCACGTTCTTACTTCAATATACATACAAAATACCAATAATGCTTACAATATTGCCTGAAGAAACTATATAAATATTTTAACAGGGAAGATCTCTAGAAGAATCTAGAATCTCCTCAAATATATTATAGTCGCCCTTAAAAAAGACTAAGTTTGGTACAGTAACACTTATCAAGAAGAGTTTTTTTTTTTTTTAAACTCTACTTCCCTATTTTATCTTGATAATAGCATAGATTTATTTAAGTGATATTTAAGAACTTTTCAGGAAAGCAGAAAGATCTACAAGATGGCAGTTTCTGAAAGATTCATTCAGAAGAATGATCTTAGTCTTACCTGTTGTGTTCTCCCCTAACTCCAGCCCCAGAGAAGGATTTGTTAAAATCAACTGGAATCTCTCATCACCCTCGGGAACATCATCATCAAAAATTATGACATCAATAGATTTATGCCTTTCTCCATCAGTAAAAAAGAGAGTCTGTTAGTGAACACAACATTGAACATAAAGCATTGAACACTTGCAGCAATTAACAAGTACACAGAATTTTTCAGTTAAGGTACATACAATTCTTTTAAATAGAAATGAATAGAGGGCATGAAGAGCAATACTCCCAATGTCTCTTGTAAATTCATCAAAACTGGAAAAGTTCATTTTGTAGCAGTGAGAATAAGCAAAAGCATTTACTTTTAAAGTTCTGTTATTAAAAAAACTCTTAATGAAAAAGATATTTTTAAACAATATTATATGAGGAAGATTCTTGAAGTTTAAAAGTTTAGAACGCATTTTAMATGAAAAATATTTTAATATTTAAAATGAAAGATGTAGTAAGAAAAGAGGTACTATTTTTACTTCATTCTATTTGGATGACCAAAGCAATTAAGTAAACTGAAATATCTAGCTAGGTTGCTGATAATTCTACAAAATAATCAGGAAGGTATTACTTTGAGAAAGCTGGAAAAATGAGTACTGTGTTTAGAGTTTGCTTCTTACCCTTGAGGTCACATTAAAATCCAAACCCAGCTGTGCCTCCAGATTTTGGGCATAAAAGAAGAGAGACACATTTCCATAAGATCCTCTGTTTCTGTATGCCGTTATTGTCAGATTCCTCTGAGTTTCATTAACTTCAAAACTAAAATAAAAAGAAAGAAAAAAATCTCAGTACTTCTTAGGAGGTATTCTTTTGAATATAAGGGCAGATTGTTATTTCTTTTTCACTCCATATATCTTATGGAAAAAATCATTACAGCATTAATAATTTCTAAAAAGAATCTTTATAAAACATGCACTAAATGTTAGTTCTCAGTGTGGGAATCATCTTCCACTTCCTAATTCTACCGACTTGAATCATTCTTTGTGATCTCAAAGATCTGATACAAACTTTAATGGAAACTCTACAGTTAACTAAAACAAATAAATATGCAAACCAACTAGATTCTTCAAGGAAAATATAACTTACTTGGTACTTTCCCATTCAATTACTCCTCTTACTCCATCATTAGCATCAATAACAATTTGAGAAGCTATACCTTCTAAATCTAAAACACAAAACAGAAGAACAAAAAATAAAGAAAATTTATTTTCTTGAATTTCTTAAATTCTCACTAACTTTACAGACAAAATGATGTTATTTTCTGTYTCCAAAATTTTGAGAAATGGGAGTAAACAAGATAATTAGAAAGTTTCTGAGGAAAATCTGTCTTTAGTGCCTTACCAAACTACTACCAACACAATGGCTGTTATATTTAATAATGCATAAAAAATAAAGAATATAAAGAACATTAGAAAAGCAAAAAACAGCACAGAAAAGCTAGGAAATATCAAAAACAAGACACTCAAGATTTTGCATACAGCACAAGGGTATGAAAGAGACAATGAATAAGAAATGATTCAGTATTTTATCTTTTATTCATGTTCAGTGCCTGATGAGTGCTCTCAGTGACGCTGCTWGAGCAGGGAGTTGGACTAGAAACCTCMAAATACCTGTCCAATCTCAATCATTTTGAGAGTCTATGGTTCTGTGCTATACTGATTCAGAAGTATTCTCACAGTTAATCCTGTGAGTGACAGAAATGTCATTATATGTATTTCAATGCAAAAACACTGAAAAATAGAGATTAGTGTCAGAATCAACCATTTTCACAGGACAAAACCAGACAGTTGCAACTTGATTTGTTCAGATTATCTTACAATGATTATCTTAATTTACTTCTGCTTACATTTATAAAGACCTAAAAAGAATTGAAGAATGACAACTTCTAGAACCAGACCAACTGCATCAAATGAGTCCGTAACAAATACGTAGTTTAGATTTGCATTATTTAGGTACTTAGCTTCATAGAAAAGATTTTTTTATATCATGTCAGTTAAGCTGCAGAGAAGTTCTCACAGAACTTCTCTTTTCATTATTTTCACTTTTGCATTTAGGCTAAACTCTTTCTTCCATCTAGAAAACAGGAGCAGAAGGAGCAGGAACAAAATAAGGGATTATATGCTTTCTGTTCCTGCTCTGAATCATTAACACCTCAGATAGTGGTTAATTGAATTCAATGTGTTTGCTGTATCACAGACAAACTGGATTTTCTAGGTCCTGCTGTGAATAGCATGTGMAATATAGATTCCAGATATATTGGATTAACTGCATATGCCAGTAGTATGAGTGAAATAGCCACTTCTTGATACTGGATTGCTACCATGATAATGATATAAAGCCAAAACAAACRCATTGCATTCACAGGGAGCTAAATTCTCAAGAATAACCAACTGAAATATATAAACATGAAAAATAAGAAAATTGYCTGATAACAAAATTCTTTGTGATATTTTACCATCATAAGAAATTTTTGTCTCATTGGTTAAAACTTATTGTTCAGCTCAAATCCATTTAAGCTAATACAGATATTATGTCAGGGCTAAACAGAGRTAAATGGAAGGTGAAAAAAMCAACACAATAAAACAACACAATTCATATTAATCCTTTGTTCTTATATGTTATTCTTTTCATGATGTATTTTATTGTCAACTAATTAGAGCCTAGTCTCTACAAATCAGGAAACAGTCTTACAGTTTACCTTTCAATCTGTAACGAATTAATTCAGTCACTTCTACAGGCATGCAAAGAAAAGGGAGGAGAGTCAAAGGTATTAGAAACAATCAATATAACTATTTCTATAGCGTAATTGTCATTAAAGCTAATAGAGCTTTTGCTATTAAATTCAGAAGAMGCAGAATGAGTATTTAACCAAGCAAATGATAAATTAAGATCACTAGAAGGTTAGAAAAGCAATAGTATATTAACCCTAAAAGCAGAAATAAAAACAATCTTCTAAAATAATTAACTAAGAATTAATTATTTACCATATAATTTGAGGTGTTTTTTTCCATTATGTACTTAGGTAATGTAAATCAGACGAAAACACTGCTAATAATTTTTTTCATATAATTGTGCTTTTAATTTGATAATTATTAAATCCTCTATAAAAATTACCCAATAATTTTTCCAGAGTCTAAAAAATGTAAGAAATAAGTGCAATAAATTGCGCTTGAATATCCTATTATGCTTTTTTCCTCCCAGATAATTTAATCTCATCTTGACCTAGCTGATAAATAAGTGTAATCATTATAATCTCTGGGAGTATTATAATGTGTATGCAATTCAAAGAAAAGAAAAAGCAAAGATAATTCAGTAAATTATACCTAGCTTAGGTGGGAATGAAGTTGAATGGTTCATGATGAGCTCCACTGAAGACAAATTAACTAAGAAGAATTCTTGCATCTCTGGTAGATCATCCTGCAAAACACAAACACAGTACCTACTCTTCCCATTTTCCTTAAAGAATCATCAACAGAAGTCACCAAAAATTAAGCCACTAGAACTCCATCATATTAAAATGACACTTATTTTTCTATTTTTTTTTCTATTTTCCTGAAATACTTTAGTTGGCTCTCTACAATGAATTATCTTGAAAGAATACCGTAAAATACTGTATTTCATGAACAGGTATCACACAAACACTACATTATTCCCACATAAAACTTTCTGTCCAGCTTCAAAAGAATTAAATCTCAACCAAGGAAAAAGCATGAGTGTGTAAGCAATCAGTTCATATCAGKACCTAAGTAACAAAGTATCCCATTCTGAATAGTTGCTGCAAAGCTTTAATCAGTTTAATTTAATTTGCACATAGGTAGAGCTTCTTTCTGTGATTACTTGTTTCCTTTTGAATTTAACACTGAGATTAAAGTCATCTTTCTAAACTGCAATTACAAATATCTTCAAAAAATGCATATGTTGCAAGCTTTAGATTTCAAAATATTTCCTATTTCACATAATATAGAACTGTATAGATKTAGACAGTCTGAAGTTTACCTCTAGAATAGTAATATTTATGGCAGCTGATGTTTCTCCTTCCTCTAAAATCAGTGATCCAGAAACAGGTATATAATCAGTTCCTGGTTCAGCTATGGTCATGTCTGTTTCATTTCTTATAGTGAGCAATGCTGGAACTGTTGCATATGTAACATTGACAGTACCTGTTTAATTTGTGACAAAAAGAAAAAAAATCAATTTTTAGAGAACTCTCACTGACATAGAAAAAGAGATAAACTGCTCATCTACAAAATGAAAAGATTAACTGCAGAACAGAAGGACTAAAAAATTAATATGAAGTACACTGGTGCCAAGGGGCTATTGATTTCAGGGGCTTTCAGTCCAGCCTTTGGTGATTCAAGCAATATCACAAGATACATAAATCATTAGCACCAAATATACTCAGAGATTTGAGGTGCTATGAACCTTTTATTACATTGTTGAAGCATTATCTAGGAGACTTAAAATATTACTAATAATAGTTTTGGTGCCAAAGGAAGTAGAGCATTGCAAAAGCATTTATCTAAGGTTCTGAAGATAGTGCTGGGAAATACAGCTTAATAAATCTAATTTCCCTCACGGGTTAATTCACACAAACTTCAATAYAGAGTAAAGCTAGAGGACACACTGAAAAATGTTACCAAAGGGAAAAGTTTGATGTGACTCTTATAATAAAACTATGCCTCACAAATCTGTCAAAGTGAATCGTGTGGCAAATGTAAGCAGATTGATCCTAGAGGTAAAATGACAGATGAAATGAAAGCTAGCCTGTGTGAAATTAACTATAAGGGATAAGAGAGTCTTAATTCTGAATAGACAGTGGTCGGCGTTATTAGGAATTACTTACCACTCCGTAAGAGTTATTACAATTAAAATAGATAGTTATCTTAAAATGTTATTTTCCCAAATTATTGTTCAAAAAGTAAAGTAGAATATTGATTGAGATTTAAAAAGAAATAGGAGAGAGAGAAATTTCATCAAAATGTCTAATTCCATCAACCTACTGTGTGCCCAGATCTTGAATATCGGTTATAGCTGGTCACTTCATTACAAAACAAATAAAGCATAAGATATTGAGGGAGGATTATCACAAATGTCTAAAAAAGTATAAAAATACRAAAAAGATATTATTGTACTTTTTTTTGCAAAAAAGTGCAATTGAAATTCTCAGATCTTTTATTAGAGAAAAAAATATTTTTGCCCTTGTTACATTAACAAATTGTGGAATTTTCAATATTCTAAAAGATAACTTGATTCAAAAAAGAATGAGATTTCTTCATAAAAGACAGATAAAACTTAATCCAGATTCAKTCATCTGGATGAAACTTTTTGTACAGGAAGTTCCTAAACTGCCAAACTCTAGAAGTGTTGAGAAATATATGARAAGTTAACTCTGTACATAATCTTTTTCTCTTGCATTTTTTATTTCTTCTGAAGATATTAACACTCTGAGACTCATTAAACATAAAGGTAGCAAGCTTAATGGACACCTAACTTAATCACAGCTTCCAGGGAGCCTAGAAGTTCTGAAAATTTTAACTGRATTAAAGATTGCCAAACATTCTAGGTTCCCCACCTTAGATTTCATTTTCTTAGCGATTACTGAAACACAAAAGTCTCAGTATACAAACCTAGTGATCCAAATTCTCTATTAATAAAGAGCTGAATAGTTTTGTTTTCCTCTGGAATTAAAACTTCTCTGGATGTGGAAGCGAAATTCAAGATTCCGTGTGGTTCATCACTAGCTTCTACTGTCAGCACTGCTTCATATCCTTGAATATCCAAAGCAGCGGCTCCTGTTGAAGCAACTCCTGCAAAAGTACCAATGGGCTAACATCAGTGAAGTGCTAGGCAGCTATTTTTTTCTCATTATAATATTATTATTACAAATAACAAACATATGGCAATGCAAAAGCAATATAACCAAAACCATGATGCACTCAAGTTTACAGATGGTGCAGCACAATATATATAGTAGGTATATTTATGTTTCAAAACAAATACAGAAATATACAATCACAATAAAAAAGTGTATGCTCCAAGTGCAAAATCACAGAAATGTTTAATTAATGAGCAGACTTAATCGGACAGTCACAAATACTGATTTCCCTAAAATCAGTAGGGAAGAAAGTAATTCACAAAGCTTAAAATTAGATTCCATTTCTCACTCATTCCATTAAGAAATTGCTCACCATTGGATATTGCACATACTAAACCAAATTCTGCCTTTTAGGCTAGACATTGTCTTGGTGAATAACTGCTGAGGTATTAATTTATGCTAGTCTTTATGCACAACAAGAATCAGTAACGATTCTAGGAAGCTGGTAAGGTACACAGCATACTAAGCTAGTGATGGGTTAAGGCGTTAACTTCCTTTAGGAAATTGATAGTTCAGAAGGGTTATAGAATTTTACTAAGTCTCTTCTGTCATCCTAATTTAAATGGTAAGAATAAAATATTTTTATTACCTTGAATTATGAGACAAATCAGAAAATCTGCTTGGAGCATAATAAAATATATGTTACATTGATGAAGTCCTAACTGAGACATCAAATATATTATTAATACCAGCTTTTATATCAATAGAACATTGCAGAAGTGACCAATAATCTAAGAAAGTTTTTTAGAACAGCACTGGGAAATACAGCTTCATATATCTATTCCCACATATTCGTGCATGTGTTTGTGCATGCMCGCAAAGTTATTCATATGTGTATATAAATGCACAAGTACAAACATGCATATCTAAAAATATTTTAATAAAATAGGAATGAACTTAATATATTCTTCAGCAGTTTCAGTTTAGTCTTGCACCTCCAATTTTTTTTTTATGTGTATGACTGATATATACCATTAAATCTTTTTTTTTTTTTTTTTTTTTTTGATACAGCATGCTATAATTCTACACTACCTTGTGTTTTGATGTTATACAGGATAATTTTATACTCTTCTTTTTCTTCAGGAATATGGTCGTCCAGCAAGTGAACATATAGTGTTGCATTCAATGMCTCCTGTTTATTTTAATGACAATTTGATTAATCATCACTAAAAAAAATACAAGCATACTACTAGTTGATAAACTTTTTGAGTGACTCCTTTAAAAAATATTTAGCTAAAATATTAAAAAAAACCCCAACAAACTCTTCAGTTTACAATTCAAAGACCATGAGAACAAGTAAATAATGAGATCAAGAAGGAAGGGCTGTTAGGAAAGCAGACAATCTTTTTGACTCAGCCCTAAACACAAAGATTTTCTTCAGCTATTAAATCTGCTTATGRTCATACCTCAGGAAAAAAGAGTATTCCAGAAAAATTTTCAAAATTTTGTTTTACACGATGTCCAACAATCTTCCATTCAACGGTAACATTTCCCAGTCCTGGGGCAGTTCTAAGGATATGGAAATGCACTTGTTCTCCTAGAAATAAAGAAAGGACAATATTTTGGAATTTCCTTTACCATACATCAGCTACAAAAACTGGCAATACCCATCAAAACATGCACAGACRAGAGAACAATGCTTTATTGTAAACCACACAAAATAGCACTGACAGGAACAGCTTGAATATTTTCTAGGTATGTTTCTTTTTAGTACGGAAATATTAGAGATACATGTAGGCTAGCCATCGGTGACAGACCTACCAGTTATAAATTTAAAGAGACCTTAGTATTATTCATTAAAATGCAGCATTAATACTGTTAAAGAAATAATACATAAACTACGCCAGCCAATTTTCAAACAAGTACATATAGTTTAAGCCTCAATACTTCAAATTTCGGTTAAGCCTTGGAGGTGTACACCTTTGTCTTAAGTGGGCCCATAGTGCTCTTAAGAGAATAAAAGAACTAATTTTTTGACATCAAAAGTATTCTGTTTCCACGATCTGATATCTGAGGGCACATTCGCTGTTTATGAGTTCCTCTGAGACTGCTTTATCATATTGTTTAACACTGCACTGAAATCATATCCATCCTGTTTCAGAATTTTGCACATCCATTGCAAATATATACTTAACACAAAATTTTTTTCTTTAATATCATTACAAAATGCACAAACAGAACAAAGTATGTTATACAATGTACATTATACAATGAATTTTCTTCAAAAACCACAAAATGCTTTAGATATGAAAAGATGTTACAAATTCTCAGACAGCTTTACCAAGACCTTTAGTATCCCTATGCAGAAACAAAAAATGGAAAAACAAGCTCTGTATACACACGTCTGGATTTACAATAGGCTTCAACAAGTGCTAATWGATTTTTGATGATTGAAAGGATACTATAAGGCTAATTCCATCTTTTTGTTTTATATCTTCTAATGTTTAAACATACTTCCTACACCTCTRGTTTTCTACACTTCAATTTAAAAGTGAGGTACTAAATGCATCTTTAGCTTGTACAAATCAAGAAGTATGGATTTATCATGGAGAAGGGTGCTTTTGGCATCCTTCTCTTTTCTATTATTTCATGCCATTGTAGTGCACAGTTCTGCAATACAGTCATTGCAACACAGCTGTTATAGGCCCCTAGCCATACTAAGAAGTTATGTCTACCTTGAATAAAGTGATGTGTTCACACCTTGGAAATCAAGTATATTTGCTTGATGGATAGCAAAACTGTTGAATAATAAATATAACATAATAACATAAATATAACATATAATGATATTTGGTAAAAATACTTTCAAAGCAAGAAAGGTAATTTACCTTTCAAATCAAGAAAGCATGGATACTAAAGATGGAAAATAAACAGTAAAATCTGCCAACTGATAAGCACGGAACATTACTTTTTAACAAATGGCTCGGTGTGCTTTTTTTGTTATTACGAACCAATAGATTATTTTCTTGCAAGTTGGAAAAAAATGGAGTCTGGTAATTTCCAAACTGTAACAGAATACCTCAGTTCCAGATGTTCAACAGTTGCTACAAGGCAATAAAGCATATTTAAGCATTGGAAAATGTTCCAGATCATCATAACTGTTGGGACTGAGACAAATTGCATTAATTCTTCATGCTCACTAACAGCTTATCTTAACTTGTCAGATTGCAGCTGGCTTGACAGGCTGATCAAAACTATTATTGTGGAGGAATAAAGGACAAAAACTGGTTGCACACACAAGAATACAAATCTTCTAGAAAAAAATCCAAAGATCATTTTCAGGAAGGGGTAGAGAAGGAACACTTGGTAAAAAAAGACTACTTTTCTTCAAACACTAAATTCAATGCATACATTATTAACMTAGACAAAGAAGAAACCCACCTTCACGACCAATAACAGATCTTGATGTTGTCTGAAAGCTAATAATTCCTGCCACATTGTCACTTGCCAGAATAATCACTGTGACAGTGTCAAAACTGGGCAGAATTCGACTTCCTCCTTCAGTGTGAACCAGGCTGATTATGATACTTTCATTATCCTCTGGCTCTAGATCATCCAAAATGGTCAATGTGACCACCTTTTTTGTTTCCCCTATAAGGAGAAGAATGTATTCACATATATTGCCCATAAAAGTCATCTTTAATAAGACAGATCACATCATTTTATAGCATTTTTTTTTAATAAAGAGGACAGATGAAGTGTATCTGTTTACTTCTCTTTCTGGAAGTTACTGACTGTCATTATGAAGTTGTATGTGATTACAATCAAAGAGGTCACATTAGAACAATGTGATTATTATTAAATGAATTGTGCACAGAATAATTGGTTAGGAATTATTTCTGAATTCTTCACTTGCCTTATGCATTCCTCAGCTTTATAAATTAATTTATAAAAAGCGAACATTTGTCTTGGACTGAAAGTTACCTAGCACATAAGCTCTCTGGTGTACTACGCCTTTGATTTGAACACATTTACTGGGCAAGGAAATGCATGAAAAAGGGTTACTGGGTTAGCTGTTTGCCTTCTGGACTGTCAAAGAACAATAATATAACTAGAAAACACTATGAATCACCTGTCCCTACAGAAATTATGAAATTTTACTGTCATGTTGCTGAGCAGATGACCATAACGAAGGTGTGTTTTATGGTTTTGATGTAAATTACATTTTTATAATGCACACTGAAATATTTCTCAAAATGAGAAAACATCTTAAATGTTCACGCTTTTCAGTATCTTTTAGTATTACCTTGTGAGAAACTTCTTTAGAAGAGACTAGGCGAGTACTCTGCAAAATACAGTTATATGCTAAAACCTGATGTATTCTTTTGCATATCTATCTTGAGCATTATTGGAATTTAGTTTAAGAATAAGATGTCCCTCTTGTCAAAATATCTGAGGGACTGAGTGCTCATAATGTTGTTTTTGTTTTTCCTATTTTCATAAGGTGAAAGTAAAATCAAAATCTTGCCTCACCTTCATCAAACACCAGAATMTCACCATCACCTACAAAATCCAAATCTGGGATAGCAGTTCCACCAATGACACGCCATTCCACTGTCACTTGTCCCAGGCTGCCTTCTGTTCTGTGTATCATCAGCTGCACCTTTGTCTGAGGACGCTCCTCTACTTCAACATACAGACCTTCCTTCGTTGCATTAGGGCTTATGCTGTAGAGCTTAAATACTCCAAAGGCATCTCCATTCATCATTATGATAACCATGGAAGTATTTGGCTGTCCTATAGTTGGCTGATTTTTTAAGCTGGCTGAGATGTTCATTAGTTCAACTTTCAAAAGGGATATAGTGAATTTCTCATCCAACTCTGGCAGACTATCAGGGAGGATAGTAACTGTAAGATTTGCAAACTCTTCCCCTTCTAGCATTACGGCACTCTGACTTGTAACAGATTCATAGTCACTACCAGCAATGGCTTGTGTGCTAAACAGAGTGGATGCGCTGGTGGTATTTTTCCTGTAGGTCCAAAATCTTGAAATATTAGCTAGTGGGCTGATCTCTGATGCCAGCCAAAAGCAGAATGGRATTCCAGAGGCATTGGAAAATGCAAAGGCTGAACACACTTGTTCTTTTAGGCACCGAGTTGCACAGGCATACAGTGGGTCATCTGCAGCTGACACATTCACCCTAGTCTTGGATGGCTGCTCAGGAATTCCTTGGACAGGAGATTCATAAAAGGCTAGGATATCTTGACCTTGCTCAATGGCAAGAGCTACAACATCAGTGTCAGAAGTGCTGTAGAAAATGCAAAGCTCACCAAAACTTCCCCCACTAAAAGACATAATAAAGGCAAAAGTCAGTCTAGGCAATGAAGAAGAGCTAATATTTTGTATAATGCTGGTTAATAATAACAGAACAAAGAATACTGACCCTGAGTTGTTAAAAAAATTCAAATAACGCATTAAAATACAAGCCCTTTGAAGCTAGTATCAGAATAATTAAGGTAGCACTTTGTGTGGACAAGTTTGATTTATAGACTGAGCAGTAGTCTGCTAAAAATGCAAATCTGATTTTTTTTACTCCTCTTGGGATTAGTTTGTTTGCTCTTCTTAGCACTTGCCAGCTCTTTTAGCTGTCAAGGAAGAAAAAAGCCAATACTACTCAGCTTTGTCATCGTTCTTCCCACATGCCCCAGGAGATCATATCACAGAACCGTTTTAATTCTTTCTACCCTAAAGTTTGACTCATTTTGTCCTTCAGTTCAATCAGAGCAATTAGCTACTGTGTGGCTTTACCTTATCTGATTGTTAAATAAAATCWTACATAAACGCATTTTATGTACATTTCTAATAAGCAGACATTTGGCTCAAAAAAAAGGAAACAAAAATGTTTTGAATTGGCAGATCAAGAAATTAATGCAAAGATTTTAAAATGAGAAGCACATTAAGTTGTAATTATATCCAAAATTTTAAAAAGAATAATTATACGCAAAGCAAACACTATACAGACCTTCGCCTGACTGTTATGTTTGCGAGCAAACTTCTTTCTAGTGGCTCTTGAATTCGATACAAAGAGTGATGAAAGAAAATGGTGCCGTAAGGATTATCATTGGCAGGTATTAAAATATTTGCCACTCCATCTAATCCAATAGCACCACCATTGGAGGCCTGAGTTAACTCTACTCGGACAACCTCAAAAGGAAAAAAGAACACAGCAAAATCTATGGCACTTCTAACAATAATCACAAGCAATGYATAATCAAGATTTCTTGCTCATTCCTCCCAAACTTTTTCCACTCATTTTTATAACAGGTCAAAACTCTAAAATTATTCCAGAAAGATGAAGCTGTTCAACTTACCTCATCTATTTCTGGAATATCATCAGCCAAGATCTCCAACAGAAGCATCTGAATGGTTTCCCCAGGGGCAAAAGTAATATTACCCGAGACAACCTGCAAGTCAGGATCAGCAGGTTGTCCATTAATGGTAGCAACCCACTGAACAGTAACATTACCAAGTGTCCCAGCGTTGCGGATTATTGGCAGATTTATGGCTACTGATCCTAATTCAGGCTCCTCCACAATGAATTCAGTGATCTGAAAAACTAGGAACAGCCGAGAGACAATTACTTCATTAAAAATAATATCGAAGGTAAAAATATAATCTTGGTTATATGTTTAAATCAAAAAAAATTGGGGGGCAGGTAATCCACCTGTCTCAACAAGGAGACCCATTTTTTTTCTTAAACAGGGCCAAATTTTTGACATATCAATTGACTAAGTTTGGTTACCTTAAAATATTAGTATACCTTAATTAAACACTTTAATTGAATTTATCTTTTTTTTTTTAATATTGCATTCAGCCAGGCTTTTTCTACACCTTCTATAAGTTTTTGTTTAGTTTCCAGAAACAACTCACTCAATTCTGTAACAAAAATCTTAACTGGAGAATGAAAATACACGAAAAGATTTCATTTACCAAAAGATCCAAATGGGTCATCAGAAGCCTCAATAGTTATGATGGCCCTAGTTAAAGATCCAAGCAAGGCTCCTCCTGTTGTTTGATTCAGCAGCTGAATGTAAAAGGACTCCTCAACTTCAGGATTGATATCATTAATTATATAAATTGGCACAGCTTTACTTGTTTCCCCTTCAAGTAAGACAACATCTGATGAAGCTATACTGTAATCCTCACCTAGATTTGTGGATAAAAAAAGGAACAAAAAGCACAAAAATATATTAATGTATCATGGTTCATTGTATTAAATATATCAGTAATATTTGTTTTCTTTTTGCATACACATTCATTCCCCTATGTTTAAAACAGGGTGGTTGTTTACCTTCAGGCCTGGGCAATATATATATATTTTTATTTCTCTTTGCCTTATAGAGATCTGGATAGGGTAAAATAAAAATCAGTTCACTCAAAATGGACTTTATATTGCTAGAGCAAGAAGCAATTAGGTCATTACCTTCTGCTGCAAAAGACATACTTCAGCTATTAAGATATTTTTGTCTTATTTTCTAATTGTTCTATGACTTTCTAAGAGGTGAAAGCAAACAGAAGCACTTCTGTACAAATAGTTATTACTAAAAAGGAAAAACTCATCTTCAGCATGGACATCCCTTTAGACAAACTTGTCTCTAAAAATGCTTAGATGAACAGCTGTGATGTTCAGCAAATGGCGATTYAGCTTCAGAAACTGACTGGAAACAGACACTGACATCAGTTCACCTGCACATAATTTAGAATAGTTAGTTACATAAAAATAATGCTGCATATCTATTCTTAGAGCATGCACTACCTTCTTACTCAGTTATGGGTATAAGGGGTTGGATTCATACCTATCTACATAGTTTTGACCCTGTATACTTTGTAAAGCTCATCCTTTCTTCATGTAGCTTTCCTGCAGCAGTGATCAATAAGAGATTTTCTATTTTATTTTAATTTTGAAGAACAGCTAAATCCCCACTTGAATTCCATCTTCCCATTCAATGAGCTCATCTACGTTATGCATAGTATGATTAAATGCTTACTAAAGGACTAAAGAGTAGCAACATATACCACTCCAGTGCTTTTTGTCCTTTTTTTTCTTCTATTTCCCCTTTTTTTTTTTTTTTTTCTATTTTTCTCAAAGAGTTAGGGCAACAAAAGTGAAACAAATTCCCCACTTGCCTGATGATTGMTCTTAATGGACTCCATTTTACAATGACAATGTTGTAGAACTTTCCAAAAATCTCATATGATGTCCTCCATAGAAACTACATTTCTATTTGCTAAATATAGTCAGTGAAACATGAAGGTTTTGTTTAAGCAGAGTGTATTCGGTATGCATTTTTTTGCATGATTGCATGCTTGCACTCAAAGTATGATTTTTCAGCATCAACATAGAATGGGTATTTCTGCTATTCTGCTTTCTTACCAGGTGTTGCAGTTATTGGCAGAGCTTTAAACTTCACAGAAACATCTGCAAAAATCCCCCCACTTCTGGTCACATTAATGATTGGTCCAACATAATTTTCAGCGACTCTCACAGCTGCAGCTGAAAGCTGAAGTGTTCCAAAAGCATCATCATTGGCAGCAATAATTACTTGAGCAATTATCTCATGCACTGATCCAAGTCGAGGAGAATTTAAAACTGAAATGTAACAAAAACTGAGTTGGGTAGCAGGCAAGATACTTGCTGTCCATGGCTATAGATTTCATAGATATACACGAGAATTTAGGGGCTAGTCACTCTCAGCTTTCAACAAAATTATCTTTTTAGAACTGGACAAAGCATATTTGAAACTGCACCAAAATACTTTCAGTGTTTGAACTGCACTATGSCAGAAAACCCTAATTTTTATTAACTTAGTATTATTCTTTTGGAGTCTATCATCGCTCTCATGCAGCATATACAATACACTGGTTATTTGAAAGTTAATTTATTTGCTTATTTGTGCATAGGACAAACAAGTGTAGTAAGATTACTCCAAGTTCAACAAAATTTTATTTTTATACTTGCTGTGATGAAATATAAACAACACTTCAATCTCTCTGTGGAGYTTCCCTTAACATCACAACTAAATTAGTTAGGCAATTAGACAAGCCAAGAAGCACCGCAGCATCAGGTTGCAACCATTCAAATGTATCTGAACGAGGAATCAGTAAGCATTGCCTAGATCTAAACAGCAGCACACAAAGAATACAATACTATGCCAGTTTGTTTTTAACAATTTTTTTGACTTTCAAAAAGCATAATTATCCAGTTCCATTATTTTCTAATATGATGTTTAACAGAAGCAACATAAGGTGAGCACTATACAAACATTTGCATTAATGCACAAAAGCATAACAGCAACACACATGCCCAAAAAGCCCTTGTTTAAAAGGACAGGCTCATCAGTYCCAGACAAAATACTGTGACAAGGTAAATATATGCTGACAGTACACAAGAAAGGTAACTTGGAGAACTCTAAACTATATGCATTTTGGCATTGTAAAATGTTATTACAATTGAAGTGACTGTATTTTATCCTATCAAAGATGGATGCTTGCCTACATACTTCAGAGAGACTGTAAAATACTTACTTGGCCGATCCTGCACTTTCTCAATCAAAGCAATACTGCTTAGCTCCACAAAAACAGATTCTGATCTCTCAGGGTCATTATCATCCAGAATAGGAAGAGTTATTGTGGCCTCACTTTTATTGGCTGCAAAGATCACAAATCCAGAAATAGGTAAATAATCTTTTCCCTCTGTTGCTCTAGCTATGTCAGATGGAATGGGTGACTGTTCATCATCACCAATAGTTCTGTATGTTACCATTACTGTTCCAAGAAGACCACCATGCCTTACTATTGTCAGGGACATATTTTTGGTTTCTTCCTCAACTTTAATAGGTCTGTTTTTCTCAGAAAATATGAAGAGTCCATAGGGATCATCACTAGCTAAAATAGTTAACGTTGCATTAGTATGAATTCCAAGACGACCACTGGAGACATTGATGATCAAAACTGAAAACATTTCATCCAGTTCAGGAACTTCATCAGGTGACACTTGGACCACTATATTTGCTCTTGCTTGGCCCACATCAAATGTTACATTCCCATAATTAGATACYAGGTCTTCTGTAAGATCACAGACTATAATCCAATGCAGTGTCACCTGAGATAAGGCTCCATGAGATCTCACAACCTAGGYGTGAAATAAAACATTTACATACTCTTGTAGAAAAGAAAAATACAACAGAACAAAACAATAAAAAGGAAATCCACTGACATTATGTYTTAACTATAAAGCCATCTTAAAAGAAGCACAACTTTTTCCAAATCTGGTTTGTTTTATCATTTTGTTGCATAATCAGCACGTCTATTAAAAAATCTCAAATATAAGCAGGTATAATTTGAAATCTGGAGATTCAACTGAGATCAGAGATTATTACATCATTTAGTTGYAAGTTGAATGATGCATACTAAAAATGAATTTATTAAATTGCAAAATACATATGTATTTTGAAACATTATAAATCTTGGGGATTTATAAATCTATTACAAAAACAACGTTGAAAACAGAGACAGGCRAGGACTATATAACAGCGTTAAGTTTCAAAGCTTCCTAACCTGGAGCATAATAATACTATCTCCATCTTCAGGCTCACTTCCATTTACAAATAGTGACTCCATACTGAACTCAAACACACCATGAGCATCATCAGAAGCTTCAATGGTCACAATGATTTGGGAGGCAATTCCCAAGCTAGCTGCAAGTATAAGATCAAAAAAAAAAAAAAAAAAGATTATTTTTTCCAACACCTACAAAATAACTAATGGTATTTTACTACAAAACTACAGAGACGACCATGACTTGATATTGTGTTTTGTTTTGCTTTTGCGTTCTTTAAATGAAAAAAAAAAAAAAAAAAAGATTATTTTTTCCAACACCTACAAAATAACTAATGGTATTTTACTACAAAACTACAGAGACGACCATGACTTGATATTGTGTTTTGTTTTGCTTTTGCGTTCTTTAAATGCAGGATATCTATCCACATGGATGAGCAGCACTTTCAGTAATGCAGTAACGGCACCCTTTCTGATGGAACAATGAGCCAAAGGGGGAAAAAAAAAAGAAACCAAACATGAGTAGCTTAATAGAGAAACAGAAAAAAAAAAAAACCCCAAAACAGTATAAAAGATTTAACGAATGAGAATGAAGCAGAGYACAGGTTTGTGGGGTGTTATATGATAAAATACAGCATAAGCAGCACAGACTGAATGAAAGCAGGTCTCATCATAAGAGCAGCTGGAATTTAAAACMAATACAAACAACTCCATCACATCCTATCACTAACCTGGCTACCACTAATTGGTGCTGAGAGATGAACAGCCTGGCATTGAAGAAAATAATTTCTGGAAAGAAGGAAACAGGAAATACCACACCAGGAAGAAAAAAGCAAACCAAAACAAACAAAAACCAGTCCAAAAAGTCCAAGAGTCTGATGAATTCCATCATATTTACAGGTAAAAGTGAAAACTAAAATGTAATAAATTTTACTTCTGTGCTAATGCCAAATTTTCAGGTCCGGTGGATTGGACAGATTTGGACTATCTACCTAAAAAATCTAGATTAATCATCTTTATTTTATGCAAAACTTGAAAACATTTCAGGAATAAACCAATGTAAACACAAAAAAGGAATCAAACCTTTTCTTTAAGAATTTAAGCAGATTCACTTCTGTTCATTAATGTTTCTCATGCACAGAAAAACCTAAGTAACATRAAGCATGTTTTAAAGTATACAGTAAGGTAGGCTAGCCTTTTCTTTACCCTCAATTTTGTCTACCCTCTTTGCTTTTTGCACTTCAGAAATTTGTCTATTTTGTATGCAAAACTAATTTTTCCTTTCAACTTTAATACAGTTTGGACAGCACAGAAGCTGTTTTTCTCTGTTACAGTTAACAGATTGTTACTGAAACTCTCCCTAAATTAAAAAAATATTTTGAGAGAGTTGATTGAATCCTGTTTAACTTCAAGTAAAGTAACACTATGACAAGCTGTGYGATTATAGTAATTTATGAGAAATAAGAAAGAAAGAATAATTCAAAATGCTTACCATGTTGATGGACAGTTGGAAGGAAGAAATCCATGTTCCCATCACCACTTCCACTGTCATCATTTCTAAAGAGCTCAGCAACTTTAAGATGACAGACAGATACATATATATACACATATATACACATTTATAAACAGGGAAAGCAGAAAGTAATTTAAACATTTCTGAACAACAGGAAAAAAAGGAAACCTTCTAAGGAGGAATTGATTTTGGTTATGAAATTGTATGGGACTTCTAGTAAAAGCCAGAAAAAGCACTCTGTATTTCACCTTTTACTTAACGTATCATGTTGAAAATAGGAATGAAAGGTCAAGACAGACAGACGGCAAGTACAAGATTTTTTTCCTCCTTATTCCTTGCATCTCCTCATTGTATTTGTTCTTTCTTATTCCTGTTTCAAGTTGCATAGTTGTACTATCAAGAAACTGAAATATATTTTTAAAATTGAGAAAAAAACCTAAACTCTTATTCCAATATTTTTCCTTCAATGTGAAAACATTTATTAGAAAGTTGGGAAAATCTGCAGTAGGCTTGACTAATGGATTAATGGGAATTGYCTCTTTTGTGCTTACGGTGGTGGTGGTGGTAATGGTGATATTTTTCTTCATATTATCTTTATATGACCTAACACATATGAACAGTGAACAGCACTGTTCATTTGATCTCAGTCTTTGCTAGAAACAATCAGACCTCAAAGAAACTGGATTACTTACTACCAAGACTGAGAYCAACTGAACAGCACTTCTTTCCCAAAAAAGAAGCACAGGTTTTGAGGTAGTGGGAGTTGGAGATTCTGTTTGATCATATTTAGCAATAATATTGAAAAAATCCCTCTTAGCACACCCAAAAATTTAACATGTGTGTGCATAAACAGTGGTGCATGAATATGCAGGGAAGGAATTTATCTGTGCCTTACCTCCTCCTCGTGGGTTCAACAGCTCCACTTTAAAATCTTTTTCTAATTCAGGCACAGTGTTATCAGTGATGTTAACAGTAATGTACTTGTATCTTTCTCCTGGTTGAAATTCCAAGGTGCCCACAGTAGCCTGTAATATKAAAGTTCTTTATTTTTTTTCATCCATATGAAAAAAAGAAATAGAATTTTAAGCTTGATATCTTTTCTAATATAATGACTTTTTGCTTTTAAGTTTTTCAAAAATCTGCTGAATCTTTGCTGTGAAAAACATTCAAATTCACAAAATAGTGAGTATCTGCATTCATTTACATTTTTCTACCCAAATCTAAGCAAGGTAAGCAAAAATRCATACAAGTTAAACATGCAAATCCCAGTAATCCCAGTACATTTAAGGACGCATCGTGGTACATGTACATTAATGAGCATATAAATTTTGATCTATTCTGCAACAATGGCAGATATCCCTTTTTGTAACAACAATAATTCTCTTTGGAAAACAAAGAAAAACTAGAAGCGTCTCCTAGCAATTGCAGTATTTTGTACACAGAAAAGATCTAAGAGTTACATCATTATTTATCTCTTTAAAKAGAATATTAAGTATTCTATTACCACATTATGGTTCTGTGAAGGAAGCATACTTGGGAAAAACTAGTCAACATGATGACCATCCCTGGAATAAATAAATCTAAACACCACCCGAACTACACCACATGGATGACGGCCATACCTGGTAATCTTTYGGACTGAAAGCTGTAATTGGGACTGTTCTGTATTCCACCACAACTGTCCCCAGAAGGCCCTGAGYACGAACCACCAGCAACCTGACATGCCCAACTTCTTCTTTAATGGTAATATGGGGCACAGAAGATGCAGGGAGAATCATTTTATCACTTGGCTGAGGAGGGAGCCCCACAGAGAACTGCAGTAAACCTGGCAGATAAGAAGTATTATTTACACAGCTACTTGCATCAAGTATAAATGATTTATAATCAAATCCATAATTTATCATTTATATTTTATGGTGGTTCTGTAATTATCCATTATGAATATGCCCTTAGACCTCAAGCATGCTATTTCCAGGGATATATTGTGTACCATATCCCTTCCTACTGATATTGATAAACAGTATATTTTAAATGATTTGATAAGCCACAATGCAATAACAAATTCATTTGTTCCTCAAGGAGCCTCAGGATGTTATAGTATTGGATACTTATTCATGTAACAAGCGTGCAGAAATGGTATCATCTGGTAGAGACTTGTGTAGGATCCGCTACACGTAATCTTTATTTGACACCATGTGGGAATCATCACTTGCTTCATTAGGGCAGTTTCAATGCCTTTTTTTTTTTGTGAAAATTCTCAAAAAAAGACAATTCAGCATTCACTCCTATACATAAATAATGTATGAATATCAAATTAAATAAGTGACRTGTTTAGCAGCACCTCTTCAACAATCAAAGCTAAGTAAAATTTTTATTTGTTTGACTAAAGCTACACAMTCATCTGAAACAACATTGTATCATTTTCATCACTGTTACCGTATGGGTGATCACTGGCTTTTATACTAATATCAGTAGTTTCCTTTTCTGGATCTATGCTTGCTCCGCTGGTAGGAGTTGAACCTAATTTTCCATCTCCAGAAACTGCAGAAACTAGTGTCACCTGGAAATACTCATTCAGTTCTGGAATGTCATCATCAATCACATGCAAATTTAACACCTGGAACAGGACAAAGCCATGGTGAGTGAGATGAAAGCATGCAACATATATCACTGGGTTTCATGACTCTGCTTGACCCATTGAATTCTTTGATTAGGCAGTAGTTGTATTTTCTGGGTGGTTCAAAGTAGTGCAAATAATATTTTTTTCATTTTCAGGTAAATTAATCTACCTTCTAGGATAATATTTTACATTTACAATACCTGTTTAAAAAAAAAGCTTACAGCTATCAGAAATAGACAGCATATTTTCTCAAATGCGTCAAATTCCATATATATCAAGTATATGTACATAKGTACAAGTATATACATATGCACATGTATGTGTATAAACATGCAATTATTTATTTTCATACTTAAATAAGCATAGTTTAATGTGTGTTGAAAGTGAAAAATTTATAGATTTCAACATCTTTAAGAAATTGTGCCCCAGAGAGACATTATAGTAATTATTCTAATTTAGAAGCAAGTAAATTAAGTTTGTTTCTATCACTGACACTTAATATTTCAGATCATACTATTTAATATAAAACTACCTCTGTACAGATTAAAGGCATAACCTCAGATAACTCCATCTTTCTATATATTCCTTTATGTTGTGATATGGTCAGAGAAACACGTAAAACAAAAAGCTTATAAACAAATAACTAATCATATTCAGAGGCATGAGAATGAATAGATTACAAACAYCAGTTTGGCTTCAGTGAGTTTGTCTACTGACCTCAGAGTGATATATGTACTTATACACACACACATAAGTGAAATAGAAGATAGAATTTCTTTTAACAATTCATTCTAGTTATTATATGAACATTAGAAAGCCTACATGTACTTTATATAATGCAGTGGTGCCATCATATCACTTCTTCAAATGAACATAAAACTCCGGTGCTACATCAGCATGAGAATTCACAGAAACAGATAAAACAAAAAAAAAYCAAAACATGGGTGACAGCAGGTGCACGACACCTGGTTTTAGCTGTGCCTATCTATCTGAAGATGAGCTTTAGTCAAGAGCACAGGAAAAAAAAATAAACACTTTGCAATTTCAAAAGTGATTGAACACATTATTTCAGCCCAGGACTGTGTTTGTATTTACATATATTATATGTGCATATGTAGAAAAGATATTGTGTTATTTTCTACATGTGTGCATGCATGTCTAATATATGCATTCAAACATATAAACAGGCATGGCCACACCTGTATAGAGCTATACAAGCATCTAGCATGTCACTAGCTAGTCGTCAGGACTGTCAAAAAGTCCTGCAAGATATGACCAGACCATGTCAAGTCCTGCTATGAGCAGGAGTTAAGCACGCTCCTTTTAACATTAATATAAWAAGAGGGTATTTTCCAACAGAACCTTTTGCAAAGGACTAATTAATAGGAAGGTTGGGTTTACCTCTGATCTCTGCCAAGGAAGGAATGTGATAGTGCCACTGCTGTTAGAAAAATCGGTAATGGAGTAATTAATGCCAGTGGAATCAACCTGCGAGATAATGTACTTTATATACACAGAGTCTAGGGCTCCCCTTGTGCGCTCCACAACGCAGGATATAGTGGAGCCTTCTTCAGCASTCTGGAAGATAACAAGAAATTTGATAGTAACAAATATTTCAAGTAARTGAACACTACGAATGCAAAATATGAACTTCTCTAATACGACTTAAGTGTTCAGGTGAAATATTGCTGTCATGCTACTTTCAGCACTTTCAGAGTGGTAGAACAATGAAACTATCCTTGACAGTGGTTGGGAATAGTCTTTGTGGAATTTTTAACAGCTTCTGGTCTCTCCCTAAGGACTATTAAGACRGCAGATAGTATTACAGCTTCTGGCTGCATTATCTTCTCCCCCACAAGTTAGAAGCACATTAGATGCAGAATCAATATGCTTGCAAAGGACATGCCAAAAGCAACTAAAACGATGCCCTATTGTTAATGGCAATTATTAGAAGTGCCTTGCCTTAATCAGAAACRCTGTGCAGAAAAATAGATGCATTAAAATGAAACCATCATTATCCAGGAATAACTATAAAGATTTCTGTGCTGCAGCCCTCTTAACAATTCTAACTCTTCACAGAGAACATACTTTGTATAGCAACAATTCTATCAGTTTTGAAGAATGTAGATACTGGTACTGACCAAATATTTTAGAAGATTTTTTTTTTTTCTCAAAATCAATTTCCAAAGGGTTAAAGCTACCTGTCTGCATTAAATATATTTCTGTGTAATACAGTATAGATACTGCATTGTAGTGTACACTATATAGCTTTATTTCCCTAGTAGTCAGATATGCACATCAACCACTTAACTCCTTGTAAAAGAATGCTGTGCATCTGCAACACTGTTAAGAGCTCTAATACTTCCCTGATGAAACAGATGTAAAGCAAGTGCAAAAAAAAAAAAAAAAGTCCTATTCATTTTTAATTGTGTTGCATGGTTGGTCAATGATCTGTGGCATCACAGTGCATTAGTGGCACTTGAACCTGAAGTAATCTCTTACCATAACATATGGTAAGCAGCTAAAAAGCAAATAGAATCAAACTGAAAGCTAATATCACTCAGGCAAGGTGGCAGTTTTCAAATACAACCTAAGTATTTTGATTAGAAATAATATTATTAAAAGGTCATTAGAGTTCCAAAATTGCAAAAATATTTTGATCTTATTTTCCAAAATAATCAAATTCCAGTGGAAACATAAAAAAAAGCTAATTATATTTTTTTCAGCTCTCCCAAAAGAGCATGAAGTTACTATACTGCATATATATATACACACACTGCATATAGAACGGGCATCGCTAAAAAAGTTATCTTCAAAAAAACAGCTAATCTCCACCAAATTCACCTTTAACATAGAGAAAAAATACATCACTTGTTGGCAGTGCATTACTTTTTGTGAAATTTTCATTCACAACCTTTTACACATAAAATTAAAATATTTTAAATAATCCACTGTCCAAAAATGAGAATGAAACTTTATGTACATATATTTAAAACATATACATACATAATTTTTATATATATATATATATATACACACACACACTTTAATACAAAAGTAACTTAAAGGAACTTTTTTTTTAAAAACGATCAAGTATCTGYTGGTATGTTTGAGAGAGTCTTAACAGTAAATTACTTGTTTCCAATGTCAGGAAAATTTTGTTTTCCTACCTTTTGTTCACTACAGAAAGCAGCAGTGTGAAATCAAAACCTCACGTCCCTTTATTGACAGCTTTCCTTATGATTATCTTACCTCAGGGATACATGCTCCAGTGAAACCAAACAGACCATTAGCATTATCACTTTTTTGTATTCTTAATCTTGCTGTGGTATTTTCTTGGGGAATTCGAGCTCCACCACGCACAGAAATAAGCTTAAGTATGAATAATTCTTCTCCTTCTTCCTCTTTGTCATCTCTTGCAGACACAATGAATGATTTATTGGTGTCTCCTTGCCGATACTCCAAATAGCCAGAGACTGGATGCACATCATTTTTTGCAGGAGTTGCATGAAGTTCATAGATCTCTGTGTATGTCAGCTTACGCTCATAAAGCCTCACATCCTGCATTAAGCCTGTGTATCTATTGCTTCCATTGATTCCTGCTCCAACCCTCAGTATTCCTGGACCTGAGAAGGAAATTACAATTTTGTGTTACTGCATTTCCTTAAATAATAAAAGTTTGAAACAGAGYAGTTATAGTCAAAATTAATAGGAATCACACTAGTCTCTAAAAAAAACCTGGCACTTCACTGTGCCTAGTCTTTCAGTGCTACATATAGATCATAAACTGAAGAGTTTCATCTTAAAATGTTTAGTTTTTTCATCTTGTTACTTCTGTAAGTACTCTGTCACTATTCCTCACTTTTCTGAGATTTAGAAACCTTCCTGTGGAAGAGAAGGAAGCCTGAAAGTGGGAGAGAGGGAAACTGAAAAACGAAAGCAAATCTAAGCACATTTCAACTACATGTTGACTTCCTTATAAAGAAATTGTTATGGTAATTCTCTGGTCAATGGTATGTTAATCCAGAAAGAACAACTCCTATAGGTATCTYTAACTAAAATCTATGAAGACTGGCACAAGTGCATATAGTCATTTAGATAAACTTCAGTACACATGCTAACATTTATTGGAATACAAGTAAACTTTAGGCATAATTTTAATACAGTATATATACATGCACAGAATAAAGCTACATTTTGAAAAAGTTTATTAGTTATGAGAAATTGGCTGATTTGTYGCATACCTGTTGTTACAGTTTTGTTCTCAAATTGTTTAACAGTTCAAATTGTATAGCAGTTCAAGCTGTTATAGTTTTGACTTTAGTTGGTGGCCTTTCACAGCTATATTTGCCATATGCTTTTTGAAAATCCTCAAAGACATTTTAAACCATTGTCTTCATTTAACTCAACAGAATAGTTTTTTTTCCATCCAGTGTACTTACCTTTCAAAAGGCTAGATTCTCCTTTGTGTTTCAGAACTTTACAAAGAGAAATAAATGATGAAGACTCACCATCAGCAATTGCTTCTCCTTTAAGACTCTTCATTCCTCCCACAACTGGCTTTCCATCAACGTAAAATTCAATTATACTTTCATCCAGAGTAATTAGAAGGTGAAGCCAAGTATTCTCATCCAGGTATTTCATAATCACTGTTTTAGCCATGTACGTCATATTGGATCCAAATACTGTATARTGTAGCATTACGGAAACATGGGAATCATTTGTTTGGATTTTCACACCATAATACAAGAGCCCGTTGTCATTATCCTTTTCAACTATATAGCCATCAGTATTGGAGTTAGGAATTAACCAAGCTGAAAATGTAAAGTTAGTTACTATGTTATTTCCACTGTATGAGTATTCAGGACCAATAATTCCAAATGCATTCTCTTCTCCACTGAAATACAAAGCATCTGTTCCACTGTGATGACGCCTCAAATGGGGCTGTGATTGCACTGAACCTGGAAATGATCCAAGCAACAAAAAGTCTACCATTGATGGCAGTCCAGCTTGGAACGCACTTGAGAGTATTTCCCAGCCTAACCGGACAACTCCAAAAGTGCCTTGTTGTCTCCAGATGGTGAAGTTGGTAACACAGGAAAGATCATCTTCAGAAAGAACATCTTCTGCTATCTCTCTGTCCTGACTCTCTGGATCTATAACAAACACTCCAAAAGGGTCATCATTGAATGGGATCATCACAGACACAGTAAGGCCRGTTTCAGACAAGCGACCACCAGGACCAGGAGACCCACCTACAYAATGAAAATCAGAGTCAAAGTTAACATTTGTTTTAAATAGCAGTCTGCAGAAAGTTACTAAGTAATTCAGATTGCTTAATAAAATATGTTTCTAAAGAGGCTCAAAATCTTCTCTTAAGGTCCTCCGAACTATTAAAAAACCTTAAGTTAAAACATAATTTGGATTTTGTTTTAAACCCTATAATGGTACAATTTTAATAAAAATCAAAAGAAACATTGCACATGAGCTACAAAACATACAGTTGTCTTTCAGMTAAGACAAGATTATCTTCAATTTCTCTGAATTAGCCAATGAGATATGTTTATCGTAAGAAACAAAGGTGATCCACCAGGTCAAATTTAGCTCTTAACTTATTCCAAGATAGATTTATGTTAATAACGTAACGGCAAAACCTTTCCATTGCCTCTGAAACACTAGTAAAGTAAAAATACCCTGCAAATTTGGTAGCTGTATATTAAAACTGCTCCATAGCCCTAATCTATTTCTGCACAGAAGAATAACGATGTCAGTGTAGACCACCGTGTTCAAAGAATAAAGATGCTATTACAAGAAGTAAATGTTTTTTATGACTATATGCATTTCAGGTACATGGAGGGTCCATTTCAGGTCAGCACACATTTTCAATGTGAAATGTGTGTTCAGTCAACACACATTTTCGATTTCACCTGGACACATAAATCTTTAGTAGTATTTGATGGAATGAGTCCAGGAGATTAGGAACTCTGATCAGTAGCATTTCAAGTTTTACATTTAGTATGAAGTGCTAGTTGTAAGTGTTCTATCTTCCTTATGGGAAAAACAAAACAAAAAAGACCTATATTATAGTAGGAARAAGCAACCTTTAATATCTTTCCTTTCCTTTCCTCTAAAAGACCACCTGCCTTTTCAAAATCACCAAGGGACATCCTTTATAAAGATCAAATCAGCAAAGCTTTTTCAAGAACAGTTATCAGAGAATTGAGTAACTGTTTTCATATATCAAAATTAAGATAGAAAGAAATCAAAAGTAGAGGATATCAAGACATAATTCAAGGAAAAGCTGTTTTAAGGGTTGATTTCTTTTTATCAGATATGATTATTTTCTACCAGTTATGAAAGGAAAAGATTACAGAGAAGACATTACCTGAAGCATTCACCAGTTTTAGAACATAAAATTCATTGAATTCAGGAATTCTATCCGAAATAGCATGAAGAGTTATTGGCTTTGTTCCTTCACCATCCATGAAGAACACAGTCCCATAAGTTTCACAGAACTCTTCTCCTGGCTGCAGCACAGAGTCGTTTTCCAACAGCTGCCAGGTCAAAGAAACATTGCCAAAATGTCCTCTGTGTCTCACAACCCTGTTTAGTGATTTACAAAGAGTGAACTTCATGGCACGTTCACTTCAGCATTCAATAGGAAGGGAAAACATGATGGCACTAATTTTCCTTACAGTTAGAATTTAGATAGAGAGTTTTAAGTAAATAAAAATAATACTATCAGTCAAGTTACTTGCATACAGTGATAAGATCCCCGGGGGGCTTACAGTTTCAGTTCTAGAGTACAGTATAATACATGCACCTTAAGAAGGAGTAATTTATGCAGGACTGTGCTAAGCAGTACTGCTAAGCTATGCATCAATTTGCCTTGGGTTTCAATTACAGAAATAATAAATAAGAATGCACAAGAGCTCATCAGGTTAACATTAGTTTTTAATGTGCTCGACTACCTTTGGACATGGAAGGCAGTCATCTATATTTAATCACAGATATTTCTCCCTATGCCATCAGTACTCCTTAAACTGTCTCTTATATCTGTATTAAATTAGGGATGTGTTCTACAACTTGCTGGACCCATGATTATTCCAGTTTGAGAATGAGGTCAACTAAAACATGATTTTGTTTTTAGCATTCTGATAATAGTTTTGTGAACTTCTGAAAGGCATTACAAATAAAAAGTGAAGCACTTCTAGTGCCTTTATTGACTAAGTGTATTTAACATAGAGGTATTCTGCTTCTGTCATGATGAAATAAATGATGAGATAAAACGCAGAATCATCAAATGGTTCAAGTTGGAAAGGACCTCTGGAGATCAGGTAGTCCAGCCTAGARGGTCACCTAGAACTTGGGGTGAGTATCATATCCAGGTGGTTTTGAATAGCTCCTGAGAAGGAAATTTCATATCCTCTCTGGACAACATGTTTCAGTACCCAGTCACTCTCATCTTCTTCCTCCTATGTAACTTCCTGTTTGTGCTCATTGCCTCTTGTCTCATCCCTGTCCAAAAYTGAAAATAGTCTGCCCCTATCCTCTTGACATTCTCCCCTAAGATATTTATATACATTGACAAGATCCYCTTTCAGTCTTCTCTCTTTTGGGCTATACAGGCCCAGCTCTCCCATCCTTTCCTGCTAAAGTGAAATGCTCCAGTCCTCTAAATTATCTCTGCAGGTCTGCATTAGAAGTGTGTCAGATCTGGACTTTGAGTCCACTTCCATCTGCAATGAGCACATAAAGTAAAAATCAAATGAATATAAGTATCTAGTAATATAATTAAGGAAAGTGCAAAAAAACGTTTTTAGTCWTTATTTCTCCATTAATCTATTCTCATTTTAACATGAGTTTCTGCATACATTTTAATTTGAATAATTTACCTGATAACATTTGATGTTTTCAGTATCTCTATGAATMATTTAATCCATAAGCTAAGTTATTTTTATAATGCATTTCTATGAACGCAAACTTCTATGGGTTTAGATCAAAGTATTATCCATAATGCACCACATGTGACATTTCCAAGAGGTGAAAACATTAAAAGTTACCTACAAAAAACTGTTACTTTTGCCTTCTTCCACTGATTTGTCTATAGGTTCCAAAGAGAAAATTCCATTAGGATCATCATTTGCTTCAATAACAACTGTAGCCATTCCAGACTTAAATATTACAGTATCTCCTAAATAAAAAAAGATATTAAATTTGGAATCAGAAATGCAATTTCAGAAAACTGAGAGTCTTTTAACACTATGTACTGTTCATGCAAACAAATTAATAGATGTAAAATAATAAATGAAAACCAATATTTGAGATATTCAGTAGAAGACCACTCAGAGTAAAAATATCTATTAAATCCTATGACATCCAGGGGTCTGACATCCAGCATATAGTTCTCCATATAGTTCTCAGMTATTAGAAATGATTGTACGAAAGGAAATATTTCGTGTTTGATCAATTTGTCAAATTGAAAGAATTAGACGCTGTCAGAGACCCCAGCTTTCCTTTAGATCTAGAGYAGAAACACTGCATTTACACTAAATACAAGCTAAGAGCAATGTTGAGTTTAAAAAGTAAATGACTTTACTCATACGCGCATCACAATGTCTGAAAGCAAAAAATATAYGATGCCCGTGAAGTGCAGGGGAAGCCACCAGGATCTCTCTGCACTGCTGAACACAGTAGCAATGTTAATCTCAACATCYTTCCATCCACTTATACACATTGTTTCCACACATGCCCCACTTCTTGCTCATTTTAAGAGTGTTAGACTAGCTTTGGTTCTAAATTAAACACAGTTTTATGCTTTAACTTTACATAATTATAWCTATATTTTTCCTGAGACACAGAGTCGCTGAACAGCTTAGGTAGGAAGAGACCTTTAGAACTCTTTCAGGACAACAGTTCAAATGGAATTTTCTAAAKTTGGAAAAGGGCTATTGCAATCAAGACSAATACATGTCATAAAACTCAAGTCAACTTTTCCTTTCAAGAACTTGTATAGAAACACTCTGTATTCTGTAATCTGCATTGTGATTCCAGGATTTGTTTTAGAGGCAAGAGAGACCAAGATTAACCATTTCACAGGATTAGTRGGCCAGAAGAAAAGTCATCATACACTCCCTACAAAACGGTTAGCAGCAGATCCTGGAGAAAGTGAAAGGAGRTCACAGAATAGAAAATATATTGAGAAAAATGGCTTTGCCTAATCCCTTAACTGAGTTTAACGTAAAAGAATAAAATCGAATGCCAGATCAGCTAAGAAAACAGACTAGCTCACCTATAGCTAAATAATTGCCTAGAACTTTTTTGTCATCTTCTGGCTCTCTACTTCCAGTGATCTAACACAGGGTTSAGTTTGAGATCAACAGTGTTGTGAGCAACTTGCACAGCAGCCCCTCAGTGTCTATTTCACTTGTCATGGTTTATCCTGTGAGGGAATACTTCACAAATAGKAAGTATTCTGAACACTGTGCACCAAAAAAGTAGGAATAACCTTGTTTCTTCTATGTATGCTTCTAATGTATGTTTCTTTTTAGAAAAGATTTTAGATTTTAAAGAAATATTAGAAATTTTAGAAAAGATTTTAGAAAAGATAGGCTTCATAAAATTATCAAGAAGATTAAAGAAAGGAGAGTGTGCATTTCATTACTATGGAAAGAAAGCACACACCATTTCATATGACCTTTCTACAAGGCAACTCTGAGGCAGCTCTAGGTTCATTTTTATAAAAAATGATAGTGGCCCAGTATATCCTGGTAAAGCAAAAAATCTAGAAATATCCCTCCGTCCCTAAGACCATTGCCGTACCACAATTCTGCAACTCTGTTTTTACTGTCAAGTCAAAATACCATCTAATTTACATTAAAAAACAAAAATGAAAAAACACTTCTCACACTACTTATTTCAGCAGGAAACATCTTAATGTCTCCTGATAAGCTAAATAATTCAAGATGAAAATCTAGACACATTGTGTACATGGATTATATAGGAGTGCTGACGTAAATCTTATTCATATAATACTTATAAAAAAACATAGCACTTAAGGTCAAATAAACAAACTACAATGAAACAAAGTAATAGCTACTACATCCACATGAAATCATTACTTTTACCTGTGGAATTCAAAAGGATGACATAAAAAGCTTCATCTGTTTCAGGGGTATCATCATCATTTATATACACAGATAAGTTCTGCTCTCTTTCACCAACATCAAAGAAAAGGACGCTGCTCCTTCCACKGAGTACAAAGTCTCCCTCTTCAGCTGTTGCATCTCCATTAAGAGTAGTATACTGGACTACAACGGCAATATCAGCAGACCCATTCCTTAGGACTGTAAAGTTTGCCACACTTCCTTCTTGAACCCTCACTGTGAGAGGTTCTGAAAATAAACAAGAAACAAATCTACTTAAATTCAAGTCTGTGCACCTTACATTTTAATCATTCTGGAGGTTTCCTYAATGAAACACAAGACATACATTGGTAACCTGTGGAAATACCTGCAAACAAGAGAAGATACAAGGTACAAGAGAATATCTAAGTAACCAGCCACCTAACCAATCACAAYATGAACAGAGCAAATCATAAAATGAACTAAGTGGAGGTTCTGAAGGAAACAAATACAAATTCARCGAGATAAAAACACAGAAGCCTTGCCTAGCTCCACTGACATGAAGATTCCCACCTGTGTCTATATTTGGTTTGGATAGTAAACATATTTTATCTGTTAAAAAGAAAGGCAAAAAAACCAAAAACCAACCAACCAAAAAGTAAAATCTAACCTGCAAAATAAATGGGGTCATCATTCCTTGCAATTTGTAAAACAGCGTTCGTTATATTGCCCAGCCTGGCTCCACCGGTAGCATTGAATAAGCTAATGATGAATACTTCCATCTCTTCAGGTAGCTAAAACAGAAAACAACACAAAGTAAATTTGTTTTATGCAAATAGTGAAGAAACTAAAATGAAGAGATGACTTGGTCAACAAACTAGAGATTTCAGACTGATGGTTTTTATTCATTGATCCTTACCAAGTGGTATGCCAAATGATAGTTCAAGTAACTATAAATAATCAACCCAAAATCATTGTAAATAATTCCATTCATTTCTACTGTGGTACAGATGGCACATAAGTTATCTTACAGCTTCCTGCTTCTGATATATATAATTTATTTCTACAGTTGTATTTATTATTCTTACTCTTTATTATATCACTTTTTATATAACCATATATAAGATTGAAGGTACGATTTCAGCTAAAAATACAAAGAATGTTTAAATTAAAATTTATATATTCTATATATTCTCAGCCTCCAACTTTTTAAATTTAGAAGTATGCACAGCTTCTGAAGTTGGCTTATAAGGTAAGTGATCTCAAGTCTATCCAACTTTTTATTTTTCCTACGAATACTTATCAGCTTTTTCAGAAACAAGACACTAGTTTTCCTGAAATTTTTATGTCTCGCACTTACTCTTTATCCTATACCCCACACAAAAATAATTACCTCATCTGGCAGTGAGTAAACAGTGATATTTTTTGAAAACTCCAGGTTATCAAAGAAAATAGTGCCTTGCTCTGGATAGATGTCATTCGTATATGCTGGATCAACAACCCAAGACACACTAACATTGCCATAGTTTCCTTGGTTTCTTACAACTCTGTAAGCGGCTGCAAAACRTAAACATATGCAAGTCAACATACATGCTCAAAACAAGAGCAAACAAAAGAGAAAAGTTAGCAAAACTGGACCAAAGAAAAAAGGAAAAAATAATAAGCAATTTAATTATGAGCAAAACAAACAACACTGAGCACACTACAAAAAAGGATTCCCATTATTAACACCATTCAGATTTGCACACAAAAGAAAAAAAAATTAAGAGCAAGTGGGTAGAAGGTTTACCTCTACTCCTAAAACTTAACTTGCAAAATATTGCAATTTTTTTTATATTTTTTAATGCCTACAGAAGTTGAGGACAACCAAATATTGCACAAAACAACATGTCATATACATAAGCATTAACAGTACAGTTATATTAAATACTTTCCAGGAGGACAGATACATATATGTTGACATACATCTAATTATTTAGAACCTAGAGATATTTACCAGAATGGATGATTTCTCCTTTGCTTTCCTTTATTGTTACAGTCAGTCCATCAGATAGAAACTGAATTATGCCATGGGGATCATCATTCTTCAGAATGGTTATATTGACCATTGTGGCATTCCCCAGCTTGCCAGGCATTTCACTGTAGCCACTGAGTACCACACAATAGATCTCATCCAGCTAAAGAAGGAAACTTGTTCAGAATAAGATGCTCAACACTGAGATCATAAAGAAAATGAATTATAGTCTATAGTCACCAAACAGACAGAAATAGAAACAGATTTAAAGATGAGGAAATCATACAGCGCTTTTAGGATAACTTCTACCCACATAGTGCCTTTGTACATTCCCATGTACATCCCAAAAGGCATTATTCAAACCTTCTATCTTTGATAGCATTATCATTTATTTATTATGATTATCATCATAATCACTTAGAATCATATCAATTCATGCATACAAATATATTTGTAATGTTCCTCAACAGATACGTATTTCATTCCCCTAAGATTCGTCCATATGCTTTATTAATCGATATTAATATATATTAATATTAATTATATTATTATATTAATTATATTATATTATATTAATTATATTATATTATATTATTATATTAATCGACCTTGTACTTCATATGTTTGCAGGAAATCTGTGCCAAGTAATGATTCAGGGAACATTTAACCATAAATAAAGGATTGAATCTATGTATTTCTCTCTTTGTTTCCTGGTTAAAGAACCCTCCGCCTATCCTTCAGCCCTTCCTAAAGACCTGCCTCAAAAGCTTTTTTGGGACTTTCCAAGGTTAAGTCTCAGAAATGTGCCTGAAATATTGCATCTCTGTGGTTTAAAGAGGAAGAAATCACAGAATTATCCAGGTAAAMCAGACAAGACCTCATTTGTACTGATGACATTTAAGACTTTCATGTAGTATACAGTCATTTTATAGATCTTTTAGTCACCCTTCCCCTATTTCTTCCTCAYACATTTTAATAACTGTCAAACTAGTTGGTTATGACCATTATTTAAAGTATTAAACATTACCTCTGGAATTCCATCCATCCTTGTCAGCAAAGTAATTCTGATCTCTCTTTCACCAGGCTTGAACTCCAGAATTCCTGTGCTTCCATAAAACTCATTATTGTCTCTTGGTTCTACAGTGTAGCGTAGAAACTGTCTGACAAGACTTCCTCTAGATCGAACAATCTGCAGTTCAACAGACTCTCCTTCCTGTTAAACAGGAACACAGCATTTTTTCTAGTAGTCTGCTAAACTACATTATCCATAATAAGAGAAATTACTTACCTTGATACTGTAGGGCCCTCTGGAAGAAGAAGAAAATTCAAACACTCCTCCCGGATCATCATTTTCCAAAATAATAATTTCACAACTAGTAAACCCAGATTTCAGTATTTGATTTTCTGTACTGGCCCTGGGAGAAAAAAAAAACAGGAATTTACTTTTAATTTTAATTTTTAATTTTAATTTTGTAGTTAAATCTACAAATGTGCAAAGAATATCAAAATAGTGATGAATTTGGTTAATAAATTATGAAGATCAATGGTTCCCTGCAAAAAATAAAATAAGACACTGCATCAGAGTATTTTATCCATTACCAAATGTTTGACTCTCAAGTACCTTTGTTTTCTGGTTAGGTGTTATAATTGGTGATTCTGTTCTTTTAATCACGCATATACAAAACACCCAGTAAAACAAATTGTATAAGCTATAAGTTAATATTAAMTTTGGTATTAGTTTGTACTTTGATYATAGTATAAGGTATTCCAAATATAATTTGATATTCCATTAATAATCACACATTTCTCATCTTGCTCTACCAGTGATGTTAAAGGCAGACATTTGCTCACTGTTATGGGTTTTCCCCTCCTCTGTGCCTTCACCTCCATTTTGCATTCCATGAACAACAACTGCAGGATTTTACTCCGGCAGCAAGACTCATCCTCTGTAGCTGCATTCCCAACAAAGCCCCTATATCTCAATGTCACTAAGCACATGTAAATAATTACTGGGGCACCTTTCTCTCCCTTGGCTACTGATAAGGTCACCTTGACATTAACCTTAACTCACTGACAAAACTAGGCCATATCTGATAACAGAAAGAAATCTTGCATATTTCTTAAACTTATTTCCCCAGATGGAGATTTTTTCTGTGACACATATAATTAAAAATGCCAGACWAGAGTACGATTGTGGGATGTACTGAGAATGCACTTTCAGGTTCACAGTTTGGATATTTATTACATACTGTTTCATTTAATTGGATTCTTTTGCATCTCCCATGTGGATCTCCTTACATTTTCAAATAAATTTTGGTTTTGCATATTGTATACACTTTTCTGCTTCAGTCGTACTACTACCCAGATTTCATCAAAGCATATTTTATGCAGAAAATTTGAGATTGATTTCAGAATTGAATCCAAGAGCATCTCATAAATAATGCAAGAAAAACAAAACAAAAAACAAACTTCTTTTAGTTTTATCTGTCCTAGCGAGGCCTACAAAACAGGATACAAGCTAAAAAGTCACAAATACCTACTCAAAAGGGTATCTTGTCCATTTTTGTTATATATATCACCATAATAAGTGTCAACAATAACACAAAATATAKGTAGGTTATTCAAAAAATAAATAATTTCTCTTTTTTAACCACAGAAACTTTCCTATAACTCTAGTTAGTTCAAGCATTTAGCTGAAGCAAACAATTTCCCTCAATTTAAAACAAATAATCCATTGTGGCAACAAAGGCTCAAATATCAAATACTTTGCCATGCATTCACAACTTTGATCCTCCACAGCTTCAAGAAGAAGCCATGCTTTCAAGCAGGCCCCCCCATGCCATCAAATGAAATATCAAAGAGAAAGCATGCATTGCCCAAGGAGATTAAAAAGGCTTGATTCTTAACAGGAGGAGAAACGATAAAGAAACGTTCTGTCCAAACCAACCACTGAATTCACTGAAGACAAAACACAGTTCACTTACCCAAAGTACACGACAAACCTTTCTGTCTCTACCCTGTGGATACGGGATGGGGGGCGGGAAGGGGGAAAAAGGAAATGGGGAAAGGAATGAAGTGCATTTTTGCCAGAATTTCAGTAATATTAATCTTAGGAAAGAATAATAATAAATCAAAACTTTTCTTTTAGCTAAGCTAATAGCATTTAGTTGCTACTTGCTTGGCATTTACCTGCTGATTAAAGTTAGCAAGAGGTTTGCAGAGATGACCTCATGATCATGAGTACAGCAAGTAAATACCCACTCAAGGCACTCCCTTTGCTACCCTCCTCCATTATAATTGCCAACTTCTGCCCACACTCACACAGCACAGCAGCTGGCTAAGTTTTTATTTAACCACATTTGTAACTACTTAGCACCTTTAAYTACACAGAAAAACACACAAAAAGAAACACAACTTTACGATGTTCCATAAATCTGCCACAATAATAACACAAATTGAGAGACATAGTAGGAGTTACAATAGTGACATATCAAAAACTACTTCGGCAGAAAATCACRAACTTATTTAGGACAATCCTCCGATTAATTAGATTACTCAAGTAAAATACACAGAATAAAAKTGTATTTTCTAATCTTTTAATTGATGTAGGTTTAGTTAAAATTATCACATCTACTCAGATGAACAGASAGCCATATTCAGCAATAGCAATAGTGCACTTGGGATTTGCTCATCTGGAATAGATAYAAATTGATTGATATAAAATTTGTATCTTACATCAAAATATCATAATTAAATAACCATAGTAAAACTCAGACTTAAATCATGTTAAAGGGAATATAGATTCTTATTCACTGTAGACAAGAATTCACTTAAAATTTTGAGAGAATACTTTTGCAGACACARTCTTTTGAATGGGGAATCTGAATTAGTGGAAAAGTCATTTTGTTTTAGCACGGCTAGATTTTAGATACTATTTAGATAAAATATACATACCCTCTTTCCCTTCCTTCTGAAACATACACAAACCCAGCAATATTTAAATACATTAAAAAGCCAAAAGAGAAAAGTCTCAAGTTAACATTAAGAGTTTTATTACTGGACTGCTCATAATGGAATATTTAACACAGTATGCAAACTGGAATGATAAATTTTCTAAATGTACGCCCAACAACATTAGACACAACAACACATCGTAAACGGAAAAGCCACACCAGAGAATACCCCTATCAGCTTCATAGAGTTATACTGACTAAGTCCAAATGAAGCAGTCACAAGTTATAACAAGGTCTGCACCCTGACGTGCTCTTTTAAAGGACTGAGAATAAATCATGGCTTTTAAAAAGTCACTGACAGCTGCTATGAATTTTATATTTAGCAAATGAAGCAACTAGTAAGACTAAGTCCAATATCTATTAGAGAAAATCACAGTTTAGGAGGAGTCTTCATCCAAATAGCAACTCTATCACTGACATATTAGATGACATATTAGATATTTCAAAAAACTAATATATTAGCCTATGCAAAAATGATATAATAGTGCCTAGATTTTGATGGCCAGCTCTGAGTAGGTGTTAAGTGACCAGTTAATGGTATGCACCACAGGTTTCTAGACATGTACAGCATCTGAGCTACTCACAGAGTGTATATCCCTAATAAAAGTAAAACTAAAAGATCAGCAGGAAGCAGGAAAAGAGAAACTCAAAGGTTTTTAAGGAAGGTACTTTTGAAATGTTCCCAAGTGTTGTCACAGACTTGCTTTTTGTTTTCCTAGGAGTAAAAAAAGGTGTTTCCTTCTATTCCCCATTTAGAAAAATTACATAGTAATAATTTTACATTACTCGCACTACAGTCCCACAAATTTCTGTCCAGTTAATGAAACAGTATTTCTTTTGGGTCAGTGTAGCTTTCATAGAATCAYAGAATACTTAAGGTTGGAAGGGACCTCTAGAGGTCATCTAGTCCAACCCCATGAAGTTAAATTGAAGCCTACTTAAACATGGCTCAAACAGCCAACCAGAGCTTTCAGCACACTGCTGAGACTCTAAGTGAGAATCCTAAACATTCACCTACGTGTGGCAGGGCCCTAAATGCACCAAGAGGCCTTCATTGCCCTGAGCAGCCTCACTCAGGGTCTCTACCCCTACAGGGTTCCTCCAGCACAGCTGTGCCTACCACGGTCTGACAATAGTCAAGAGCAGCACCTGCACAAGCTACTAGCAGCAATGTGCACATACCATCCTTTTGTCATGGAAGCAAATATTTCCAAATTCCATACAATACACAGGATCAGTTCAGTGCTATTTCAGCCCTTATATACGAGAAAACAGCCATTTAGAGGTTCTTAGAGTGGAACAGAAGATGTGATTCACAGCACTCACAAGGATAGTCATTTGCTGACAAGAACTTCCCTGTTGGCACAGATTACAGGGCCCTCACAGCTTTGAGGATGCCCTCTCAGTGTTCAACTGCTCTGTCAAACACCAGAAATTTCCAGGCAGAAAAAAGAAATTTCCATATAACAAATTTAATGCAAAATGACTGATCTTTAGGGAAATTGTATCTCAAAGTTCTGAAGGAAACATTTTGAAAGACACATGAGAAACTTAATTGCAACTGTGAATCTACTATTCCTTACTATATTACTTACTATTCCTATTAGATCCATGCTTCTTTAAAAACCTTTCTTTTTATCACAGAAGCTCAGAAAAAGCGAATTCAAATTTTTCCTATGGAATGCTGTTCAATTTGCTTCCTAGGCTTATACTCAGTAGTAAGGCCAATTTTAATCTGGGGGGAGGATTATTTACTGATTTAATTAGTGGCAGGATCTAGATCTAAAGAACAGTATTTAAAGTAGGATTTGCCAATATTATGAACTCCACCACACTTATTAGAGGAGCAGCTCCAAAACAGATTTAACCCATGATATATTTAATTTTGGAAGCTATTTTAATTTTTGTTATTCATAGCAGGAGATGCATCATGTCAGATTTTGAAAAGTAATAAAACCTAGCAATGGGTGGTCAGCAGCAGTCATTCCAATCTTTTGCTCCCATTTTCAAGTAACCTTTTTTTTCTTTCAAAACTAACTCTGATGAAATCCTTGAAGAGAAACTCAACATTTTACAAGTGATATAACAGCAGATATATAATTTAATAGTAAACTTGCTTTTGTAAGAAAGTTTTGAAGGAGACACTAACTACAGGACAAMGAAACCATCAAGTTAGGATAAAAAGGGCTAAATTAGTGTTTCTTTGCAACCTAGAGCAGAGAGTAACACGCACCCTCACTTGAGCCCTGAATTAAGGTACTTCTACAGTATGAAAGGCTTTGAACAAGCCTTCTACGATTAGCTGAAGGAAGTCATCTTTGTACTCAAAAATGTTAAAAATTAGCAGATATTTCATAATAAAATAGTCAAACTAGCTTGTATTTGCAACTCTGAAAAATAACTTTATAATACCTTATCATATTTTAAATGCACTCATGGAAAGATTTTCAGTCTGTGAAAAATTTGTATCACACCATAAAATCCACTGGATCTATAAAAATCCTCACATGATACTACATACACTAGATATACTAGATAAAGTATTAGATTACTAGATAAGAATTTAGGTCATAGCATATGTGTGTGGGGGATCTATTCTGGTATCTTAAATTTTTTTGAGGTAGGACTCAAAAAAAATCTTAGTGCCTAAGGACTAAACAGTGATCTGTTTACTTTCACAAATTATRAAGACTATCAGCATATTACTTAGCTAAGAGTTTCCCAAATCCCCAGTCATACCAATCACCAAACCAGTAGCTGTGTAGTTGCACTTCAACTGAAGGGATGACAACTGCCAATGAGAAGATGCATTGTGCAGGAGAAAAGAACAATAATCAGATCTTTTTTTTCCAACTGATTTCTATTTGTGCTTACCAGGTAAAATGAACAGCCCTAGTATGCATATACACTTTCACAAAGCATACACACAATTTCCATGGCCTGTTCCATCTACATTCAGCAAGAAGACCGAGGCCTTTTCTTTGTCATACAGATTTCACTACAGACATCTGGCTTTACTTATGTTTGGTCTCAATTCAGGCCTATTCAGATATGGGCTGGCATTCAACCTGAAGCTGCTCCTAAAAAAAAAAAAAATAAATACGAAGAAGCTTCAGCAGGTAGAAGATTGTCTTGCTTCTTTATTATCTATCCATGTTCTTTGGGAGCACATTCTTCACACTATGCATTGGCCTTTACTTTATGGACTTAACTAGGAACTATTTTTAATTTCTACAGCCTATGAAGGAGGGCCACGGAGCAAGAGAGAAAAATACTATTTACATTGCCTGGAAAAACTCTTTTATAGACAAAGATGCTCTTTAAAACATTAACTGCCTTAACAACATGACTAAGTTGCAGTTAACACAACGTTGATAAAATCAATTATTGACTATTTTATTCAGGCTGGTATGAACTGTAATAAGTATAATAATTACAAGCATATTGCTATGTCTAAATTTCCACAACAATTCTCACATGCTCTATTTTCCTACAGACTGCTACCACAATGTACAGAACAATACAAACGTGCCCACAGCACAGTGCATCTTTGTTTTCATTCTAATTGACTAKGACTGTGAGGTGCTGGCTGCCAGTCTTGGAAACTGAACTCTTTGTTCATCCAGAGGATAAAACCCGTGCAGAAATCAAGAGTGAAAGCTTACACATGTAATCAAGCCAGTATCCTTTAACCTTGATTTGAAGAGTCATCTCCAGTACTAAAAGGATGATCTCTTCAGACATTTCATTCTTGGCTTGTGCTAACACTGAAGTCGCCAGATCTCACCCACATGCTTGTGAGATACTAGACAGGTCTAAAGAAATTTGTAAATGTTCTCTCTTCCTCATTCACTTTTTTTTCCAGATCACCTGTTCATTACTTCATTACTTCTTGATCAGTAGAATCTGCTAAGCCCACCATACAGACCAAAAGTAGACAAGTGTCCTGCTTGTCCCGCTGACAGTTCAACCCTTATAATAGCCATCGTTTTTAAGGGAGAGTCTAGGGTCTCTGACCAGACTAAACAGAAAGCTGTGATTCCACACATCTGCCCTGCTGTAGGAACTCAAAGAGCTGCCCTTGCACACTATCCACTTCCTCTAGCTACATTATCTGTTTCCTGCCCTTTGCCTTAGCATTGTTGGTCACTTYAAGTAATTTCTTCATATCTATAATGACCATTTCTAATTTTAGGTTCCCTCCTTACCCCAGAAACACTAATAAATTCTTTGAGAGGACACAGTTTCCTCTGCAGGCAGGAAAGTAGAAAACTCCTTACAATAACATCTCTTTGCTTTTGTCTTGAACARGTTTGCCTGTTAAATGTACTGGAGCAGCCGAAGCATAATGAAATAACACATTCTCTACTAAATCTATCYTCCAGACAGCTTTTACTGGGGCAGGCTGACCTGCAGTAGAAAAATATCTTTCTTTTCAAGCAGAACAACATTCAAAAACCAGGCTTTCCAAAGTTGGATCTTCCAATAATCAATAACAGCTTGAGAAGCTGTTTCTCTGCTGTTTGATGGTATACAACTGCCATGAGTATCTGCTGTTGAAGTTCCTGAGGTTCCAAGAGTTACGCATAAGGTAGTTATGCATAATGAAAAGACTATGGAAGTTCTGGGTGTCATATGTGGCTGTGGCTACTTGCTGATCCAGAGAAACAAATATTGGTATATTTCCAGCAAAACTAGAAAAATGTTCCTGAGGTAAAGACTAGGTAAAAGAGCAAGCCTAGTGGAATTTCTAAGCCATAATATATATATTTAAAAATAACAGGGTTATAGGAAGCAGAATAGAAGATATAGCCCAGACTCTGTTGTTGTAGGTAATTCAAAGAGGGAGGACATTCTTGGGTATACACTAATGAAAGCATTCTGAGTAACGTTCAAAAGCAGATAATAGGATTTCCTGAGGTTCATTCCAACCTGGATTGTCCTATAATCCTGACCCAATGCAGAAGGGAGATTAGTACACTGTGCTTCAGAAACCATTACTATCTAGGTAACAGATTACTGCAGTARTAGTCACTGGGCTATCCGAAGCTAAGGGTTGTAATAGAAATACCTAATTATCAAGAACGACAAAAACTGAACAGACAGCTCTGCTTGGTAGACAACARATAAAAATCCCTCAGGAACAAACTAGATAAAAACCGTTTTTGATAGAAATACAGTTCTGTACTGTTTTTTATTTTTCCCTTAGTATATCTCAATAAGCATTCCATTTCTGTAATAAATAAACAATAAATCTGTAAAGAACTACATAATCTAGAAAAACACTACAAAATCTAAAAAGAACAAACAATCAAAGTTGATGAAATTTTTAAACAGCATGCATACAGTACTTTCATCAAAATCAAAAGAAAAATAAGTCATTAGGTAATTAATGTGACAGTTTACCTTAGGTTTACCTCCAGTCAAAAAAAGAGTCCATACAGAACCTGAATCAGGGACCTAAAGTTCCTCAGGGCATTTATCAATACAATGTACACAATACCATATGTATAAATTATTACAATTGATCCATATGAATGTAGACTATGGTACAATACCTGTCCAAAGTCAATAAAACAGTTTCATTCATTTCAGGTATATCATCAGCTTTAATAGTAATGTTGATTGTTGTATCACTTTGTCCAGGTAGGAACACAACAGAGCCATTAAAAGGGCTTATATCATCATGCGTTACTGCTTTTTGATTAAGACCGGAAGGTTTCAAACTCCAGAATACAGTTGCTTGACCATCAGTCCCATCTCTGTGCAATGCAATGRAAACCTATAAAACACAAAAAACTCTCACTGCTTGTTAAAGTAAATAGAGAAATAACTGTTCTCTCACAAACTAATACTCAACTGTGAGCTTCWAAATGCTCAGCCTGCTCTTTTCACTCATACCTATATGTACCAGGTATAGCAACTATGAAATCAGTGATGTGAACACATACTAAGCCTAAACTTTTTATTAATTTACTAAAGCTAAATATATACAGGCAACTGAAAAGGCAGAAAAATATTTTACAACTTATTCATGTGACAAATCACTAAGCAATCCTAAAGACAAAAAGCTTTGTGTGACCGATTCAACTAGTGCTCTCTTTAAGATACAAGATAGATTTTAAAAATTATTACCACAATTTTACTTGGTCATTATAGTATCAGTCTCAATCTCTTTAAAGCAATTAGGAAAATTAATTCGAAAAAATATGTTATCTGATTCAGGATCTGTGGGAAGATTTTAATAAAGACAATTAAAAAAAAAATCCCAAAATGTAGGGAAAAAAAATCACAAACATTTCCCTAGCTGGAAATAAAGCACTCGGATGGATTTCAATGCTTTTAAAAATATTTCGAGTTCTCATAAAGCTGTAAAACAAAACTGTTGAAAAATGTGCCCAATATGCTCAGACAGCAAATTTTGCACTAACATGCAAGCTGTAAGGCTCACAACCACTTATGCAAACCACCTTCTGCACTGGCAAGAGAAATCAAAATTGTCTACATTTACTTTGTTGTGCAAGTAACAGTGACTAACCAGACACTTGGAAGGACAGCAAAGGCCAGCCTTACTTTTCTRAAATTTTTTTCAGTGCTTACTTTTATAAGCACTTTATCACTCTTATTTCTTAAAGCAGGAGATTGTTTGKCATCAGGCATAAACACAGGTGGATTTTCTTCACGTTATCTTTCAAACACAATAATGAATTTAACCAACTTCGCTTTTTGAAAATAATTTTTCCATAATTTTTCCATATATAAAAAAGCTAGCTTACCTCTTTAGCAGGAGAGTCTTCTGGCTCAGAAAGAATAATTGGAAGATTGCTAGTAAAGCCAATTTCTCCATTTGCAATATCAGGAGTAATCCTCAGAGAAATATTTCGTATCTCACCTAATCTAGGACTTACTGGTGGGACCAGAGGGATTCTATTCACCAGCTCAACTTTTTCCAGCTGCAAGAAAAAGTAACACACAATTKAGAAACAAGATGCCTTGTACCAAATGGTAGCAATTCTGACATTTCAAAATAATTTTCATAGACAAGAAGTAAAATGTGTACAGAAAAAAAAAATCCCCACTGGCATTATTGCTGTTTTAGAAATCTGGAAGAGAACATGTCAAATAAATGGAAGTCGATATTGCTGAGTTTCATAAGCAGAGCAATGTACATCACAAACAAAGCATATTAGCGGAAACAACTAAGCAGAGATCCAGCCAGAGAGGGAGACTGAAGGTATATAACTTCTAGATCAGCCTCATTTCAGCCTCATTGTGAGCAACAATGTTAATTTGATGAGAACCTTAGGCTACTGTCCTAATTTCATATTTTGTATTATATTTTGATAAAAATCTACTGGAGTCATTTGAACCATAATAATTCATTGCTTCAGAAACAGCCTACATACTGAAGAAATCCACAGCTAATGAACTAGCCAGTCTCCTTTCCTCTCTCATGCAACTTAAAGTATTATCCTATCCATTTATGACTATTAATACACTAGAATGTGTATTAATAGACATTCAGGATTGACATTCAACATAATATTTCAAAACTGTCCTCTCCTCTTGTGTTCTTTTATTTCTGATCCTTTATTGATATTAAAAGGAAATAAAACAAAATCTATCTCCTTTCCTGATCTGAGCAATATCACTAAATCTAACAGTAATAAACAGGCAGGTCCTGCTTTCATTATTAGTTATGTTTTGCAAGGATTCTTTATACCATGAGATTCTGTCTACAAATACCACTACAGCATTTTTTTTCCATAACTGATCTGAATACATTTCTGCAAATGCTTCACTGAAGCACAAAGCTCTCAATGACACTCACCATTTAACTCTGACAAAAACATTTTTTCTTAGATTATCACAGAGTAAAATTTGGAGGAAAAAAAATGGCTTTATTRAGATCCATATAGAAATCATGGATTGTCATTTCTGTTCAAGATTCTTAAAGTCCTTCAATTTTTTTAAAATCAAACCACAGATGTACTGCCCCRTATTTTGCACCACAACTGCTTGAATAACACAAAAAATGATAGATGGAAATATTTTATAAGTATTGTATTTAGTAAGTGATTCTCAAACATACTAGTTAGTTATCGAGAGTCTGGCGGGGGAAGAAACTGGGGAGCTCTTTGGAACAGTCTTTGCTTCAGTTGCTTTATAAGTTACCTTTTCAAATAAGCCCTGACTATGCAAACAACAGTCTACAGGTGGATCACTGTGCATTTGTGCAGCCCAGTAAAGTTGTTTAAGTACTATAAAGCTCTTATGTATGTATACATACAAGTATGTGTATACAAGTATGTATTCATGTGACTTGCACGCTTCTGATCCTGGATAATAACTCTGGGATATAAGTACAGATTAATGAAAAGTCAAACATTTTTTTCTMAGCATTTTCTTTAATAACTTTTCAAGCAGAACAGGTCATGAGGAACAAAAGCTTTGTGAATTGAATAATAATCACGAATAGCTTACTATATTAATTTTCACTACTAGCCCTCCTGTCCATGGCAAAAATTGCATCTCAGACTACAACAGGTTATTTAATTGAGGATGTCTTTGAAGAATGTTAATCTCACTTCTTCAGTTCTCTACTCATACTTCAGTTGTATTTAAGCCTCACATCCTCCTCTCTGCCATCCAAATTCTCAAGTCGATCCTTTATTGTGCTTAGCACAAGCTCTGTAATCTTCTCATTCTAAACATGCTTCCCGAGCTTATCATTTATTCATAATGTAGAAGGATTGTCCTAGTGACAAACCACTCTTTTATATGAATTTCTAAACAAATTATTTGTGATGCAAAGCTTCTCTGATTTTGYTTATTCAAGTACCAAGATCTTCATGGTTCATGGAGAAAGTACAGGAAAAAATGCTGGAATCTACAGCTAGAAAATCTTGAAAAAGTGCCTTACATAGCAGAATACGATACATTCTGAAATACTTAATGTGTGTCTTTTTCAAATCCCACATTTAATCCTATTAGATCATTTAAATTGCTTAGAATTAACTATTTCAATTTTCTTCTAGATCTCTCGGATCTCATGCGGATTTTGATTACACAAATCTATTCTAAGAAACCAGAAGGCAAATACAGATTTAAGTTTACATGCAAAACACTGCATGGTTTTCACTTATTTTCTAGTGAAAATTCCTTCCTCCACCCTCTCTTCTTTAAATAAATAAATACTTTAAATTCCAATATTTAAGATCAACAATTTTCACCTGAAATCTCTAAGGAAGTCTGACTTAAAATGAAACAATTCAAAGGGACTAAGAAATGCCATTGTGATTCGTGTTTTGGATGTACCAAGTCTCTGCCCTCCTTTCTGGGTATTAATTTTATTCTCTGGACTCTTCGTCCCCTAAGCAACATAGTGTCATAGTCAATTCCAGTAGGTACAATTTATGGGGGAACTTTAACAGCAGATGAAAAAAAATAGTGTAATAAACATGAGATACAATGTTTCGCAGCAGTATTTCTGAATATATATATCTGCTAAGCATTRAATTAATTTCATTTTCCCCAACACAAGCTTAACCACTTCACTGGAAAGTAAATTTTTTAAAGTTTTTTTTTTTTCCTGAAAACTGAATTTTCTGAATTTTCTGTCAAAAAAAAAAAGGTTTAGTGAAAACTTTCAGCCAATTTTAATTAACTATGGCAGAAGCTCYTCTATTCAAAACTCATATGGAGAAGATAGGGAAAAATGTATAAAAGCCGAAAAGAAAACTATATAAGGAAAAGTGGAAAATACACTTTTCAAATTCTCTGGCCAGATTAATATTTCCCAGCTTGTAATTATCTGATTTGTCATATTTTTGTGAATTAATTTTTGAAACTTTAATTTGATTAATTTCAAAGCCAAAGGGTAGACAAAAAAAACCACACCTCAAGGTGTATCTTAACCTTTGCAATATTCACCTTTTGTTGAATGCCATGATTAATACCTAAATTCTTTTATTATAGTTTATTTGAAAAGTTTATGCAATTATTAAATAATAATTTCAARTAGAACTCCCTATGACCTATGGCATATCTATGGAAATTGTCTCTTTAGAACAGAGTTTAGGTTTTTTCCCAGATCTAAGGTTATTTACAGCACTGGTCACTTTAAATACATTGAAATATAAAGAGGTAAAGGGGATAAAACCAAAAACAAAATACCTGAATGAGGAAATGGGCACCATTTTGAAGAAATGCATCATTTCTTATTGGTATATTTACAGTATATTGGGCTTTCCCTTCTGGAAAGGTGAGAATGCTTTTTCGAGACATATTTAGAATACCATCTTTTGCTCTCTTGGGGTCCACAGCTCCAGACGGAATGTAGAGAGCRGAATAAACCAACTGCACATCTCCAATTGTTCCTCTCTGCCTTGCAAAGCTCAAAGATAAGAAGCGTCCCACTGGATTGCTTTCAATCTTCTGATTCTCCATAGGATAAAATTTTATTACACCGTAAACATCATCACTGTCCTGAATGTAAAACAAAAGCTGAGAGAAAAAAAAGAAAATCATCTTTACTTTTTATCTTTAGTGAATCAGTACTTAGGGAAGCAAACACATTGATAGTCCTAAAGGGTACATTGTAGACGTGCAGCACAACATGGAGGGTGGTGGCGTTGGAGTTTCCCACGGAGAGTGTGAACACTGTACTTGATCAATGTGCCAGAACGAGCTTGGAATGACTGATTTCCTGATTCAGCAGGCTGAGTGAACAATTAAAAAATGTTTCTTATTGTGGAAAAAAAAAATTATTTACCAAGTTCATTCCAACCATTTCTATGAAAAAACAAGTAGGGACACAAGTCACAAAACTGGTAACAGTGCTAGTCCCCCTCGATTAAACAGTTCAGACCTTATTCTTAACCACCAACCTATATTCTCCAAGCTTTTACTTCATTTAAAACACTCCCTAGGAGAGYAAATGAGCAGAGAACATAGGTCTTCTGGAAGATAAGCCCGAAGCTGTCTCTTAGCAAACTGCATTCAAAGAGAGATTTTTTGCAGCACTGTGTATGATGGAAAATGATCATAGCTGTTTGCTACTTCACTGAAAAGATCTGCCTTTCTATATTGCATTAAGACAAATAATTTGTATACGGTTTTACATGCCAAGAGTACATTAAAGATTAGCTTCCTTGGTTTATATTCAAGCACAAATGCTTTCAYCTGTTAAACCAATGTTATTAAAACTAGAAAAGCCCCTAAACATTGCCCATTCCTCCCTTCTCTAGAAGAAGTCTCAAAAGCAGACTCACCTCAAATGGATCACTGACTTCTGCGCCTCCCTGTATTGTATGGGCCAGAAGTTTCAGCAGGTAGGGCTCTGCCTCCTCTGGTATATCATCATTGATAATGTGCAGAGGAATCGCTGCCAGCATCTGGCCTTGGTGAAAACATAACTCTCCAGATTCTGGAATGAGGTCTTCAGTCACAGGTGAGGGATCGCTACTATTACGGGTTATGATCCAGGTGACAGAAACATTGCCATGCGTTCCACCATTTCTTACAATTGTGATCTCTTCAAACCTATGTTTTTGAATGAAAATAAAATCCCATAATACATGATTATAATTAATCTTAGTTKAGTTTCTTATCTATTCTCTGACAGATTACACTTTCAATGGAATTAGTTTAGCTGCAGAAGTGGYTTTTAAGCAAGGAATAAAACACTGCAAAATCCTATGTGTATACACTTCTTATGCAGTTCTTACTCATGAGTTCTCTGTAGTATTCCTGAAGATATGTGTAAAAGCTTATTTTGTTTACAGTGAGGAAGATAGAGAAGCAATGCCTTAGCAAATTCACATTTGTCAGGGGTCAAACGTGTTGTATTTCAGAAAACTTTTTCTCTACAATTTTTCTTCATCAATTCATAAATTATCCCAGAATACAATTCTTAAGACTGAACATCTAAATAATAACTCTGAATGAAGTATTTGCCTCTGTACTTGAAACATTAAATTATCAATACTTATAACATTGAAAATGTCAAGTTTCCTGCACTTCACAAGTATACAACTACAGGAAGTTTGTGAACCATGCCTCATGAATATTTAGAAATCAATATCCATTTCATCCCTGCAAAATTACAAATATTTAATATACTTGGAAGTTAAGAGTATTTAGTATTTCCTAGGAGATGCTTAATATCTTTYTTTTTTTTTTACCAAAAACAAATTCTACACAGAGTTTATGCAAAAATGTATCTGGAAAAGGCATCCTGAAGTCTATTCCACACTTACATTCATGTGTGGAAACATTATGGTTTTAGTGATCCTGCATTTAGATTAACAACATGTTAATATTCAGGATATAATTATTTACAGTTCATACAAACAGTTCACCGCTTTATAACTCCTTAAAATCACTATCCCTGTTTGGAGATCTATATAATACCTTGAAATTTGGTCTTCATCAATGATAACAGCCCGAGTRAACAGGATACTGTTGATTGACAGCACTCCATAGGGTTTATCATTTGGTTTGATGGTAACATGAACCACCGATGGATCAACTAAAACAGCATCGCCCCTCAAAGTGTCCTTAAGCAACACAATCTGAAAGGTCTCTGCAATTTCTGGTATGGCATCGTCAAGGATCTTAAATTTCACAAAAGTTTCATGAACTAGAGGTGGGAAAATGATAGTTGTATTTGGTTGTAGATCCAGAAAGTCTAAATTAAGCTGAGCATGTGCTGATGAATTCCCAGTTATGATAGCATAACTGACAGAGACTTCGTATTCGTCAGGTCCAATTARTCTTCCACTGTCATCTTTCCCACGAAGCACTTCAATAGTTAGCACATCTACTTCCTCAGGTACCATATAAGCATTCTGAACAAAGCACACAGGGCTGTCGTTTTTCCTAATATTAATTTGAACAGAATTTTTTGTGGTGTTGATTTCAGCTCCTCCCTCCACACTTCTCAGGTGAACGATGAACAATTCATCATTTTCAGGTACCTARGAAAACAATATTAGTAAAAAGGCATAAGTCACAATTCAAATATACRTGAAAAGTCTTGCTGAGAAATATGCTTTATATACATTGCAGAAAAGCAAAATATGTAGACTGGATAAATCATTTCAATATTAGAAAAGAAAAAAAAGCCTTAGGAGCTTGTAGTTTGGATAGAAAATCCCTTCTCAAAACTCAGTGCTTTCATTTTCTAAAACAGTGATCCAGTAGTATTAAAAAGGTGGGGAAGAGGTCAAAAAAAAGCAGTACACAAGTGAAGCAGGAGTCAGAAAAATGGGAATCTCTCAAACTCAAAACTATGAGATGATCCAWTTCTCACTGTCTAAATTCATCTCCATTTGGAAGTTTTCCTCCCAGCTATTTAGATTTACACTTTCATTAGCTGATGTTAGCATTGATTCACCTCTATGTATGAGTGAAAGAATATGGGAACAACATGTGGGCACAGTTTGCCTTTACCTTCCCATTTCTCTATGACTGGAAAAGAAGTATTTGCTACCTCCAGAAACACCCACATATCTGAAGAGAGTTTCAAATACAGATATAAGACTATTTTTTGATGCTTATTTATTGGATACTGATGTTTTTATACCAGACAATTATGGCTTATTAGCCCAGAATTAAAGAGCTTAAGGATGATGTTTTTACTCTGTATTATTACATTTTATTCTCCATATTTTGGATTTGTATAAATTAATCTCACTACTAATGACTTCAACTTTTTTCATTATAGATTTTTCAATTATAGATTAATACAAACCTTTAAAAATTATGACGGATCTTTACCTATGAGCCTTACTGCAAACTCTCACAAAACTAGCCTTACACACTTCTGAGAGAAACTCCAAGACAAAATTACTTTTTACTGCTAATGATAATAMTCTGTTGTAAAGTCAACAAATGCTTTTATGCATTTTTGTTTACTGAGCTAAACAAGTTCTGAATTTCCTGCTGTCCAATATTTCTTCTTTCCTGCTCATTTGCTAATTGGCCACCCTCAGATCCTTTCTTAGTGCTAAAAGAGTGAACATGCAGCTCTCTTTATAGCTCATGCCAATTCTATGCCTTTCTTGGCCTGTGGCACTTAAATTTGCATAATGTGGTTGACTGATGTAGCTTTTTCAACCCGAGTTCTGCAAGCCCTAAATTACCTTTCTCCTTACATACAACAGGGTTTTTTTTTCTTATCAGCACAGGTACTAGCTAATGGTTTTTTTTCATTCAYCTCCTTTCACAGCAAAAAATATGGATTTAAGAAACAGCCCAAATGCATGTAGAAATTTAGTTGCAGATTACRTCTCAATATCATGTATAAATGGGGTATCCTGGAGCTCTTATTTGCATCCTGATTGACCAACAAAACCACCAATTAAACTTCAAAGACTTTAGTAGAAAGGATTCTCAATGTTGCCTGCCCGCTTTMATTTTCTCTTGAACAAAGTTTCCATTATTCCTTACTAATAAATGAAATGTATACCATCAAACGATCATAAAAGTAGTGCTGTGGAAAGATCAGATCTACAGCCTCCTAATTTCTGCAGGGGAAAAAAAGGATCATTTMTTTTTATTTCTCCCTTCTGTTCCTAAAGGCTCTATGTTCTGAGAGTAACACTGGATTCTTATGAATCCCACCATGATCATCATCTATTTTTTACATTCTTGCTTCCACTGAGGGAACCAGGCACACATCAACAGACCAAACTTTGTGTTACAGAACTTTGAGAACATCGTTCAAAGAAAAGATAAAAAAGAAATCATATCCTCCCAAAAAGCTTAACAGTTATTTCTTTTTGATTGTGYAAGGCACAGAAATACTATATCTTGTCTAAAAGATATGTTTCTACATTCACACGCATCAGGCTGGCAGTCTCTTAAGACTACAAATATCAWTAGAGATGTGTGAAAAAACTTAAACTATCAGAAAAAAATGCAAAACAAAAGGCAAAAAAAAACCTTACAAGGTTAATCATTAACCTATATAMGTTAACTATGCAGACATGGTCTGAATTTGCAAGATGAGCAAATAGAAAAAAAGTAGAATGATATCATGAGATACATRAAAAAATGAAAGTAGAAAGGGCAGTTTAATAGATAAAGAAATGCACTGGAAGCAATGCCTCATTAAAGAACATCACCCTTAGCCAGATACCTAGTACCTTAGCATTCCATCTTAAAAAAATAAATGTTTTTCTGATTATGTACAGGTTACTTTCAGACTGCGAGACAGTCTGACATGCCACAGTATGTTCAGTAACTAAAAAAAAAAAAAAGACATTGATGAGAATTATACAGACAGCATTGTAAAGATTAAAAATATAGTCCAAAATTTAACATCACTTAATTAAGCAGAATCACTTCTTAACTTAGCCTAAAGCAATCATATTGGTTGCCTATTATTTCAAGCTCCTACAGAATAAAAGTTCGCCTTTTACCAATTCAAGCCTAAAGTGAAAGCTACTTGTGCTTACCTGATCATCCAGGACTGTTAAATTATAAATCAGCATTGATTTACCAGGGGCAAATGTAATATTTCCTTTAACTGGACTTAAGTCTTCTTCAGCTGGGTTTGGACCATCCTCTATCTACAAAGATTCAATTTTTATGATAAGATGTAAGCAGAACAGCAATACAAATCTAATAGGATAATAACCAACATACAGTGCCTGACATGCACAGCASCTGACTATTGAGTCATTTCCTATCTCACAACATGCATATCCAATTGCAAAAATCTGTTCTTTTTTTGCAAATGGAGTTATGTTAAAATAACCTCTCAGAAGGAAACAGTTATGGCCAGAAAGGTAGGAATAAATTTACTTCCACACAGGCAGAAGAGAACTCTTTAGTATCAATTGATGCATAATCAATTTGTTAACATTATTGTAAGCATGTTCATTATAATTTTATTTAAATTACAAGTATTTCATTTTATGTTCTTAGACAAAATAAGAGCAGTAATTGGTTTTGTGTCCTTCTTTTTATCTTCACTGACATTTACAAATAATGAAAGCCAATACTGTGCAAACACAACTAAGCTTGAACATTGATACACAAATATTTTGTTTCATTTAACAGTGAAAACTAAAACACTGAGAAGTCTTTCAGAGGCAATGTAGCTTTTAATATCAAATACTGTATTTCAAGCTAAAATATTGTATTTCAACTTATATATATAAACCATGTTATGAAAGGAACCTGATGAATTCTGCAAATAGCGACATTTATTGGACCTTAAAACATACAGATTTGAAATAGATTACATAGAGAATAACATTATATACTTTAACTGTACATACAATATTTAGTATGGAAATAAAATGCAGTACAAAGCTTTTTAGATTTTGACAGCTCTAGATCAACTCCTTGATAAGTTGTAAGACTAGAGAACAGATAAATAAATAGCAATATTTAAGAACCTTTGCTTTACATATAAATTTATAGCATACAGTAGAAAGCCAGATAAGAAAAAGGAATCAATAAATGCAGTATCTGTATGATGCTCAAATCAMATACAAGCAAATGAAAATCTAAATGTTCAAACTGACTAATCAGTCTGAAAGCTGCAGCTTTGGAGAGCTCAGACTGCAGTGTCTTAAACAGATAGAATTTCACTAAATGCTGAGCTCACACTTTTTCAAAGATGAGACAACATTAAAGATCCACTCTGATGTTTCTTTGTAAAAAATACATAGAGATTTTGAAACAAATTTAAATAACATTTCTTACATTCTTAATATGCTTTGTTTTCTAGTGATACAAAAAATGCCTCTTCAAGTATCTCAAGTTATTCAGTTTTCTCTAGTATTTCTTAATTTTTTCTCTATTAAATTGCCAGAYTAGTACTATCTTTTCCTTGTGACAAGGAATACCTTCCATTTTATGGAACAGATTTAAAGAATGTAGATATTGGTATTCTGCCCTTCCTCAGTTCTTATATGTATTTTCATAAATTATGATTACAGCCTTCCAGTTTCATCCAAAGGCTAAAGTATGAAGCCTTTTTGATAAACTCACCTCAAAAGTCACGATGACCGTCCCATAGGTTCCTCTCTCCCTAATTAGAGTGAGAGGCACAGATTCATTTTTAGCTCTGGGCTCATTCACTGTGATTAAGGCAGACTAATGAGGAAGAAAAGAGACAGGCAATCAGGCACAGATCAAACATAACTGCAAAATGAAGAAACTGTTACCATAGAAATATCAAACTCCCACAGACAAGTTAATCCAATCTGCAAACCAGTCCAATGATGGCATACATTCCCTAGCAACCAATTAGTTCAGCTAATAAAAGGCTTGAAAGATTTCAGATAAAGAAAAATCATCATATGTTATGCAAATAACATCTATTTCCTGTAAATTAACAGTCACTATATACATGTTACCCAAGGATAATCAATCGGGTTCACAATTGGTTGCTTTTTCAGACTATGGTAGATAAAAGATTTTAAAAATCAGGGAGCAGTTCGCCCTAGTTCTGGTTCTAAAAATTTCTAATGCTCTTGTGCTTTTTTAGTGAAGTCCTTTATGAAGAACACCTGCAATAACGCTGACAATAAAGCATAGCCCCTCTCTCTACTAACACAGTCTGTATTACTGCAGTCTTCCTCCACTATACTAGAGTCATCCCCAGCCTCTTACGTCCAAGATTGTATAGATCATCATAGTATTTTCTCCAGATAGAGAGTTAAAAAAAAACGCTCAATGCAGAAYGGAAAATACATGCATTTCAAAGAGTTTCAAAAACGCACATTTATCTTTGATTTTTCTCTGGCATTATTCCTGAGTTTCTTCACTACTRGATATAGATCTCAACTTATAAATCAGAGGCAGTGAGATGAAAACAACCTTAAAGATATTTTTTATCTTTAATATTAGCAGCATAGCACCTCACTAAGTGTGAGACCCTCAGGCTGTCTCAAACAGTAAATGCATATAGTACTGTTAAAGTATACTTTTGTGAAAATAAAGTACCTATGTATGAATTACCTTGAGAAATTATTTCAAAGATGTAAATCAGAATCACACTTTTTAAAGGGACTCCATTAAACAACTAGCATCTTTGAAAATGCTCTACAAAATTTTCACATGTACCATAAAAAAACCATACCATGTTAAAAGAAATTATTCCAAAGGCATTGTCGTTTGACAATATTGTTACAGTGACAGATTTGGGTGAGCCGAGTTTTACTCTTGCAGATGGTTTCTAAAAGATAACAAAACAAAGTATTTAATACAGATAAGAAAAATCCAGAAAACAGAGTTTGGTCTAAATGACTAAGTAAATATTACCTTAACACAAATTGTTTATCTTTTTATTATCTGTAATAATTACAATTATTTAAATTATCTGTGACAATAGCAATTATTTAAAGCAACAGAATGCAAAAAAATAATTATAACACAGTGAGAAAAACATTCTGTAGAGTCAAGAACAAAGTGCTTAAAATAAACTTTGTAAATCATTAATCATTGTATGACAACCTATTAGCAATACCAGAGTAATAGAGAACTAGGTATGAGGTGTGTAGTATTGCCAGGAACTAAAAAGTTGTTCCTTTCTTCCTAATAGTGCATAAGGGATGAAGAGAAAGCACAGATATTTACATTTATTGCCAACATCTCTCAAGGTCTATGAAAATTGGCAGTGGATAAAAAGACTCTTCTTTTGAGATTATACCAAACTTCAAAGCCACGAAATGTTATTCAGACATCATCCCTCCAAAAGACAGGATATTCACGCTCTAAGAGCACTGTATAATGGAGCAATATGTGGGCATTTAACATATTGTTGAAATTTGTTTTGTTTTCTAGAGAGGTCTGGTTTACCGCAGCTTCTGGAGGATTGGAAATTATCCTGCTTTCTTTGCTATTTCCACCCTCATTTTGAAGTACAGTCTACACAGGAAAATAGAAAAGCCTAGTAGCCTCTTCACAGTCCAACTCTTCTGTATAATAAAGCAACWTCAACAGTCCATGGCTGGATGCAGTGCTTGCTGAAGTTTCAAATTACRTTTATATTGCACAGAAACATCACATAAACATCCCCAGGAATGGTAAAACTTTCTAAAGAGCAGTAAAGTTGCTCCTGGCAAATGTCCAAAATTCAGTTCTTACTCATCTTACTCAGATTCACCACTTAGAAGCAGCACAACTACACAGAAACCTAGGTAATACCATTCATGTCAACTTAGGCAGTGCTTTCAGAGGAAACAGATAATTTTAAAAACGAGACTTACCGGTAGCGTCAAGTAAAATATGAATGTCTCATCAGCCTCTGGAAGATCATCATCACAGACAGATATATACACAGTTCGGTTTGTTTCTGTATCAGGTATGTATGCGGCTGCATATGTGTCAAAAAAGTCTCCCGTGTCTTCTCCGTAAATCTACAATAAATACACAATTGAACATCATCTCTTTACTACCCCAATATCTTCTACAACATTATTCTGAACTGATCACTGACATTTCATACTTTCTTCCTTGCACATACCTCTTCTCCCAAATTCACCTGCTACCACCCAGTATGGTTTTGGTCAGAAGGTACAGCTAAATCTTCTTTTAGCCAAACTGAGCAACCAGTTATAACACCCTGCATCACAGCTTGGTACCTTATACATAATGTACCATATGACTATCTTTTAACGTAAACAACTGCTCTCAGCACAAATCTGTATCCTGTAAAATAAGTTACCTATCTTGAGCTCACCTTCAAATGCAACTGCCTTCTGCTTCCTGTTTAACAGTTTGATTGTTAAAGATGGGCAAGATGAATTCTTTTACAATCCCTACAGAACAATTTCTGTTCCTCGCAGTTTCTAAAATCTGCATTTTTCATATTTGCTACTGGAGGGTACTGTATTGTGTGGCAACRTGATCATTTCCTTTGTCTACAGAAAAGATTCACAACCCGCACATCTCTGGAGAAACGGTGTATTCTCCTCAAAATGCCTATCACCTCACTCCATATACATAGTTTAATACACCATAAAAGGTTTAAATGCTTAAAGGGAGCACAATCAAAATCACAGCTAACAACAGCTAACAGAATAACATAAATGTAGYAATCCTAATCTCCCAAAGAACTGAACAATGTGCCTTTTAAAATTATAAGGACACCTGACTCAAACAAATGAGTTATTAAAATGTCAGTGCTAAAGAAAGCTGGAATGTGCAAAATTTTTGCACATTTATACTTTGGTATGAAACAAATGTTTGATTTAAAACTCAACCAAGGACATTAACTTGCAGTTCTCCCTCAGCAGMTGGAACTGGGCTCTTGAAGAGATAATTGTACCTGAAAATATCTTGATACTATCGACATAGTGAGCAGGAAGTTGCTCTTACAGAATCTGGGTATCGTTTGTACAAAGCACAGTATTGTCCCAATAAACACCTCCTTCATCTCCCTTCTCATTCATTTGGTGAATGAATAAACATTCAAAACTTCAGCACGACATTAATATTTCCTGAGAGATATCTGGCAGCTTCTTACCGACACAATTGCTGTGACGTTAGCGGGCTCCCCTGTTCTCTCAATGACAAGGCGTATAACAGTTGTACTTGTTTCATTAACTACAAACTCCGTTTGTCCACTGAACCTCACTTCTGTTTCTCCAGATGTGAAATCAGTGACTATTACTAAAAGAAAATGAACCAAAATAGAAGCAAAGGGCATCCCTATAGAAAAAGAAAGAATAATTAAAAATGAATTATATATACAAAATATATAAAAGGAAACCAAATGAAATTTGAATCTGGTCAATTTTTCTCAATACTTTACATACTGGAATTATCTCATGATCTTCACAAACGAGACAAAAAACATGCACCAGTTTGATCTACGATGAACTGACAGAATGTAACTTTCATCTACCTCAGGTAATACATACTGCCTTCATATTTTATAAAAGAAGTTAATTGACATCTCAAACTCATTCTAAACACTTCAAAGTCTATTTCACGGTTCCAGCCTTTTATAACTGTTTGTTTTCCAGAAAAAAAAAGTACATTGCCAGACTATCTTCAATTTCCAACAAAAAGAGAAAAAAAAGTCTAAGTGATGACACTTCACTAACTCTATTTCCCCTTTTTTCCTTGCTTTACAGCTTCTCTTCAGAAATACATGTGAATTGGGGGTAAGGGTGGAGAGTTGGATGTTTGTTGTTATCCTACAGACTGCCTTCTGACATATCATGGGCCATGAAATATTCTTGGATGCTTCTATTTACTTCACCTTTGCTTTTTATCTTATCCCATTTCATTGCAACAAATTTTAATGCGACTCTCACCTTGCTTCTGACAGACCATTATTTTCATTTGCTTATGTCCAGGGCCTGGTTTTATTTTCTCTTAAGAAAAGACAACTTAAAACTAAGGTAGATTTGCTTTTCTTACTTGAGAGCCCAATTCAGTAATGTAACATACATGTTGAAGTTCCAGTGATGTCCTTAAGCAGTGAGACTGTGAAAGAGGCACTTTTAAGAGGCATAAGAGGCATAAAACATTGGAAACAGCTACTATGTTATGTACACACTCATACTGTACAGTGTTCATAAGAAGTGAGGACTTTGGCACTGAATGGAGGAGATTTCCGTCAGGAACTTCCAAACAACTTTTGAACAGCACAGAACAACTAAGAACTCTTGCATCGTTAATTCTTCAAAAACATCTCTAATGGTATCCATTCTTTCAGCAAGTTTCCTTTACCTCAATCATTGTTATTTCTTTCTTTAATCTCTGCACTTTTTTTTTATTTTATGATAACGCATATAAATAAAATATCACTTTGCTTAGCATTTCCTAGTGCCATTGCCATTTTTATTAAACAAATTTAGTCAATGTGTTTGAAGAAATTATGCTGAAAAAAYTAATATCTGAATATCAATAAAGTTTAGGCTCAGCTATGTTTGCCCGGTTTCCATTATTTATGGCAATAACTCAATATTCTATCAGAAATAATAGCCAAAACAGAAAATTTCGYGTATATACCAAAATGTATTCTGGAAACTTTATATCAAATTTGTCATCAGGATATTCTGAAGCCAAATATTTTTTCCAAGAGTTATATGTATGCAGTCAGGTAGCTTTAACACTGCACTGAACACTGCACAAGTTGGCTTCTAGTCCACTTAGCTTAACACAGCTTCAAGAACAAGCTTTTTTGTGTGAACAAGAATTATTTTTTCCACAGTGAACACTTGATATCAACAGCCTTCAGACAAGTTAAAAGGCAAGAATCAACCACAGACATGACATATCAAATAACTTTACATGTTAAATACAGTCAAGTAAATTTACTGCCTCTTGGAATGCTTATAAGGAAGGACTGGTGGGACAACAAAAGCAATGATTTTAATTACATTGCAATAAAATATTCAGCCAGCTATATAGAACACTACCGAAGAAAAAGGTGGGCATTGAAAACACGTGCAAAACATGAGGATCAACCACTACCCTATGGATCTATGCTTTATTTCTTCATATCTATTTAGTGATTCTAGTGCTGGAAAAAAAAGAAAAAAAGAAAAAAAGCTAAAAATAGGAAGTCAAGTCGAGAAATTGAAAAAGAGTAATGTTTCTTGCAACTGAAAATTCTCAGCACGTCAAAAGCTGACAGTATTAATTTGCCAGGCATTTCTGTTCTTCATTATGTGAAATTGCTCTGAAAAATACAAACCTTCAAAACTTGCAAGTGAACAGTTGGGTAACCTTTGCAAATGCAGAGATAATTACACTGTCTGCAAATGCAGGCATCATCCATACTAAACTGAGCAGTCTGTTGACCTTTTAGCTTCAGCTGTTACCTTGCCATACACTTTGCAAATATCTTCCCACGGTACACACTTCTAGTAAATAATACGGAAAACATGATCCTTGGGGGCAAGATTACCAAGTTTAGAATTACTTGAATTCTATTACTTCTACTAGAGGGCATTCTAAAACTCTAGGATTACTCCTGTGGAACAAGAGAAGTTTCACAATCGTATAATCAATTATTTAGCTGGTGTGTATTCTTCCTCGTACCATTATTTGTAGTAAGATTTACTTTATACAGACTGCCAAAACTAGTTTTTGGTCTGTTTATGCAAACAAATTTTAAGAATATTAGTTTCAAAAACACAACATAATATAGTAAAACTGACATAAACTGAGACAGAGAATGCAAAACAAATCTATTAAAAAATCCAAAAACATACTATAGGTTACAGTATTTTACTTTATAAAATATTCATTTTGTTATACTAAATTCCTTATTTTATTACGTAAATTAATATATTGTGATTTGTTTCTTAACTGCATTCCTTTTAGTTCAGTAATAATCCTTCCAAGATCAGGACCTAAAATACAACACCCCATTCCATCTCAGTCTATCAGACAAATACTGGTCAAAATTTTAATTTTGCCTTTTTTTTTATCCTCCAAATAATGCTGAGACTCTAATCATTCTTCATAGATAAGTTTTGGTGAACTGCATATTAAATAGATCAAATAGTGCTTTCTGATACAGTGAAATGTTACTGAGTTCAGTTCTATCAGCCCAGCACACTGGGTTAGTCATTGAAGTATTTTTGAAAAAAATTTAGGTATCACTAACAACAAACAACTAACATACAGTATTTCCCCTCCTAAAAAATTCAGAATGCTAGTATAGAATCCAGTCCAGCATATATTGATTCCACAAAGTGATTTCCAGAACAATGTTACAAATCATGTAAGCAATACCATTTCAACCTCTTGTCCAGCTGGAGTTTAGAAGTAGGCTTATGAAACTGATATTTATGATAACTGATGAATTACCAAGATTATCTTGCCTTTTCCTCCTCAGTTTCTGGAACAAAATTCAAAAGAAGAATTTAAGCCTCAAACGAATGACAGGTATTTTCTGCCAATTTTTACACTGGCTTCCATGTTCAATAAATGCTTAAGAGTGTCAACTAACGCTTAAGAGAGCTAAGGTCATTTTTCTTGAAGGATGCGGGATCCCACAGAATATTAGCACATGGAGAAATCAAGGCAAATGAAAGAGTTGCAAAAGACTCAAAATCTGAAAGGAAATTGAGCATTGGTTGCCAGGTATGGAAAATAACACAAAAGAAAAGGGAATTTCATAACAAAAAAAGCAGATGGAAACAGTGATTAAGTACCCTATCCTTCAGACTTGCCATTGCCAAGACTGCTTGGTAGGTGAGATAAGCAGGGTATTCTGAWGCAGAAACTCTTCAAATCTGCAGCTACATCTCGATTAGCATCATTCAACCTTGCACTACTCACTGTTGATTTCTGAAGTCCACAGACATGGCACAGCAGTGCAAATGTAAATTCTAGAGCACTTGTCATTGCCTGTCCTTGCCTACCCCATGTGATGAAAACCACCCAGTCAAGCAGAACATTCAGAAACTGGTACGCCTGGCACTTGGCGTCACACACAGCACTGCAGCCATCAGCGGCTGCCAGGGAAGCCTATTCACAGCAGAGATGTTGGTCCCCAGCAGCATCTCTGGCTGAATGCAAAGGGAGACAAATGCATGTACCCTTTCCTATGTAAAAAGGAGGTTCTCTGGAGTACACTGGTGCAGCACATCAAGAAGTTGCCCAAGCTCATTGCTTTTGCTGTGCCTGTTACGGAAATATACTGAAAAACCTGTATGTTCAGCTTTTTTATTTTGGGCATTCTCAGGAGTTCAAATTTCCAAAGGTACTAAAAAACAACTTGGGAAAACAGTAGGAATTGTAATAATTCTGACTCACTAAAAATTGACTCCTAATTTTGTCACTATCTCAAATTAACACAGCATTTAATTTCATACATTTTTTTTTCCTCCCTTGGAGTTCCCATATTTCACATATTATCTAAAGCAGAACAACTGTAAGTGCAAAACCTAGCATTTCAACAGTTGGTATTTTCCAGGTGTGATACAGGAGAGTTCTTTCTTTTTTATATATACAAGATATACTAATTCTTTGCTCTGTTGGCATAAAAGGACTGAAAAGGAGTGCTTCAAGGTCATTACTTCATAAAGGCATTTTTCTATATACTTTTCATTTATTTACATGCTTCATGCTGTAGAAAGCATGAATATTTTAATAAAACAGTCACAACAACTACCACTCAAATCTGCTCCCCTCCTGCCCAATCTGTACAGCGCTGATAGCTGCAGCATTTTGTGAGTCTGTCCCATTGATTTCTATACGTATTATTTAAGGTCACTGCCACCTTTGCTTCTAATTCTTCTCTAGGGTTTCCTATTTTCCTCTTTACAACAAGGCATTTAATTTACCTGCCTCTCCTCCCCCTTTTTATTACTAACATTGAAAAATGCTAGAGAAAGCACAAAAGCAGACTGCTAGATGCAGAAATCCCTTCAGAAGCTTTCACTGTCCTCAAGTTTATGAGCTCAGCTGTTGCTTACCTACTTACTACTATTGCCATGATGGCATAGTGCCAAGGCAGAACCTCAGGCACTAAAAATATTTGTCTGTTTGGCATTAATGACATTGCTATGAGTCAATTCTTATGTTATTTGCTTTCTAATAATCGCAGTCTTTAAAAACATTATTTAAACTCACTATCTATGACCTTAGGTACCACTGGAAATATTGCTGTGGCTAATTCAATGTGCCTGAACAACACAAGCATATGAAAAAAAAAAAAATGTTGATTCAACTATATCCCCCTGAAATTATAGCTATCCTTCAACACAGTCCTCTTACTCTATGGAAGGCAAGAAGCATAAGCTACAAACCAAAATATCCATATTTACTAGCCACAAAATTATATCTACCCAAACAAGGAACCAAGGTTAAAAATGGTTAATTCAAGCAGGATACAAACACAGAAGCCTGACAAGATATCCAAGTCATCTCATCCCATTTTAGGAGTCACTCACTGAGAAGACTGWGTCACATGCACAGAGAATCCCTTCTAGGTTTTCTAGCAGCTTTTTCTCTACCTCAAAAGAACCTGTGTGGATCTGAACTACATCCCTGAATATTAAGTCCTAAAGCACCTAATAGTCACAGGAGAACAAAGTTTTATCTCACAAGCCAGGTAATTGCTAAAGGCTTCCTGAGGTCACCATTTGCTCTGCCTGTTCTCCTTCAGAGCAGGGAATAAAGGGCAAAACTACCAGGCAGGGCTTCATTCACTGTTTCTGTTTGCAAACAAGCAGACAAAAAAAAAAAAACCCAGAGCACACCGAACACAGGCCTTTTCCACAAAGATTTCCGATGAACTTATCTTTTACAGGCCTAACAATAAAACCAGGTAACGTTGACAAGTTGCAAGAGYCATGTCTTGATTGCTTGTTTTCAGAGCAACGCAAGTAAAACTAACAAGAAGTTAAGGSTACTTTATACTTAGAATATATCTCAGTCTAATGTAAATAAACTGCCCATGTAACCTGCTAGTCAATATATTAATAAACACAGAATTAGGAATTTGAATTTGCTCTAACTGATTTTGACTACTGAGCTTGTATCATGCAGCAAATGAGAATTTCTCTCTATACATACTATGTATTATATTGCATTATTCTGGAACTATTTACCATATAGTACATGTTTAATCAAAAGGTCAATGTGTTTTTCAGACTCACACAAGAATTGCTTTTCTACTCACACAGTTCTAATGAAAAACCCAGACAGGTCTTACTAGAAGTTATTTTTACAATGTTTTTACAGAACCAGAGCCTAGCTTTCTMTCTGGCATGCTACCCCAGGTAGAGTTTTTGACAATGTAAGCGCTCACCTTCTCTCTCACACAAGAAAACTGAATAGATTTTTTAACGTATACGTATCAAAAATAAAACCAGTCATGAACTCCCAGCAGATGCTTATTGTAGCAATAACTGCCTATCTCAGGAAAAGGCTCTTAAATGTATAGAACAAGACAGACAGACAAATAAGGTTTGTAGACTTGAGTGATAAATGCTTAGTAATTTCACTTCATTAAAGATCTGAGCTTTCACAGTAATTTCCTTCAGCATCTCTGTTTTTGAGATTGCTCTCCTTTTCTCAACACTTAATATATTTTTACAACACATCACCTGTGRACAGAATGACTGCACCTTGAAGTGCCTACTATTTGGCCTGAATGAACTACTATGGCCTGAACAAACAGCACACATCACAATTGCTAATTACAAGCTTCTCTAGCATATCTGCTATTTCTCTCGTATCAACATATATTGAACATCAGAAATCAGCAGCCTACTTTGCAGTACTTCAGACAAAACAGTCTTGCAGTAGCCTGTAAATTATAGCCTTATAGTAGGGATTAGATTTTAGTATTATTTCAGGTATACAAAAGAGCTTTTACTATCTCCAGTGGATTCTTAAAAGTTATTAACCACACATGAGCCAAACAGAATTTTAATGTGCTACCTAATCATTAGAATAAAAAGCTCAGTGAGCTATTCTTTAATTCATAAAATTGTATTATCAAACATGAAAACTTGTGTCAAATATTTACATTAAGTTTCAGAGTATCAAAAAAGTTTCACTTCTATGGTTAAATGCATTCATTTGTTACTAGACTGCAGCAAAGGAAGTTTTGTTATGTCTCAGTACATTATCAAGTCTCTCAAAACACTTTGCCATATAAATGAAAATATGCATTTGCATCATTTTTGAAAAGATGACAGTATAAGTCACCCACTCAAGTCTGTAAGATGAATTCATTCCTTATATCTGAACAAACCATTTCAAAATAAGACACACAATAAATCATCTATGTGCCGAATAGAATTTCCCAAGCAAAATCTGTTTGAATTCCAAGACTCTTCACACTGTATTTCTTGTGTATAGTGGTTTCCTCGGCTTTTCTGAACCTTTTAACCTATGTCACAATTTAATAATCACTATTTAATAATTATAATCATTCTCTTATTAACTGAGTATTTCTTTTTCTTGTCCTAAGGCACCCTGTAGTTCAAGACAAGAAAATCTCTTTGTTGATTAGTTATTTAAGACCGGCAACAATAACTATGCTGGAAAGAAAGCTACTTTGAGAGGATTACACAGAGCTAGTTCTCAACAGCACCAAGGCAGAGAAGCAAATTACAAACCCAAGTACTTCATTGCATGTAACCAAATTGGCTGGTTGAAATGCTAATTGCCTTTCAGCAGAGCTAAAGGCAGACAGGGGACCCTGTGCTTCAGAGAATGACATGCATTTTTTACTCCACTTCTGCACTATTGTATTGCTGAGAATTATTCAAAATCTATTCATATTCCTAACCTTTAAAAATGTGGGAAATTTCTAAAGCTCTGACCAATACCTCAGATCTGTTGGCCTGCCAAACCCATAACAGATGGCTGAATTAAGGCCACACTAAATCCTTAATGAAGCAAAGCTTGAAGCAAGTCAGACCAGTAATATACTGGATCAGTCCAGGATATGTGAGAAAGGAAAAGGAAGTTTCTTCTGCAGTCAAAATAACAGGAATCGTAACTGTATTAAAAGCAATAAACGTATGCCAGATACAAAATGACATAACCAAAAATTATTCTTTCTATATATATAAAAAAAAGATTTTGCTTTAACATTTTACAGGAAATTCTGTTTATGAAAAATACAGTAAGAAAAGCTGCAATGGACACAGAAATCATTTTTCCATTGATTAATTTTGACAGAGAAATTTATCTTGTCAAATAGCACATGGCCTAAATACAAATTAATCTGAAGAGCAATCTTTGTTTTGGCTTACAAATTACCTAAGCAAAAGAAATTTAAACCATTTCAGCTACTCTTACAGGGAACTTTATAAACCAAACTACACATCATTATTTTTTCACATTTAATGCATACTCTAGAACTCCTAGTTTTAAAATTCTTTCTGCAGATAGCCATAAATTCCCCTCTATGGAACATATGCTATTTTGAAAATCTTTTTCACACAAAGTACTTTCCAGTAAGACTATTCAGTTCAAGAGTGACTTAGGTAACTAGGGCTTTGCAGAAATAATATTATTCAACTACAATTTTATAGCAATAAAATTAACAGGCTTACCTGGAATAAAATAGCTGACCTATAACACTGATTCGTCCTGTCAATCCCTCTGCCCTCTGCACACTCAAATAATATGTAGGCTTATTTCCAGTAAGGAAAAGTACTATATCCAACAGAGATTAGATCAAAAGACTTCAACCTTGTAGAGGCTGAAATACAAGCACTATTTATACAAATGAATATAACGAATCAACAGGATTACTCATGTGAACATAGCTAAGTATGTAATTATATCTTTGGGAGGTCAAGGCCTAACACTTTCTTAACAAAGATTTTCAGTATAATACTCATATTTTCTCCCTCCTAAATATATTTTTCACATCTTAAAGGGCAAGTTGGATACCCAGCAACACCAAAAATACAGAGAAAAAGGCAGATCAGGAAAAAAATCAGAGAGCAGAGTTATCCATCAATAAAATGAAGCCAAATTGCCTTGGATAGATTATCTCAAATATTAGCAAGGGTCATATGTACCATTTACGATTTTTAGGCTTGTAAAAAACACCTTAGGCTACAATGCACCAAACATAGTTGAAGTAAATTTTAATTTTTTCTCTTTGAAGTGTAATCTAAGGACAGATTTTCAACAATATTTTCAACCAAGATTTTTTAAATAAAGTTTTGTTAACCTTATAATTAGTATGAATTACTCTTAAAAACGCAGTAGGTATCAATCAACTCCTCTTTCCCATATTGCAAGCCTGAAAAACTATAGTAGCTTTGCATCAATATAAAAGGCAATTTGTGGGCCACAAATATTTTTCCCCAAAACTACCATAAATGGTTTGTATCTTATGACCAAGATCTATAAGGAAAGTATATTTATCCATATAGTTATATTTCACCTGAGCAGCCACACTAAAGGTATATGCTTTCATAGCTTTTATAGTTGTTCAGTTGAAGTCATTTGGAATTTTCATGTGTTAATTGAAACTTAGCTAGTTATACTTTTAAGGCAATCCAAAAACAAGAAAAGAAAAAAACTCTTGAAGGCAAAAATTTTAAGTTAATGTAATGCCATGCATATTGGGTTTTTTTTTTTTTTKGAAACCTTTAATGAAATAAAGCTCCTAATTTCCATGGAAGAAACTGCAGCGTAGTTTTGGTTTTATAGTATCAATCTCATTTTGTAGTCTTTAAATCTTTAAAATTTATCCGCTATTACTTTTCAGCCTTAAAAAATGCTGAGAGCACAAATACACTACCTGGAACCTGCTCTCACAAAAATCAAATCTGTCTTTTTCCTATTGACTTCAATGTGATCAGGATTCAAACCATAATTGCAAACTGATAAGCACATGCCCTCAATCTTGATGTTAATTAGTTCACTCAGATGCAAATTTAGTAATAAGTATAATGGATTTTTTTTTATGTATGGCTATTAAAACACTAAACTATTTTAGAAAGCCACTAAAACACTAAACCATGTTAGAAATCACAGGTAACAAATATTAGTAGTAATATCAAACGACCATTTCAGTTCACTCTTGAAGCATATGTTAGTTTGACATTATCAACTATTTGGGCATTTCAATTCTAGCCCTAATACACTATAAATGATTTTATTTCCTGTCATGAATCTGCTTCTCCTTCCACATGGAAACATTGACTGCATTTAGTAGAATGTTTTAGGTTTATGGGAAAAACAGAGATTGTTCTAAATATACCACATTCTACCTTCAGTTACTGAACTCTGCTCTCACAGTGSGTTGTCAAATGCCTGTTATTTAACTCAAAGTATTGCTCTAGAAGACATGTACAATGTATATCAGAAAAACAAACACTTGACTTCTATATTATGAGCAAGTTAAAAAATTACCTGCTACTTGACACCTATACTATAAAGTTATTAAAGATGAATTAAAAACCATGTTTGACAAGCGCTACCAATATGTTTGATCTTAAATTTACCTGGGTTAGCCTAAACGAATTACACAATGCTTTATACRGAATCAGCATATCAAAAGCTACAAGAACAGAAAATGTTTCAAACAGCAACTGTTTACATATCTTTTTTATCATAAAAACTTTAAATTAATTCCCTGTCAGATGATTTGCAAAATGCTTTCTTATCCTTTAATTCACTTTTTTTGAACACACAGTACATACACAGCTCCTCCTTATGTTGGTTTTCTCTTATTTGAAACAATGAATATGTATTTTTGAGCATTAAAATAGTTGGACACGTCAGGCTTAGTTTCATCTCGATATGATCCCTTGAGAAAAGGATTTTCCATTGGAAACACTACTGCCACCACATGCCCTGCTATGCGGGGCAGAAAGAGGAGCTGCTGGAACAACAGAAACCTTAGCAGACTCCTACTATCTGGTGGTTACTCATAGGCGAGCAACATGCTCAGCTCTGCCTGCGCCTGCTTCCAACTTCTCCGTCCAGCAACAGGTGCTGCTGGCAGAATTCTAGAGAGGGAAAAGAAAGACCTTTGTGGCTAATACAGGATGCTCCAAAACCAGCTACGAGCCCACGTACAGCGAGTGCAAACCTACCTAAACGCGGGGACATGGGCATTCGCATCCTCCGGGCACAGCCAGCCGCCTGCACGCTCACTGTCGCTCACACATTATGCATTCCCTTGTCTCCTACTCCTCCTCCTCTCTGTGCGGCAGCCAGTACACTCCTCCCTCTCYCCGCTCCCGCTGCCTTCTCACTGCTCTAGGAATAAAGGGGCTGGAATAGTAGCAGACAAGAGCTCTCAAGCCCCTGCAACTGCTCTCTCTGACCAGACAGTCCTTTCACTTAACTAAGACTGGACTGTTTCATTCCCACAGGCAGCAAAACAGGCAGGTATTGCTTGGATTCTGATGGATTTTGGGATTTGATCTTAACGCACAACTATTAAGCAATGGGTAAGCATGCATGTATTCCAACCCTAGACCTAGTGTTCTAGGCTCAATCATTTCTCTAATATCTCATTTTATTGCATTTTATAGTAATCTCTATGCCAAGCAAATCCTGAGCCAAACCAGCCCATCACGACAGAGGCTGTAAGACACAAAAGTAGCATCTGAATCTTGCCAGTGTTTGGCCTCAAGCTCTCTAGTTGTCTCATTTAATGGTAAACAAGTGTCTAAATCTCTACTGGTAAGGTAAATGATGACAGATCTAAGGCCAGTAAAATGGAAAATACTTTGATGAAATCTAACTTCGTCACATTTACATATTCTTTCAAATGGCTACTGGTCCTTAAATTTAAAAGCTATTGTAAACTAATACAACGTCACATTTTTTTTAGTTTTACATACTTAAAAAGCACCAATACTCCCTCTATCTCATGCACAAATTTAATGTTCTACCAAATAAATGAAATTCTGCCAATGAAGAAAAGTAAGTTCACGCAAATCTAGACAGCAATATATTCTGACTCTACCACAAAACCACCTACCTGGTACTTCAAGCTTGTTGTCATGTTTTGGTGCAAATCTTGCAGACTGTTCTCTTAAAACAGTACTCAAAGCAGATAGAAAAATTATGACTCCAACGCAGTTCCACAATGTAGAAGTAGATACCCAGTATGAATCTTGAGAGATGTGTTATTTTTTCAATCCTGTATTGCTAAACCTTAAATAGACAATCCATTTTAAATTCTTGTTTTCATTGCAAATGGGCATGCATTTGGATAAAAATTCATATGTACCTCTAACCTAATTTTAGGTGTTAACACACAGAGCTTTATTTTATTTATAGAAAAGGCTGAGAGAAATGTTAAAAGGAAAATACGAGTATGCACTGAATGAAAGAAAATGTACAACTTTTGCTACTTGCTTACTGAGAATTCTTACATTTCAGATGAGCTTCCTTTGTTCTTTTTTTTATTTGGAGTATATGAAAAAATAAACCAATGTTTAACTGATACAGACCACAAAGAAAAGACTGGAAGCAAACAATATTCAGTAATGCCAGTTTTGAAGACATGCATCTAAAAAAAAGAATGAAGGCCATGTTTATAGGATAGTATGCTAGGAAGCAGTGAATCTGAAAAAGGATTTTAGTATCATATGAGTCAAGATGGATGCCAAAAAAGCTAATGTAAGCCTTGCATGCACAAGGAAGAATTACAGTATAGTAGTAGGGCTAAAAACCAGCCAGATCTAGAGGACGTTAGGCCCCTTAATGGCATTATCCTGGTATTGCTTGGTATAATGGCATTATACTATGTAAAGTTAGTGTTTACATTTCAGGAAGAACAGGTAAAGAAGGTAAAGAAGATGCTAGAAAATGATGAAAGGTGTGAAGAAAAAAAAAACAAAAAGACTGAAAGACCTCACTATTTAGTTCATACATGAAGAAGTGGTTCTTGAAGCTGGAAAACATCGCCCCTAACAGCAGCCATTTGGTCTAATCTAGTCACAGACTAGGATAGGACGAACTGCCTCTGAGAAGTCTTTTCTTCCCCTTCCTAACTAAACACAGATTACATATGACCATCTTGAACTAGATATCTTTTAGATAATGACATTAATGTCAGCTGAGACTATCACAACCTTGAACTTACTCCGCGTGCAGCCACAGGAAAAAGAACTTTTATAACTAAATCTGCAAGGTAGCAGACTTAGATGTGAAGCACAATTTGGCATTAAAACTCAGAACTGTTGCAAAATCTTGCATTATGGAGAACTTCATGCCTGAGCATAACACATAAATTTTTTATTAGGCGAGGCACAGAGTTCTTCATTCTTTATTCTAAAATGTTTCAGCTTAGAAAAATTAGTTCATGTTGTCCTTTTCCTCCAGCTTCTGTAGGCACTGAAGTGGCTCTATATTCAGCTCTCCTGCCACCAAAGAATATCAAACTACTCAGCATCAGAAAAATTGCCTTAATAGCAATCAGTCCTCAATCACAGGAGACCTGAACATATTAAACTTTGCCAATTACTGAGATAGAAAACAGGATGAAGTTAAGAACTTAAATCTGGACCCATTGATTCACACAACTTGTTTCGCAAAATGATACTTCTGACAAAGCTGCATTCAGATCTGAAAAGACCAGTTTTTACTTTTCTCTCCCACTCAATATGCAATCCTCCATTTTCTCTAGATACCTGATTATTTCCTGACTACTTTTCTRTTTTCATAGTACTACTCTGGAGACCTATACTATAGCTTCTTTGTTAAATCCAAAGATGGGAACGGGCTCCTATGAGATTTTGTCAACTTTGGACCTCAGTCAACTGTGGGGGTTATTGCTGACTGACATGGGACACTCCATGCCCACTTTTAACAGCTCAGCATGCTGCCCACRCAGCACTAACCCCTTACAAATGTCAGGAACCAACTGTGCTGGCTATTGGTCTTACAATAGATCTTGCACTGCACAGGACTATGCCTCCACATCATCATTTTCTTCTCGATAAAAGTAGTAAATAAGGTAGAATAGATACACCCAACCAATCCTTTGCATTGCTTGGGTGTATCATGCATTGCATGTTTCTTTGCATTTTCTTTGTTCTGAATACACAAAACTCTGCAAGTTAAAAAAAAATGGTTCTGTTGCTCAGTAAACCAATATTGAAAGTAACAGCAATACAATCAGAGAACTCCAGTTTGMTTTGAAATCTTGCCTTTTTCCTCTATGGGCATTATCAGTAAAGAAAGACCAGGAAATAGAGAAYTGGAAGTAAATCAGAAGGAATAAGGGAAAGGGAGAACAAAAATTAAATGGCAATACATAGTTAGAAGGAATTGCAAAAGTTTGAGAGCGGTTCAAAACAACATTTTCTCCTCTTGCTTACTTTTTTTAACTTGCAGGACAGATTACATGACTACTAAGTCCACTGGGTATTTAGTCATACATAATTGTAGTACCCTAAGTTCAGCAGAGCTAAGTTCAGCTCTTTATCATTATTGACAAATGTCATTAAAACAAACAACTCCCTTAAGCTTCCCAACTTTAAAATATCACCTTGCTTTTATTTCAATATTTAGTATTGTTTTGTTTTCCCCTGAGGCAGCCAAGTTCCACAGTTTTGATCTAAACACTTGCTTATACACAAGTGGTAAACTCAAATTCTGAACATTTTGATTTTCATATGGATCTGCCTTTTCTGTTATTTAAGATGAAGCACACTGAACTGCTTTGAAAGAACATCAAGCATGTGTGTAGCTCTTCAATCCTCAATCAAAACACACCACACAAGATAACTTTATTTCTTGCACCTTTATTAATGAATACTTCCCATGTAATACAATACTTTAAAAGCATGCATCACCCACCAGACACTGCTTTGATCAGTTCCATCCTAGAAGTAGAAAACTCAGGTTAATATTATTCCTTCGATCACAGAGCAAGCGACAAGAGAGAGATGATGTCTTTACAGGAAGGCTCTTTTGAAAAGTAGATTTTCTTCAAAGCCTAGCCTGCAGTGATTAAACCATTGAGAAGCAYTTCTGAAAGACAGTCCTTTCTAAGTAACTTAATCCTATAAACTTCAAGAACTTAGTMTTTCACATGCAGCTGTAGTTTGGTATTTGATTCCACACAGAGAAATGTTTGCTTGGCTTAGATGTGTTGCCCATGTTCCTCCTACTAACTTCTTGATGTGATTTACCCTGGGGAGACAACCTGAACAGTACTATTGAATGAAAGAGTAACAGAAATAAAAAGCATGGCTTTGGTAGCATACTCTTCAAGGAACTATGCTAAAAAGTCAAACTTTGGAGGAGGCAGAAGTGACTAAGACCTGTACCAAGGAGATATGTTGATCTGAGCTTGACCAGTTGGCATTGCTATGTATCTTTGCTTCTCACCACTATCCCGCATACGCTTATTAGCAAGCTCAGTATCTGTTCTTTGAAGTCCAAAACATTCTTGATTAACTTCTTGCTGTCATCTAGTTACCTCAGTCTCTGTAATCAATGTCAGGGCTCATCTGATGCCTGATAAGCAACACCTACACTTTTCTTCCTGAATTCCTGCAAGTGTATATTGATGGATAACTAAATGCATGTAAGAAATTACAAAGCAGAAAACTAAATGCAGGCAGTGCCAGAAGTTGAAAAAAACAGAAGTACTATCTGAGGTGATTACATGATAGTTTGAGCACTTCAAGTTTTTGACCCAGTAATTTATGCCTGACCAGCTGATGGACAGATGGGTACAAGTGCAACTGAAATGTCCTGCTCCTTTTTTTTCCAGAGATTGTATGGTTCTTGGAAAATAACTAATTTCAACTCCAATTTGGCTGTCAAAGCTCCAGCATCCAATTTCTGAAAGCATCCTTCATTTTAAGAAAAAATACCATCTCTGAAGAGACAGTTTGGTTTTGCAATGTTTAGTGGATCCATTTGAATTAGAGTGGGAACTCACTGTCTTATAGGTCACTGCGACCTACATGGAGAAACAGGAAGATGAGAACTTGGCAAGAATTGTCTGCCTGCTCCTGCAGGTGTTTTTTTTATGATAAACGGCAATCTTATTTTTTCCAAGTATGTCCTTCTCTACAATTCCAGCATGCAAAAGTGAAAAGCCTTCCACAAACCTTTCATATAAATTGCTCTCAATTTCAAAGAGCTTAAAGTTTTTCAGAGTAAAGAAAAATGCAAAATAGTCCTCGTTGCTGCACATAATCTCCCTTGCTTTCCCAGTTCACAAAGAATTAACATGTATTCTTTGAATAGAGGTAAAATTTCTTGGAAACAGGTTGATGTTTTTCAACATGAGCTAACTTTCCTGAAAATCCCAAGTGAAAGTGGAAATGTTTACTCATGTTGTCTGTTTCTTTCCCCTCAGGATCAAGGGGATATTTACTTAAGGAAAAAGTCTGTGCAAATTAGCAGCCCCACAATATGTTTCCAGTGAAAAACAGAAAACCTAGAAATTGTCTTGAAAGAAGATGAGCTCTATAAGATCAGAGCATCATGTCACTTGAAAGTAATTTATTTTTCTTGCTGTGAGATAAACCCTAACATCCATTCCTGTTGGTAATTGTATTTATAAAGCAGCATTTATCTTAGCATTCTGACACTAATATAGTGATCCTACAGGCAGAAGAAAAATATCAGCCACAAATGAGAACAATAAGCACTCTTTTCAGAGAGAGTTTGCAAGGAAGAAGATGCACATTCTCTCCTCAGTTCCTCTCCATTTCACTTACACTTTGTCCTACGCAAAAACTAGGGCCTTCAGAATTCCGCTCTTATTTGTAATGTTTGGTCCATACATTTAAGCTCTGTGCCTTGTTTAATGTGACATCTCAGAAGCTACTTTATCTCACTCTGCTATGTGGCACCTGAAACTTGGAGCAGTGATATATGCAGCATGTGTTGAAACAAGCATCTTAACTATACTATCCTGCAAAGCATCCCGTGCATGACTATATAAGAATTCTGTACATGATTCGTTAAGCATTGTAAAAGATAACCTAGGTACTACAGAAATCTGTACCACTGCAGCAACATCACTTGATACAAAAATATTMCTAAAAAAACATAACCCATGGAGCACTCAAAGTGCTCCTACATAGCCTTTTAATTTATGGCATTCTAAGTAGAAAGTCAGAGGTAGTTCAGGCAAGTAATAAGAAGGTTCAGTAACAAAGTGACATGTGAATGAAAATACTGAGACAAATGCTTAAGGTACTTACAATGTAAATCAATAAAAAGCTTTTAAAAAATCTGTACAAGACTAGTTAACAATCTTTTAAAGTTGCTTGCAGTATACGCCCACTATGTGTGGTGTTTCCCTGTGGTTTGTTATTTTATTTCAATGGCAGGGGGAGGAAACCAACAAAGCTCCGTAACTATCCTGCATAGCATAATGTAACCATGGAAGCATTTGTCCACTTGTCAGAGACTCTCCAGAATGATTCAGTCATTCAATTCATTGAATCAATACTGCAGCTTTTGAGATTTATTATTTGTGGGTGTAAGAAAGCTAATAAAACAAATTCCTTGTTGCTTCTCATTAAATCCACTGTGCTGCAGTAGGCATATTAATACCTTGTAACTGCTTTACTGATGCGGTGTGAGCTATATTATTGTCTCTCCTTATGGAGGGATTATTCAATGTATTTGCATTAACATGTCTGATACTCACTGAAAGAGAACTTAAAAGGCTTCTGACACATTCTGCTGCCCCATATACAGGCTGAATCAAAGACAAAAGTTGTAGGAAAGTGGGGATAAAAGTGTTGAAAAACATTAAAACACTCCTGCTAAAGAATATGTCTAGATCCCTTTCTTAAGTCACAAACTGGACACTTGCAGCCATGCTATAAACGCTTTAAGTTGAATGGAGTTATTTTAGAAGTATGTTCATATTTGTTCAAGTATGATAAAGCTGAATTAAATACAAATCAATGCCTATTTAATGTGACTGACAAATACAAGACAAACAGCAAAATAGCGTATTTTATATGAAAAACAATCAATTCTTAAGCACTATACTGACAAATATTCTAATTTCCAGGTGATTCTTAGTACATGATACTTCTCTGTAAAATTTTATCAGAGAAGGTACACTAAGATATGCACAATTAAAACAGTACCATTATAAATAATAGGACTTGAGAATATTAACCCCCAAGGGCATTACTTTACCCTTGCATATAATTATAGGTGAACATTAGAGGCACCTTATACAGTTCAAATGCTTATCACTAGGACAGGCTGTTAATGCATTAAAATTTTTCACGACTGCATCAGATGAGATAGTCTTCCTGTTCCTACTTCTTTTACCATTCCTACCCACTTCTGCAAAACTTGGTCATCTTATTCCATACTGTTCCAGATGGAGGGAGTTTAAAGCAAGCAGAAAAAAAGCAATACCAAGGTACTTGAAACAACTTCCTATCTTCTATAGGCCTTTCTCCTAGAGACAGGATAGTCAAAGGATAGTAGCTGACTAGCAGTGCTTGTACCAGGGCAATCTTCCACCCAGTGAAGTGAAAGCAAAGGACTGCTTCTCAGTGAAATCTCTTCAGTTTTAGCTGCCAGCATTATTGAATTCTTTTCTAACCAGATTGTAGTTTATACCTTACAAATGGCTCTCTGGATAATTTTCATATGCAGAAACTATTAGGATAAAAGCAGCTCCCTAGGCGTTCAGGGTGTTACTATCACAGGAAAAAAGTAGAGTTAATCTCATAATGTATCAACAGTAGATCAGTGACCAGTAATTTGGTAGGGGTAGGAGAAGACTGCTAGGGAACATGAAGAGTAATTTTACCTTTGTATGTAGCACTAAAGATACAGATATATGAAGCTGCATAAAGTTCTGGTGCCAACATTTTAGAAAGGCTGCTGAAATCCACAGAAGAGGCAAACAAGTCCTAAGAATTTACAACTAGAGAAAGCAGAAAGCAAAATTTGAAGCTCAGTGTTGAGCTCAAAACTAGAGTACAAAAATTCCTCCAAAGAAAGAAATAAGTGAGCATTAAAGGGATTTCTCAAGGAAAGCACATCAAAACCCACCTATTTCTGACCTAAACTGCAAGGATTCTGTGGAAGTCTTAAAACACTCAAGTTATTCCATCAGCATAGGTATATAAGTAGGTATCAAGAGCCTCATACCAAAGTTTGCAACAGATTTTAAAAAAATATTTAGAGTCTAACCTATCTTACGTACTACTTTACGTACTACTTCAGTACTACGTACTATCAGTGTTACTGATCTCACTGGAAGATTCTCTTTTTCAGAGGATACCCTATAKTAAGCTCAAAGTAAAACAAAACAGATAAAAGCATGTACCTTTTTCCTTTTTATATGGATTTTAATAGCAGACAACTTGCTACAGAAAAGACAGCACGTTCCTACTGTGAATGCTTATTTATTAAATAAAAGTAACCAGTTCATTTGGATTAACCAAAAGGAAGCAGCAAAAGCATGCAATAGGAAATTATGTTTTTCAACCAAGGTAATTGTTACTTGTTCTGATTAAATGACTGAGCCCGTTTGTTCAAGGTTTTTAACTAATTTAGAATGAAATTGAATCTTGCTGACTAAAGAGCTTCTGATAATTCTGAAACTCAAGGTCCAGACTACAATAGTTACACACAACACACGCATGCAAATGTTTCCACTGAGGAATAGATTATTCTGCAAGTCTCTGCTGCATTAGCATTCCCATCTGCATAATGATTTTTAGCTCATCTTATTGTATCTTACACATCTTGCTGCCAGATACTGCATTACTCTTCAGCTGGATTCTTCTGGAGCTACTGACACATTTGTTGACAGTAGATTCCTATGAAATTTTCATATCATTCACAACTACTAAGCAGGGGAAAACRGCCAAAGGTTGGAGATTTCTTCCCGCATCAGCCTTAATGCTACATGGCTCATCACTCCATTCAAGTGATTAAAATATACATTTAGATACTTAGTTTTAGCCTTTCCAATTTAAGCCTAGCTCCAGATCCTGAAACAGAATGGCTTAGACTTTTAAAAAGTTGTGGTGGAAGATGATGTATATATTTACTAGAAGTAAAGAGTAAATGGTTCTCTGTTCAAGTTGATTACAGATTATCAGTTCTCAGTCTTGTCTAGAGTTCTTTGAGCATAACTTCCTAACAGTCTTTTTAATATTCCTTTATGCATGAGTTAAAACTCCTACCTCTCACCAAGCCACACTAGATATGTCATGCCCAAAGGGAATGCGACAGAGATCACTCCAGTGACTCCTGGAATGCCGTGGAGTGATTAACACTGACCCTGCAGCTCACTAGGAATGCACTATTAGGATATGCAAAGTAACTTACATGGTCGTGGAGAAAGACTCTGTTCCTATTAGCATTCATGGGAGCTAGGCAGCTACAGTCTTGTTCATCAAGTTTGGAATATACTCTTTTGTTATTGATGGGAAAATGTCACTGSTTACAAATGGTTACACACAGGGGTGTAGCAGGGTCAAAGCAAACTCCAATACTTCCCCCACAACTCCTCCCCAAGAGTGCTGCTTCAGCAGTTCTTTTTTGACCTGATGGTACACCTCTTTAGATAAAAGAAATACTGAAATTCTCCGCCCTGACCTCTTMTGTAGCTCCACTATCCAGAGATTAAAGAAAAATGCAAAACCTCCCAAAGGACATGCCGTCAGCAGTGTATGCTGGGACAGGCAGACACTGATGCTGGCATCTCTAAGTATGGAGTCTGCCTTCAAACTCTTCTCTAGGTCCACCCACAGCTCTGATCTGTCTCATAAAACAGTCTTTCAGCAGCATGAATAGTCTGAGTCATCAGCTTCCCAGCTACAGACAACTACAGTTGCTTCGTTTCTACTCCTGAAAACTTCCTTTAGAAAAGAAAACTCATTAGTACTACAGATATTCTCTGGCAGATGTCTGTGATGCTTAATAACTGGAATTCCCATTCATCAAATTATAAATTTTTCACTAACCTGAGATCAAGATTAAACTTAACTTATGGGAAATTCACTCAATCTTGTCACCTTTAATAAGATATATCGCTCTTGCTAGAAAGAGTTAGAGGGCAATTCAATTTCCTTACAGTGTGTGAGGTGGCTAAAACCATACTGAGACTGCAAGCATGTGCATGGTTGACAGGTAATCTATCAACCCAAACCTGTTTTTGTTGTACAGAGGCTGTTTACACAAGGCCTTCAATGCAATTAGCATAAGCTGTGCATCTGTCCCATGACAGAAACAGAAAGCTTATTTCTGAGCCAGCACCAACCGGGAATATGCTACAAAATGTTCTGAAGAATGGAAATAGCCTGGCATAGTATTCTAAATGATTTAGAGATATTCTTATTACATTTAGGAAACTGTTCTGATGCAGTTCTAATTACACAGCACAGCTAGAGCTACACTCTAGAGCTGCATAAGGAAGCTCATAAATCAGCTTCTACCCACTTCTTAAACTCTGCCAGAAATGGTTTCCTGTGTACAATGTTAGCAAGATAGGTTGTTCAAGACATGYTTAGAAAAAAGACAGGAATCCATCCTGCCCAGCTCCAGCCAGCTCTTATTCAACCCACATAGTTCTGCATCTGGGAATATTTATGTGCTTTCACACAATCTTTCCTGTTTAAAACCAAGAATATCTTCATCCCGGACAAGGCATCACTATGGAGCAGGGGATATCTTTTACATCCATACTAGAAAGTATCCAGAGGGCCAAGAAATAATTAATAGGGACGTCTGGCTCATCCACCTACGATATGTGGTAAGAAATATTTAAGTACAAGTAATTTGAGGATTATTTTTGCTTTCAACTAGAACACATTAACACACTGCATATCTTAGTGATTTCTTTTACAGCCTCCAGGCAATACTTCAGCACTCCTCAGCCTATGTGACTCCAATCTATGTGAGCACACCACTAATACACACAGTAACCAGCTCTTACGATAACAGACGCAAGGCCCCCCTTCTCGGAGCTCAAGTCACAGTGGATTCCACCTTTCTAAGAATTTAAGCACAAAGGCACTTCTAGCCAAACTCCTAAAGGGGCCTGCATTTAAACGGGAGTCTTGGAACACAAAATGGAAGACACTTTTTTTCTCCTCTCACTTTTCTAAATTGCTCTGCCTTTAGGGAGTGGGATTACATGGGCAGGGGAGCAATGGCAGTGTAAAGTTCGATAAACAGCACAGCATCTCAGCCTGTAGCAAGAGCTCCCCCAAAATAAAACAAAACTTAAGGATAAGTAACACTACCCGCACGCCCCACGCGCACTCCGGCATGCCAGGCTCGAGCTGCAACGCAGCGGGACGGCCCTCACCGCAGCACACCAGCCCCGGAGCAGCCGCCAGGAACGCCTCCCACGCCGGGGCACGCCGCGGGCTCGGCCCCTCGCGGCGCAGCACGAAGCCGCACACCGAACCGCACACCGAGCCACAGCCTCAGCCGCCCCCTCCTGGCGGCGCCGCGCACAGCCGCGCTCCTCTAACGGCCACGGCACGCGCGCCCAACCGCCCTAACGGTCAGCAGCGGCTGTAACGGCCAGGAAGGGCCAGCGCGCTGACCCCTTCCTTCGTGGCACCTGCGCGGAGCGGAGGCCGCCCCTTAGGAGCAGGCGCCGGGCGCGGCGGCACGGCACAGCAGGGGACGGGACGGGACGCGCAGCGCCGAGCGGCCTCGCGGAGTGGAACGGCGCCCCCGGCGCGGCGGCCACCGCCGCCGCCATGCGGAGGCCCGCGCGGCAGCAGCAGGTGCGGCGCCGTCTCGGCGCTTCCGCTCGCTTCGCGGGGGCGGCTCCT
>PTEX01000130.1:2018956-2192562 GCA_003342815.1 Eudromia elegans | reverse complement strand
GGCCGCCGGGAGCCCCGGCCGCGGCCCTCAGCCGCCCGCCGCCACCGCTGCGCAGCCCGCGGGCGGCCCCCTGCACCGCGACGGCGGCGAGGGCGGCGACGAGGAGCCGGAGGTGTCCGAGGTGTCCGAGCTGCGGCCGCGGGGCAGGGAGAAGGTGCGCAGGAGCACGTCCCGAGACCGGCTGGACGACGTCGTCCTGCTCACCAAGGACATCCAGGAAGGGGACACTCTGAACGCGATCGCGCTGCAGTACTGTTGCTCAGTGAGTGCCGGGGAGTAGCTTTTGTACGGGCTCGCGGAGTGGCTGGTGGCTCCGTGCTGCTCCGTGCCCTACTGCTTTGGGCCTGGGCGTGCGGGAGGGTTGCACGGGTGCCCTCTGCCCTGCTCCTGCCCGCCTGCGTTCATCTGCTTTCGGCCTGGGCATGGTCTGGTATTCAAGATGCCGGGGCTTTCAGAGATCCAAAACACTCGTTTTCTAGCATTAGTATTTAGCTTTTCAGGCAAAAATAATCCCCCCCTTTTTTTTTTTTCTTCTCTGTTATGTGGCATTGATGCCCTGCTTGAATATGCTGTGATCCAGTAGGAGTCCTTATGGTGTGTAGCCCCGCATGGGCACCTGTGCTAGTGTGGTGTTGCCTATCGCAGTTTGCAGTGAGGAAGGTGTTCCTGAACCACCTTACGAGCCTCTGCATGGAACCTTCATTTCATTTAGGGGAACATTTTGCTGCTGATTTCTCTTAAGCTTTGCAAAATTACTCAAAGTGTTTATTAACATGTGTATGCTTATCTGCTAGGAACTGCTTGCCTAGAAATGTGCCTTTCTGGTTCTGCTTTAATTCTTGTTCAGAGTTCTTCAGCTGGTCTTGTGAATCTCTTCCCTTTTTTTTATTTTTTTATTTTTTTTTAAATCTGGCTGATACTAGTTAAGGTAGAGACTTCTCTCTTAATTAATGTTAGATTTGCATGTGTCTTACTAAGCAGCTGAAATCAGCTGTGCATGTAGTGTGAAGTGTCTGTTACTAATGTAGCTTTCAAGAGGTCAGACTTCATCAAATTAACAGTCTGTGTTTTCCAAAGCCTTGCTATGGTCTAATGGTCAGGTAGGAGCAACCTTAGGGGCAGAGTGCCATGAACTTAACTATCAAACTCCTGACATGGTTTTGCTAAGTAATCATGACACATTTGACCCTAAGTAGGAAATTCTTTGCCTCAGTATCCACCTCAATGGGGTATTTTGAGGAAACTTACTATAATTAGATCTCAAGTAAGAAATGAAGAGATGAATGGCTAAGCTCTTGAAGATTTAAGGGCTGTGAAAAGATCCAGGTGTTTTGACAGGAAGCATAACTTCTGTGGTTACAGAATCTACTAAGCCTTGGGTAAATGCTGCTGTTTGTCATCTTTTATGCTAATCTTTTTAGTTTAAAGTATTTAAATATACAGTCTTGGGGACTGAAACATGCCCACAGCACAAGTGCAGTGTTTGCTAGTGTTGGTCATCCAAAATTACTAACTGCTTCTAGCTAAATCTGTTTAAACTGGAGTGGTTACAAAGGTCTCCAGACCTTACTCTTTACTGTCTCATATTCTGTCTGTTCATACTTCTCCACAAAATAGATGTCTTCTAACTAGAGGAATGGTTTGAATTCTAGTGTCTTGTTTTCTGGATGCTATAACTTGGCAGCTGTTGCTTAAGAGCAGGCATTCTATTTTTCTTTTTACCAGATTTGCAAGAAAGTGCTGGTTTACTTTGCTTAATTATATTGAGGTTTTATGGTTGTGAATCCTTGGGGAATAGGAGGGCTTAGTGTATTGTAATGAAGTGGCTAATTCTCCTAGGGCAATTTAAAGTATTACTTGCAGCATATTTAGTGTAAGACTTTTGAATCTAAACCATCTAAGAGTATAGATTCATATTGAATGAGGCAGAAAGGGAAGCTGACTTGAGAAGATGATGACATAAAAGATTTTAAATTATGCCTGGGTTCTACATTGCTGCCCCCAAATCTCCAAAAGCTGGAAAAAAAATAAATAAAAAGCATGGCTGAATGAATTAGCTCTTAATTTCTGTTCTTACTTGGAAGTTTTAAATTTATATCAGAAACTACTCAGAAATAAAATCAGCTATCAGAAAATTAAGTCAGAAATCTATTCCATTTGCAAGACACTGGAGCAGAGCTGGTTACAGAAATACTTGCCATTCAGTGATTATTAACACATCAAATGTTTTCAGAATTTTTATCTGAAATGAGGTTTGTTATCTTGTCACTGCATTTAAGTTAATGTTTCAAAAGTGTTCAAATTGGATCTCTGACCTCTTCTCACTATGTTTCAAAAGCATAAAAAAACAGGCTGTCAGGAAAGAATTCTGTTTCTCAGGGAATTAGGGCTTGCAAAATTCTCATTTCAGCTTTGATACCTAATATTTTTTTGTTTTGCTTTTCAGGTTGCAGACATCAAGAGGGTTAACAATCTTATCAATGATCAAGATTTTTTTGCGCTGAGGTCTATCAGAATTCCAGTAAAGAAGTTCAGTGTATTGACTGAAACACATGTGTCTCCAAAAGGAAGGCCAGCTCTGCGGGCTGCTCACAGTTCTTCAGAGGCACAGGGCATGTCACTTTCTGATAAATTCTCTGCTACTGAGACTGCTGGCAACTTCTTGAAAGAAGTGGATCGTGATATAGAGCAAATAGTGAAGTGTAATGATACAAAGAGAGAGAACCTTGATGAAGTTGTTTCTGCCTTAGCAGCCCAGCAGGTCTGTTTTGAAACTGATGGTAAAGCTAAGAAATGCAAAGATCCATATTATGGAGCAGACTGGGGTATAGGATGGTGGACAGCTGTAGTGATTATGTTGGTTATTGGCATAGTAACTCCAGTTTTTTATCTTCTGTATTATGAAGTTTTAGTCAAAGCAGATGTCAGTCACCATTCTACAATGGAATCTTCCCATGSAGGGGTCACAGCACCATCGCATCAGAAACAAATAGAAAATGGAATAAATTCGGGAAATATTATAAATGTTAATCAAGGATATAAATGACAATCAACAGGAGCTTCTGAATTATGACCGAAAGCCTCTTAAAAGTTTTATACATAGATACATAACTTTGCATTATATGAGGAGGAAACCACAGAATGCAAAGTGCATCTGGAATGCAGAAAAAGCATTTTAATGATGTATGGTTTGTATTTATGGGCAGTGTTCCATTATATGGATGTTTGTGTGGCTCATGTAATCTCTGAATATGTCTGAGATTAGGGAATTTCAATGCAAGATTGGAATACAAATTAAGATATAAAATGGTCTTTGAAACTTTGCACTTTTTCCTCTTTTGATAAGCTTAGGTTTTCTAATGACAATGTGAGATAGTTATTTTGAACTAACAAAAAAGAATTCTTGCTGTACCTTTTAGAACCCTAAAATGGATATCTGGAGATATCTTTTAAATGTGTTGAAATATTTATATGGTGCATAGTACATGTGACATTTTGAGATCAAGTTTGTTTACAGTTATCTGTTAAAACTACATTTATTTTATTTTTATAAGAAATTTCATGAAACAATCATTCCATAATTAGCTACCACTATGAAGCCCCCTTTCTGTTAAAAGTGTTTTTATAGAGAAAGGAGCTAATACTTAAGCTGGAGTCTTTCTTTTTTTTAACCTGTGGTCTGCCTGTTCTTTAATGCTTTTCAGTACAGATGATAAGCCAGTTTGATAACTCTGTGTGTGCTAGTGCCTCATCCCAGTCCAGTTGAGACTCTTTGACCATGGTATCCAGCTACTGAAAACTTGACTGAAGTCCTCTTCTGTCAGCTTAAAATGAAATAAGATGCATAGCATCTCATTCTGCTTCATTTTTTTAATGCTGATGGAGCTTTCTTCCTTTCCAGATAATCTCAGTTCAGATGCAACTATTTTGTTTCAGAGAACTATTATCTGGGGTTTCTGAAAATGCCCATTTTCATGTACTCCTGAACATTCTTCCTGAAACCTACCCCAAAACTCTGAAAACTCACATAAATAGCAGCATAATGTAGCACTTGCAGCTTCAAACTGTTCTTTAGTGTCTGTCAATCAATCTTTCCCTTTCTGGAAATGTTACTTACTGTATTACAAAAAGAAATTGGACTTTTCCTATGGAAAAGTAACAAGAGATACCTATAATCTTCTGTTTGCCTTGTGGAGTAAGTTTTCCATTTGTATTCTTCAAAATACTTCCGATTATCAAAGCCCAAATTAACTGACTTAAGACTTAAAGGGGAAAGGAAGAATATCACTCCTACTTCTTTACTCTCTGCTGTCCTTCAAATATCTTGGCAAAACATGCAATATAAAATTGTGACTTTCTTTACTGGAGGTATTTAAAAGTGTTTTATCAACTTGAATTTGTGAAAGTGAAGGCTCCTGCCCCTATTGTCCTTCCCTTCATGCTGAACAAGTGTATGAACATTAATCTGGTAACTTCTGATATACTTTAATGAAATTGAAGTAGATGTAAACCTTGAAGGGAAATTATGCACAGATGAACCTATGAACAGTTTGCTGCTCTTGAACCCTGTGATCAAAGTGCTGTGGCTAGAGAGAGTGGTAACTGCACATAGTTCCTATATTAGAAATGAAATTGTGGATGGTCATGAACTTGGTTTCATACTATTTTTCTCAAGAAAAAAAATGTAATATTTTTTCCATGAAAAGAATAAAAGAATATTCCAGTAATAAACATGAATATTGAATTACCAGTTTTTCTCAAGGCTGTATGAAAATATGGCAAAACATATGATGGCTTTTGTGATAAAGCTTCTGTGCTTAAAGCTTTAGAAGTGAACGTGAGACTTACTGTAGCCCAAAAGGACCTTTGGCACATTAAGACAAATGTTTTTTGTGTAGGGCTGGAACTGTGGACATAATGTGTCTGTACTGCAAACTTATTTGCTGGGTTTTTTCCTTTATTTTTTCAGTCTGTTTCTGAAATCTCAAAGCCTTTACTACTTTATCTCCTCCTTTCCTATAAAAGTGAAGCAACATGAATTTAGGCTTAAGTTGCATATTCAAGGTAGCAAATTTACTGCACATACCTCAGTGTGCAAGTATTGCATTGCCACCAATTTGGAAATGAACTTCAATTTTGGTTTGATTTCATCAGCCCTCTCTTCTGTTCATGTGCAAGTAAAGAGAAGCTTTGTCAATGGCTGCATTTTGTGGTGTTGCAACTGACTACTTCTTTAGTGTGTCTCAGGTTTAGGGGTTGTTTTGGGGGTACTAAGAGAAGGCCTGTGGCTTACTGTCAATGAGTTGCTTAGAACATAGAATCACAGAATCATAGAAAGGCTAGGGTTGGAAGGGACCTCTAGAGGTCATCTAGTCCAACCCCTCTGCACACGCAGGGTCCCCTAGAGCATGTGGCACAGGGTGATGTCCAGGCGGGTTTGGAAGATCTCCAGAGAAGGAGACTCCACCACCTCTCTGGGCAGCCTGTGCCAGGGCTCTGTCACCCTCACCGTTAAGAAATTCTTCCTCAAGTTCCTGTGGAACTTTTGGTGCCTCAATTTGTGGCCSTTTCYYCTAGTTCTATCACTAGCCACCACTGAGAAGAGGCCAGCGGCTTTTTACATATTTTATGGCAAATGGCCAGAAAATCGGAGGGAAAGCTGTTCTGTTTAATACTATATTCTGATCAAGAGTCTAGCACACTTTTAGCATGTACCATATTTTACATATCTTGTTTTTAAAAGCAGGAGGTTAATTTTATCAGATAATACAGCAAGCCTCTTTCCAAAGTTAAGGGATTTCTGGTAACAGTAACTCAAGCATGAGCTGGATTTGCTGTGTGGAAGATGCAAAGAGCTCTACTGCCCTTTCCAGACTACACAGCTGGTTGCATCATCATCTGTCAGCTCTGAATAATGGGGTAACTGCTGTATATGGAACTAGGTTTAGTAAGTGGTTTAGACTTTTAGAAGTCTTTTTTTTTTTTAAGAAACTGACTAGTAAAAAAGAATTTTCAGATTAATTACAACAACTTGTAGGACAGAAGTTGGCTTTCAGTTTAAGTGCATATTGCACTACTGGCTCATGTAAAACTCTTAAATGCTTAAACCTGTATGTTGGAGTATGTTGTCAAAATAGTCTTTGTATGATTTTTTTATAATGTCTTTATATGCAAATTTGTAGAGTAACCCTGAGTTGAGGGTGCAAGTCTTATTTGAAATGGTCCTGCTCGTCTGCCTTTAGAGGAACATAAGTAATATAAAGATTTTATTTTAGGCTGCAGTAAAAGTGGTGAATATAAGGTATTCTTAGATTCTATATATATGTATCTACTATAGGAGGTCACATACTTGTGTTTGTGCTGGTTAGTTTTGATGTTGTAAAGTAAAAAATCTTGGCCAACAAGAAGCATTCTGTTGGCAGAAGATGCATATAGCATTCATAGCTAGTAACAGCTGGCTCAACAATTTATCCCTTGCATTCTTTACATAACTCAAATTATAGAAAATTCTGAGAACTTGTTTTGGGAAATAGGTATTAAAACAGGCATGAAAGAGTAGGTACTAGAGAAGTTTCTGGAAGTCTCCCTATACACTGCCATCAGTTGCATTTTCCTGCCAATACTAGATGTTTTTTTCTGTTCTCTACTATTAAGATAGGATTTGAGTTTGCTTGAGACCCTTTGGACAATCTAGTTTTATCTCTATTTTTGTCTTATAAGCTCTAAGCACTTGGGTATGTCAGATTATAGAGTGCTGTGAGTGTTATCTCCTGAACACCACAATCTGATTCCTTTTCAGCGTGATTTGGCATGGATAGATCTGTTTTATTGCAGAACTGGACTTGTTCTTAGTATTTGGCTTTATTTACTATTGTTAGACTTGTCTTAAAGGGCCTGGATTGAGATTTTGCTTTTTCCTTTGGAAGCTAAGAGCGACCAAAGATGACTCTGTAAAGAACTTGAAAACATGGTATTTTCCAAAATAATATTTCTCAAAGCGAGGAGGAAATGAGGAGGAAATTCTTTGCTGTTAAGTCTGTGATGACTGAAGAAAACTGCCCAACAGAATTAGTGTCAGCTGAAAAACAGAGTGTTGTACCTAGTCAGGCTTACCACAGCTCAGGACCACATAACTGGCACTGTATTGCCTTGCTGTGTTTATTCTCAAGTGATACTTCAGCAAAAGCCTTCCTCTGTCTGCATTCCCTGTTTCAGAGGCAGGGATATTGTTTCGGTCTTAACATTTTCTAGTAGGGAGCAAACAGCTAGAGGCTACTGTAGGTTCTACTTAAGGCAAACAAAATAAGCTTTCAGTGTGCTCACCTGTTTTACAACAGCTTTCTCTGGTGTATCCCATGAAAAAAGTAGGCACATAAATTGAACAACTGCAGACATCTATGTTAAAAGAATATGAACACAATACACCTCATGCAATACAGCAGGATGTTTATTAAACATTTATTTGTACAGCTCATGAACACTCAAATAAAAATAGTATATTTGTGAGATGTGGCCTGCACTGCATTTTAGTTTTCCCTTTGGACAGTTAAGTATTTTTTCAGTTTGAACACTTGAAAGCTACACCTTAAAAGAGTTTAACAAATGCTTATTTCAGGTAGAAGTTGATAGAATAATGCAGTACTATTGACCGTTTAGCACTGAGGTAACGTGTTGTTTGACAGAAGAGCAAACTTGTGGCTAAAACTTCTGCATTTTCCTTTGCTGATATAATTGGTTTTGTTTTAAAACTGTTCCCACATCAGGGAACATTTTGTTCCTCCTAACTAGTACATCTATCCAGATAGGAAAAAAAATCAATAAAGCAGTTTGTGTCATTGAGGGAAAATGCAATAAAGAGAAAGGTACCTGTGTCTCAACTCTCTACTCAGGAGGAATTTTTCTGCATTTCTTCTTAAATATAATTGCTTTGAGAAATTTAGTTTTGCTATCCTCAGCACTCTTGCCTTGTTTTCTTAATTAAGGCTTAATGTGTCAAAATCTTGACCACCTCTTCCTACACTTGTGTCCTCCTCTCGCTGACTTATTTATCTATTGTTTTATAGAAAAGAAAATAAATGCATTGACACTTGGATAGCTAGCATCTACGATTCCATTTATCAGATCTGTGAGGTAGGAATTAATGTTCTCCGTAACAGGTGGAGAAATTGAGGTGTATTTTCTAATACTATTAGTCAAAACTAGGATTCCTTTTTACTTTGCTAATCAAGCACATATTCTTAATGAAATTGCTCTTATTTATTACTTACAGAACACATTCATAAAGATATTAATACTCTTAAATATTTATTCTCCCTCTTGACCAAAATGCTAAAAATAATTCTGCTCATAAAATAACAGTTCTTAAATACTCTCATTTCCTTGTTAGTCCATATTATTAAGATACTTTCAAGTCAGTTCAATAAAGTGCTTAGTGGTTAGCTATTTTCAAGGACCTGAATTCAGAAGTTATATAAATTACCTCAGAGAAGGCAGCTCCTAAATATGAGCAGTTTGTCTATAAAGGCCATGTCTTTAGTCTGTTTCAGTTGTCAAGTATTTCACTGTTTTCAAGATTTGATTTCTAAAGCATAGTGCAAATGCTTAGGCACAGTTCAATTAAAATGCATACTTTTTTTTTTCTGTGCAGAGGCAATACAATGGTATATAGCTTATTCCATTGCTAGATATTCCAAAGAACCTTTAAATGACTCATATCTGCCAAATCTGGCAGGAAAATTTTAAAAAAAAAAAATGGGACCTAGTGCTCTATTTTATAGCAATAGTAAAATAATAAAATGTTTGGTATATTGTTTAAAACTAAAATCAGAGCTAGAGCGTTAGCTCCATCAGTGATACTCAGCCTACCTCCAGATTTATGGGAAGTAGTGTAAGGCTTGAATATTGTACTCTCTAACCAACGCTAGCTAATATGTTGCTTCATCCATATTGTCATCACTGCCAGCACCAAAATCATCTCCATCCTCGAAGTATGAAGAAATGTAGTCATTTTCCTAAATGAAAATATTGCAGATAAAAAGTCATTATGCACGTGGAAGAGAATTTATGAGGAAAGTAAACTGCAGTTGAGTAAAACTGAAAGATTAACGTGTAATTTTCTTTCCTTATTTTTTGTAAAAGTTAAAAAAAAGGTAAGTTCTAGTATGTACCAAAGAGAAGCAGCAGCTTTTGATGCAAGGGTATTCCCCTGTTGTGATTATATAAATTAATACATGTACTAATTATGACTGAAAATCTTCTTTTTTGCGAGATGTTATTGCCAAGTTCTTTTCAAGTAACACAACAAGAAAAACTATTGAACTACATGTACCATAACACACACAGAAATCAAGGTACCTCTCACAGCAGCTCCTGTGCACCTCAGAGAAGCTAGAGGTTCCGCTTCTGCTTTCTGCCAGCAAACTAAGCAATTACTGGGAGCAGGCTTAGTACCCATAGGAAGACTAAGGCATACCTCCTCATGTTCCTCTTCATCATATTCTTCTGGTTCTTCTGCTTCTTCATCATCTTCACCTTCTTTATCTTTGGCTTTATCTTTCTCATCTTCAGATTTTTCTTCTTCCTCATCCTTCTTTTCTAACTCCTGTCACAAGGCAGTCTCATTTACGAGATAATCCCATGTTACATCAGCAACACATTCCTCTATGCTACCAGAATGTTATACTGAGTTAATAACATGGTAAGCATAATGATGGTGTACAAATAGTAGCCAAAATTTAGTATTATCAATAATTATTACCACACACCATAATATATTCCGAGGAAAGAACTAATGATAACAAAGCTAAAAATACAAAGCTTTTGCACTTTTCAGCTTCCTGTTCCCACACAGTGGGTACTCACCTCCAAAGTCACATTCCTCCTAAATTTCTCCTGTATTTTTCTATTTCTCAATTTGTTACATGAGTTGCTTTCCAACATCAATACATTGGAAAAGCAGGAATAGATTTAAAAGCTTTGTCACAAATTTCTCCTTCAGCAAGTTCTAATGGTAGCTCTATCATTCATAATTAGACTGATGTTCAGAAGCAAAGAAAATAGTTTCTTCACAACCAAGCTCTTTGCTCATTCTCTCCTTTGTGCTACCCTATTGTAGAACAGTTCTCTGTCAGTGTAGCAGAAAAAGGTTAGAGAAGGTTTGTTGGGGTTATTCCATTTGGTGATGGAAGAGGGGGAACAAGGCAAATACTTCTTTTTCCAGCAATTTCTATTGTACAAATTAGAAAGATTATTATTATTAGAAATATTAGAAAGAAAATTAAAAAGATTATTATTGCTAAAGTCTTACCTCCATTTTTTTCAACATATCCAGACTACTTTTAGGCTCAGAGGGTGCAGAGCTTTTTGCCTTTGTCTTTTTTAGTTTTGTACCTGCTGGAATAAAATGCATCACTATTATTTTTTGAATACAAAACGCCATTTAAGACTTTTCTTTTACTTGCTGTTAGAAGGTTACATTTTGAGAATGGTAACTGCAATGATAATCCAATAGAGTCTGTATTAAAATTACATTAGATTTTGAACTACCTCATGGAGCTGCAATAGTCTGATTTATGTAAGTGATGGCCTACAGGACCAGTCTGAAACTTCTTTGAACAGGTATTTGATCAAAGGTTTGTCTAAATTGTAACATTCAGTTTCTTAAAATATTTTTCACCTACAGATTCAAAGTATATTAGTAGAAAAATATATATATTATTTTTCCATATTTTGAAAAGACAAAACCACTTTCCTCTTCTAAGGATTCCCCCTGAGTCTAAGCAACACATTCATGACTTCAGAGAGATGGCTCAGAACAGGCAGGCAGCAGTTTATTAGTTCCTGCACAGTAGTGTGGTTATTGTCACTGCACAGCTTTTGGGCCAACCCTGGCTCTTGTCTAGGGAGTCTGGAGTGCTCATTTTTACCCAGTCACTCGATTTATGAACATAACCTTCTCTTTAGTTACTCCCTGCAATTCACCCTCATTATCTTCCTTAGCTGTATAATGAAGGTCAAAACCAGGATTTTATTTACCTAGATAAAAGCTACTTGGGTTGCAGCACTGTAAGGAACACCAGCCCCGATTGTAGGATGAGCAGTTTGACAGGAGACTTGGCAAATCAGAGCACACTTCAAGAGCTCTCTTGGACAGCCTCTTCCCAGGCTGTTACTGCCTTTGGCTCTACTGCTAAACTCAGCATAGCAGTATGTAATTTACAAGATGGGGTACAACGTGGGACAATTTACCATGCATACCACAGATTATCACTTCTCAGCATGGCAAAGCGGCCTATGTAAAGTTCCATGCTGGTGGGTTCTGATACGTAAGTCAGCTCCAAACAAATTAGGTTATGTAGTTGGGTTGGTGACTTTTTATTTATGCTAGAGAGCACTAAGTTATATTATCAAAATTAAAATTATTATGCGCTCATGCAGGGAATATCACTTCCAGAGTAGACAGTGACCCAGTGCCGTATGGATTTCATCTGGCTGAGCATTTACGGAAGAACACTACAGCTGCTAAGAGGATTACTGTATTTTGTCAAAAGCTTTTGTTATGAATAATACTCAGTTTGTTTCAATGGTTTGCCTAGCAAGGTTCCCAGTGACACAAGCACTATATACAGCTGAGAGAAGTCCCCATGAACACTGCCAAAGCAAGCAGATCCAAAATGAAAGGATTAGTATACTGCTCAAGAAGGCAATACAAAGAGAACAAGTAGAAAGTGTGATGCAAAACAATCATTTTTGCACAAACACCTGCAGGCTTTTACAGATAATGCTATTAGAAGAAACAGTCTGGAAAATCAGAGCAGACATCAAAATCATTCTTTTAGTGGTTGGTGTCTGTGGGATTTGATTACCATGACAGTTAGAGACGAAGACCCATCATGGGACAGTGAACTTGAAGCAAAACAGTCATTCACAGCTACTCTGCTTTGAGGTACAATGGACTGTTCTTTCTAACAGTTCTTCCTACATTTCTCTGGCTTAAATACTCATATACACACAGAGCTGGCCCCCGTCAAGGTTCTTTTGCAGCCACAGCAAAAGTGTCTCTTGGACACTACAGCCCATGCCTCAGTGTTGTGGAGGGATGCTGGGTTCCACCCTCAGCTATGTCAGTAGAAGGCATGTGGTTAGGTGTCACATCAAGGTAATCAGGAACAGGGCAAAAGATGAAGGCAGCTCTGTAAATTTAACTGCGCAGCTATCCAGAAATCATTTCTGCAATCCATGAAGCCAAAATAACAGGACAATTTTGTTCTGGCTGCAGTGCAGATAAGAATTCACTTTCCTCCCATGCCTCTCTTCCACACACAATGAAGTGTCACCTAAGATGGCTGTCCACAAACTCCATCACTGATACGTGGTGGGGTTTAAATTGCCACTGCTCATCTGTTTAAAAACCTCCTGGATAACATGACTTTAGTACAGCTTCCATATCTTTAAGATTCCCCCTGAAAAAAACCCAAAACTGTAGAGGGTTTTTTTTTTTTTTTTTGCTTTCAGAGGAATATACCTGGTGGCTAGCTCATCTTTGCCATTATAATTGAGTAAGAAAAAATGTACTTTTAAAAGTAAACATGGAAAGGGTCATAAAAGAAAGTGAAGAAAATGCAGTGAGCAGTGATTTTCTAATCCTTTATATTAATTGCAACTTCACTATAAGAAAGGAATAATGAACCAGCAGTTCTGTTTGCATAGGATCAAAGGGATCAAATTATTGACCCTAAGTTTATGAAAGTCAGCAATATTTCTTCTTTTTTAAAAAATGCATGTCTACTCCTTTCTAAATTTTTTAGGGTGTTTGCAAATAAGTATGTGATTTTCAGTTGAAGCTTGCAGTCTACCTTTAGTACCACGCTTCTCAATGAGGCTCTTAAAAGGAACAAAGCTTCCAGCTGAGCCAGTCTCCATGACTACTGCATTCACTTTTTCTATTTTATCCTTGAATTGAAAAATGACACACGAAAGACTTGGACAAAAAGAACAAGAATGTAAACAATTATATATAACAGGCAGCTAAGTAGAAAGGTCCAAGTGTTGTTTCACATCAACAGAAAAACAAACTTCTACAGAAAAATTAAAATAACAGCCATGCAAACTAAAAAGCACATTGAAAAAATAAACACACTTATGATGTTGCATAATAATAAAAAAAGTCTTTTTTTCCTTTAAGAACAACCAATACCAGCTCCAACTGCTGTTGAAGGATCTGGTTCACAATTCTGCAGAAGAAAGCTGAAAATAAACAAAAAAAGTAAAACCAGAGAAAATAGAAAATAACCTACATTAAATCACATATAAAAGGCTTAAAAAATACAAAAGTCAAAGAAATCATAAATCAGAGAACCCAAAATATAACAGAAATCTGAAACTAGCTATTCATTGAACAGAAAAAGGCAGTGCTGACTGAAGATAAGAGCTTAAAAAAAAGTTTAGTGTTAGTTAAACCTTTTACTGTTAAATGTTGCCCCCTACTATGTTAATATAATATGTCGGTATGAAATTGAGCAAAAGAAAGATAAGTCTGTTCCAGTAACTTAAAACATGCTACAGAAACAAAACAAAAACCATAAAAGCCAGACTAGTAAGGTATTTAGTAAACACCTGCCAAAATCCCTGATTACGATGCCTGGTAACATTTGTACTCTTTTGTTTTTCACTAACCAGCGCTAGCATTTCTGCACACATTCAAGTAGTGTGGACTAAGCTCTCTTTAAAAATAAATAATTACCTTTCTTGGTCTTTTTGCTTGGCTTCATTTCTCTTGGGAGTCTTCGCCAATCTGCATAAAAAATACCTTTAATATATGTGACTGATAATTTACAGCATTTATATATGACTGATAATACACAGAGCATATAATCCCACTCCACTTCCTCCCAAAATGGTGTGTTTCCTGTTGTTCTTGATCCTGTATACATGCATATTTAACAGTTTTATCATACAGTAATTTAACCAAACTCTGGTTGTCCTTTAAATGAAGACGGCCAGAGTAAGGATCTACATTGAAATCCAGTTAATGAAGACTGGCATCTGCCCCAAAGAGATAGTTAAAAACAAGCAATGCCAGTTGCCCACATGCCATTTAAATTACATGTTATGATCAATTTTGTACTAGTTAGCTGTGCAGACACAGTTGTGAAAGTTCAACATTATAAAACCCAGCCACTGAGAATGCAGGTTTCTTGCTTGGTTGTTTTTTAAGCAAAATTCATGTTTGCTCCCAGTTCAAAAAATGATATTTACAAGGGAAATTAAGAAGAGGGAGAAAACAATTTTGAGTGTTTGGTGCAAGATAAGCTGCTGAGTTTCAATACTTTTTTTTTTTTAAGGGGCAGGAAGAACAACAAAATACTTTGCTTTCATTTGATCTAGAAGAAAAATGAAAAAGGCATAGCCCTCAAGGTAGGATACATGACTGTTAAGGACTCGTTTGGTTTTATTACTTTAAAAATAATAAACCGAACATTTAAGAACAGAAGATTGCACCGGCTAACAAACAACTGACCTCTGATAATCTGAAATATTACCTGGGGTCCATGCTGTACGCTCCTTTTCAATCTCCAGGTACTTTTTACTGTATCTTTCTATTACTACAGAGAAAGATACAAAGAGTTTTTGAGCTCAGTTCCTTAAAAGGGCAGTTCAGAAACTGAAACATAAGCATTTTTGAGTATTTTTCTTACCAAATTTCCTACTGAATTTTTTCCAACAGCAAAATCAATACAAAATTAATGACTATGACTGCAGTAATAGCTCATTGCCCCAAACAGGGAAAATTTCTGAGTATTCTACAAATAAAAGCAAAGACCAAGGCCTTTGTAAACTRAGACTTCTATCGTACACACCAGAAAAGTGTAAGCAAAAAGGAAGACAGGCGAAAATTAAACTCAGTTTTAAACTTAGTTCTGGCAGGGGCAAGCAAAAGACTACTTGAAAATGTGCAGTAGAAGGTTTGTGTTTAAAATGATGGCATCTCAAGGGGCATTCAATGTAGGTGGCTTTTGTTAATGCTGAAGGAAACTGACAGCAACAGAGGAGGAAGGAAAGAAGTAGCTTCTGCTTAAGGTCCTTTAATAATTAATTGCTGATACCATCAGTAAAACACTATATTTGACTCTTGCCACCCATGGTTAAAGAATTAATCCTAAACCATTGCCAAAGTGAGAGCCACCAAATCACAGTAGATGAGAAAAATATGAATCATTTGTGGTTTATGAAGTGAAGAAAACAGTGAGAGAGTTTACTACAGAATAGACCTACTGCTCACTCAAAATGCGTGTTCAGGTGAGTGATGAAAATCTATTCTTAATGAAAGACTAATATATGGAAATTTCCAGGTCTTGCAGACATGGCATTAATTTGCTGCCTAACTAATGACAGAATGAAAGATAGCTATGTCCTAATTAAAACATTTCCCTTCTCACGCTTCAAAGGGACCATTTGGCTCACAGGCATTGTGCTGAGGATTTAAAGCAATGCACTTATGCACTTCCTCTTGTAGCAAAGCCAATCTAAGCAATTCCTGCCCACCATTGCCTTCTTGCTGCTCTCTTATTCCTGTCAGATGTTTTTATGAAACGCTGGGAAGGAAAGGGCTAGAAATCCAGGCAACTGACAGAATCAGTTAAAATAATTCTACCTCGGGGAAAGAAAGTAGCTTTTCTTAAAACCAGACAACTTCTGCCAGACAACACTGGCCTAGAGATAACTGCATCCTGCGAGAAAAAAGCAAGCTGTTTTATGATAGCATCAGTGCTGCAGACAGCCACCAGTGTAAGCATCCCACAACACCTCAGATTAAATATTTCTGTACAACTAATGTTTCAGTTTAGAAACTTATCTCACCTTACCAACCTGCTCTTGGGCAGACAATGAGAACACGTGCAGCATTATTTATCTGAAGTGGCTATCTACCTGCTTTGCCTGCAATTGCTGGGTTTTGAAGAAAAATAATCTTCAAAGCTGGCAGTTCTATTAATAAGCACCCTCAGAAACACGGAGACATCACCCTATTGCAGGAAGAGGGTTGCAGAACAAAGACCACTTGAGGAGAGTAGTGAGGAAGGACCATAGGAGGTAAAGTTGTGAAAGAGAGAGAATGTGTTTTCATGTAGTGGCTGGTTCTTTGGAAATAAACCTGACAGGCTCTTTCAGGCACAGCAGTGCTTTTTCACTTCTCAAATGGAAACAGCAAACTTCAAGTCTGAGAAAGATCAAGGGCACAGAAAAAAAAAATGGTGAGATGAGAGACCAAGGAGATTGAAATTTGTTTACTTAGAAGATAAAAGAGGAGATGTCACCAGAGAGTAATTTCGAATTCTTCTACAGCCGTGAAAGGATCTAGAAAACACAGACGAGGTTTTCTGCCCTGCCTTGTCTCCCAAGCAGGGGCTCAGCAGGCTGCCTCACGCTGGGTGGGAGATGGGGCGGTGGGCTGCAGCTGCGTGTGGGAGGAAGCGCCGGAGCCCGCGGTGCAGAGCTGCAGGGGCTGCGTCCGGGAGCCGCGGCAGGCGAGAAGCGCTCTGCCCTCCCGAGCCACACGGCATTGCAGGGGCAGGGTCGGGGGCTCCTTCATGCCCCAGAAACGGGGCACGCAGCAGGCGGGCAGCAAGATCTCACTGCCGCGAGAAGCCTGGGCTTCTGAAACCACTTCAAGGGCTCAGGAGGAATTCAGGGAGAGCAGCTGTTCCCAGGGAGCTTCTGAAGGAATACTGAACCACCAGAGAGATGTGACTGCATGGAAATAAGTTCAGAGGAAAAAGAAAAAAAAAAGTGGCTATCTGCTCACATTACAGCATGCTGCTCCACTTTAAACTGTGCTTTAACGCAAGCACTAGTGGACAATCAATGAGGTGTGTCTATACACACGCACGCACAGTATAGTACAGAATATATGCCTCTATTTATACATACAGTCAAAAACAGCAAAAGGAAAAATCTACACATGCACACTTTGAATATATACATATATATAAAAATACATAAATGTGGAATTCAACATTATGGGAAGACACCATGACCAACAATTATCAACATTTCAGAGGAGACATATCTATGTCCTATCTGTCCTATGAATATTCAGAGTGAGGAACTATTCCAGTCGTTTCATTATATCTCATGTTTTTGAGCTCACATCAGCTCTCATTATTTAAAAATCAGTATGTGATAGCAAGGAAAGCATTATGTGGTGTTTGGCCACTCTGGACTTCTCAAACATGTTTATAAGGCTTGTTGAAGACGGTCTATGGCACTGGCTGGACTTTCAGTCTAACAAATACAGCATTTTCTGCTTTCTTTTTTCTCCTGCTTTCCTGTAACAGAACTTACTATTTATATAAGTTAGACCCAATTCAGCTTTCTGACTAAGAAGTTTGAATTTTAACAGTATCAATGATATATAACTTGACATTAAGTACACCACGACATTTGTCATTACTGAACAGTAACAGAGATATATGTATGAGACATATTCTCAGGTCATGTATGACTTCTAAACCAAGCAGCTCTGCTTCTAGCACAAATCTCAGAAAATCACTTGTACTCATCTGAGAAGTCTTCAAATTTCAGGCATGTTGTCAGTAACCCTTACCAATTTTTCTCTAGAAGCAATAGAGGAAAAAGTCACATCCTAGAAGAGGACATTTCAGAATGCCCTATTGTCAAACACAACTTTCTGTATATCGCCATGCAGTTAAAGAGGCAGATGGATTTTGACCCCATATATTTATTATAAATATATCTTTGCTTCACCACAGAATTCTAGAGTATTTTGTCTACAATGTCTACATGTCTACTTCATTTGTATTTGATCAGCAAGCAGTTGAAAAGACTGCACAGAGTTGCTCTTAGTGCTTCTTGCCTTGTCTCAAACAAAATACATGTTTATTCCTCCCCTTTTCTCACAGAGCAGTTGTTTTCCAGTTGCAGCCACTGCAGACGTTGACCAATAATTTCCATGTGTGTAAAAAGAGAAAATTTCTCCCTTGTTTTAAGCTGTCTTTTTTTTTTATTCTTCATTATCAGTACTAATTACATCTTCAACACATGCATTTCACTACAACTTTCTTCACGGAATAATAACTACTGAAGATATAAATACAAATAAAAAGCGCACAAACAGACCTTCATGATCTTCTTCTACTGCCAAAAAATAAGGCATTTTTTTCATAGTTCCTCTAAGATCTTGTTTTAAGGCCAACATGTAATCTTCATCTTCTCCTGTTTTCAGGGGCACTGGCTTATTGTCTGTACTCTGTACAAATTATGTTTATTATTTATAATGCATTCATATCCATCAAACACATAGGAACACCAACAAAAAAGCTACAACAAACATGACTCATTAAAGAGTGCAACTGTACTGTGCTACTTTGCAAGTATATTTTATTGCATTCTGACATGCACAACACTATACTTACAATGAAATTTATGCCTTTTATGACTTAGTAATATCTTTCTGCAAAAATACAGGAAGAAAGCAAGAAAAAGAAGCATATTAAAACAGGGGGAAACAGTCATTCAATTAATGTTAGGCTCATGGGGCCAATACTCTTAATTCCTAAATGCAGTTTCTCAGAAAACCATTGCTTAGAAATCACCACTTCTCTATCTTCACAGCCCTAAGACTGAGGGTTAATTTAATTTTTCCAGTTATATTTACTAACTGGCTAACAATCTAAATTGCTAAAGTCGACAGGGGGCAGTGATGCTCCTCATTGCTGAGGTCTGAGTTCTAAGTGCTTTTATAGGAAATTTAGAAGAACAAAAAAACCACCCATATGAATAACAACTCATTATTTAAAGCAATTCTCATGAAAGTCAATTGTAATGTCAAGATTTTGGTCACCGCCCAAATATCAACTGTTTTTATTTGCTTGTATTTGTTTGTTTGTTTCCTATTCCAGTCATGCTACTTGCTTCATTTTTTTTTTTAATGGTACAAGCTATCTCCTAGAAAGTATAGCTTGGTTGAATATGTAATTGCTCATAAAAGGAAGACTAACTTCCACCTGGTCTCCGTTAGGTGTAGTAGGGCTAGCAAATCTCTTACAAGGCAGCTCCATTGATGACATTAGCTGTGGAAGCTGTAATTCACAGAGAATTCATGCTATGAGCAGACAGCAACATCCACATTGGGAATAACACATGGCTTGCTTAGATCAGCAAAGTCCTGTGATTTAGCCAAGAGACTAGACCAAGAGCAAGATGGACAACCAGTAAGACTGGTTCAGTAGGTCCACACTTAGGGTGTAACAGCTCTTCAGAGGAATCTCCGAATAGCAACAACTAGAACATGTGGATTGCACAGAACAATCGGAACATGTGGACTGTGTACCATGTGCCTGGATCAGATCCTGACATAACTGGCAGGTTTTCTTATATAAAATTTCAGCAGTGCTGGTGGGTTTTTTTTCCACTTCAGAACTGCCTTAGTTTTCCTACATAGTAAAATTAAGTTTAATAAGAAAATCATTTTCCTTTTTTTGCACTTTATTTTTACAAAACATTAGAATTTGAAATCAAAATCTTGATTTCCTAGTTACATGAACATCTTCCATTTATTTTCAAATTGTTTTCAATCTTCATCTATTAAGGTAAAAGATCCAAAATCTTTCTCTCTTTTTTTTTTTTGTATCAACAGTAAATTTCTAAAATTAACAAATTCAAAGAGTAGCATGACTTTACTTCAAATTCAGGTAGCTAGAGCTTCCATTACTGTAGTATTCAAAAAAAAAAWTGTGAGGAGGGCTTTAATGAATGATTGAATCTTTTGCAAGCAATCTAGCTAAACACAGAATGCAACAAGTGGCAAAGAGTCAGGCAGCACAAAGCAGCCTATAGTTATCTACACAAAATACTTCAAAATTGACTTGAAGCGCTTAGGGTAGTTTATATATTCCATCCTACTGTCTAAACAGGAAGGTGAAAACGCTCCATCAGGATGCTAGAGAGTGGTGTGGGAGAGCAGCAGTACTTACAGGGAACAGGGGTGGAGGCTGACATGCCACCTCAGGCAGAGAGGCCCCTTTGGCAAAGCCAATAGCCTCAATGTTGAAGGTAAACGCAGCACGTCCCCGTCCTCTGCCCGACCCAGCCATTTGGAGGTCCTGGAAATATTACAGATTTTCAGAAGATTACTTTATGTCACATATAGGAAACAGATACATTCTAAGTAAAATATATAAAGCTAACAAACATGGCAATAACATTAAAACATTTTAAGTTATTTATGTTATATGTTCTTCAACATCCTCTAGATTAAGTACACGTTTAAACCCAATTCCATTATCTCATTCGTGCTAGCCACCTTTGCATGCCTGAAATCATCTCCTAGCCAATGAATTTTAAACTTTTAAAGAGACTTACAGCCGCACCTCTCAGCTATACCCAGGGCAACCACTGTCAACGTGCAGGAGAGATGGCTTCAAATGGGAAATAAGAAGTGGGACGTTACCTACAGCTTTTCATGCAGCTGTCCTGGATAACAGAGAATCCAGGAGACAATATAGGTGAGAGCAAAGGAGTTCATAATTCAGATTAAGATCTCATGATGCAATCAACGGCCTTCTAATTAAATGTCAGCAAAAAAAGAAAAAAAGGTTCATGCAAGTATTATCTTGTTTATTGCTTTCCTCAGGAATAAATTTTACATGGATAAAACCACACATTGTACTTTAAACATCACTCAGCAACACATAAATCTCTCTAAAAATAAATACAAAGACCTAAATAAGTCATTTTAGGAAGGGGATCAAATAAAAAAAAACTAAGGCTGAGCATTTAATTAACTGGAAAAAGAAATAAAAAATAGCATCAGAAGCATCATGTTTAGTCGAAAACTGGATAAAAAAAAAACCAAAATGTGAGCCTAGCAGAATGCAGAAAGGCAAAAGAGAGAGAAAAGTCCCCAAAATGAACAATTTGGGTGTGGAAAAAAAGAAACCATCCACAGAAGAACAACAGAACAGTGATGCAGGGCAAAATGAGGCAAGGTGCAAGGGTGCAAGGGATCATGTTTTAAATTAAACCTAGAAAACATATAGGCTAGTTTTTGGATGCTGCTGTAAAAATCACCTCTACATAAGATTTTCTTGAAATTGTGAATTAGCCTAATGTGCACAACAAGCAGTAACAAGTTTGAGAACCAGTCATAATCCAGGTCAGCAGCTTTAGAAAAGCTCATGACTTTTTCTTTTTTTTTTTGGGGGGGGGGGCAGAAGAGGGGGCAGGGAGGAAGGGGGGAGTTGTTCATCCTGAATTAGAGGGGGTTTGGGGTTTTTTTTAATCTACTGACAGAAAAATCCCGAAGGAAACGCCGTGTCTTTCCACCTAACTAACTACCGCAACAGCTCTGCTCGCCGCTGACCACGGGAGATCCCGCTCAGGTGCATTTTCCTACACTGGGAGCTCCCCTCTCATTTATGCTGCAGATGAGAAAGCGAATTCCAGGATTAGACACATTTACGCTGTTAAACGGGGGTCGTGCAGCAAACTCGGCCTCCCTTTGGGTGACGAGCCCCGCTTCGGGGGGTCGGGGACGCCACGGGGGCCAAGGAGGGCGTTAAGCGGGAGCCCAGCTGAGCGGCCGGGCGCGACCTGCAGGCTGCACCGCGCTGCGGACGCCCCCCCGCCCGCCCCGCGTCAGTGCCGCGCCATTCCCAAGGCCGCCGCTCGCCCCCTTCCCAGCGGGGCCGGGTCCCCCGGGTCCCCGCTCCCTGCCCGCACTCACCCGCCGCGGCCGCCGCCGCCCGGCTCGCACTGGGCGGCGCTGGGGCCGCCCCCGCCGCAGGGCCCCGCCCCGGCGCCGCCATCGCGCGCGCGCTGCCGCACTGCGCCGCCGCCGCCGCCGCCTCGCCGGGGTGCCGGTGCCGCGCCCGCGGCCGGCATGTCGGCGCTGGAGTGGTTCGCGCACAAGTCTCTGGGCGGCGGCATCTTCTGGATCCAGGAGCGCTTCTACGAGTCCGGCAACCGCGCCAACATCTGGCTCGTGCGCGGCTCGCAGCGCGACCTCGTCGTGGACGCGGGGCTGGGGCTGCGCAGCCTGCCAGACTACCTGCACGCGGCCGGGCTGCTCGCGCCGCCGCCCGGCGCGGACACGGGCGCGGGCACCGCGGCGCGGCGGCCGCTGCTCGCCGTGGCTACGCACGTGCACTTCGACCACGCGGGCGGGCTGCAGCACTTCGAGGAGGTGGCGGTGCACGGCGCCGAGGCGGGCGCGCTGCTCCGCGGCGACAACTACGAGGCGGTCACCTGGCTCTCGGACGCCGAGGTGGCGCGGGCGCCGCGGCCCGGCTGGCGCGCCCGGCACTTCCGCGTGCCGCCCGTGCGGCCCACGCGCGTCCTGCAGGAGGGTGAGCGCCGCCGAGCTGTGTCGGGACTGCGCCCGTGCTTGCTTGGGACCACGGGAGACCCCCAAAAGGTCCTGAGGTTCACGTTGCGAGGACTGATTTATTACTGAGTTAGTGTTCTCTGCAAGTGACACATTCTCCCCCCGCCCCTGTAAAAAAATGCGTAAAAGGCAAAGGATGGAATATTTGGTCGGGAATGGAATAAGGCCACTACATTAAAGACTGTCCAGGTAGGCCAGTCAGAATTAGGATGAACAGGGAACGTTGTAAGGCTCTTTTACATTGTCTTGAGATTTATTGGTCTTTTATATATATATATAACAGATTGAAATAGAGTAAAATATCCCCATGTATTTCTATCAGGGTGGTGTTTTCTTCCTTTTGAATAGTATTTGGCCCACGTTAGGGGACATTATCAATAGAAAAAGCTCCAGAATTAAGGATATGGTTTATGATAAGGTCTATACTAATAATGGTGCAGGTGAAAATTCCAAAAAATTTAGACTAGTCCAGAAAGTAAACAGAATACAGTGAAAATGAAAAGCTTCCAATTTGATGAATTTACTCGGTAGTTCTGTAGTCACCTGTTGGTAGCTTTTCTTTTTCCTCTTTCTTTTCTTTTTCTTTTTTTTTTACTTTCATTGCCTAATTTGAGTCTGAGTATCCTGAAGCATCCTGATTTAAATGATTTGGAATCCTGGGCCCATCTTCTTATTTCTAGGCTAATATTACTTGGTTTGTGAGGCTTTTCTTATCATAACTAAACAGGTGTTTTTCAGTTTTGTAGAGTGTTCAGCCTGCTTTGCAGTCTTCAAGCCATCCACAACCCTCAAAAAGCAGAAAAAATGTGTAGTAGGCATTTATTAGCACTTATTGTTTTTCTGGTCATTTTTATGTTTGTAACTAGCAGTTCCCTTCAGCTGTTGCAGGGTTTGTTTTTGAATTCTATACATTTCACGTGTAAAACATGGATGACATGTTTGTTTTCTGTAACTCTTCTCAGTGCCTGAAGAAATTTGAAAGCCAATGGAAAAAAATTCTAAAAATATAAAAAAAATCCCTCTAATAATTCTGAAACTAACTGCTGCTGCAACATTGGGATCAGACAGTTTCCCTGTTAGCTGATCATGTATCAGCTTCATCTGACTTCTAAGCTCAGTTCTAGCATTTTGCAAGTGAGGATGTTCCCAGCAGCCCTATGTATAGCATAATTTATGCCTTGCCTAGTATGTCTCAATCCAAATGTAATAGTTTGTATCAAAGTGAGAGCTGGATACAGTGGTTATCTGTTGAGCCCCAAAGTATGTCAGGTAGAGGTCTGTCTCTCAAGAGTTATGCCTCTTTAGGCTTACTGAGTCTGAGTAAATTCATGGATTGTCTGTGTTTTCGGTAAGACAGATCTGCAGCTTTTGGATTTCTAATATAGTAAAAATTAGATTATTTTTGTTGTTCTCCTTGAAACTTGAAATGCATACTTTTAAGTATCCTCCTCTGATAACTGCTTCACTAGCTGCAGCTTTTCACATCATTAATTTTATGGTATTACATGTTATTTCTTTGAGGGCTGTTTAGGATAGTTATGAAGCAGCTGCTTAAAAAGAAGATTGCTGTCATATTGGTCTTTTTTCCCAATGCAGTATGCCCTTAAGTTTACATATTTGCCACCTCTAGATTATTTGTTTAATCTAGCAATTAGACTAAGTCATTACAGTTTAAAACAGCAGGCTTACCTCTTCATCCCAACACTGACTTTCTGTTGTCAGTACCAATTCAGTGGCCAGAATGATGGAATTATTTACTTTTAAGCCGGTGAGATAAACGACATAAAGTTAAGAACATATTATTTTTATAAATCTGATTCCACAAGATAAAAATGTATTTAGAAGCCAGTCTTGCTTCTCCTCCAGCAATTTAAGTTCTGTTGTTCTGTGTTTCAGAAGCAACTGTAGTGAAGCTCTGAAATAATGAGAGTAAAACTTAATAAGCTGTGAAAGACTTCCTTTGTAAACCTTCAAGGAGACAAACCTAGATGTGTTGTACTTGTTTCCTGATTCATTTTCTCTATCATTTTTATGTCATTTTTTTCTTCAGTATAGGAATAGATTCTCTGGAACATGGGACACCCAACTAATATAGCCCAAGCCTCTGCTTATTATTATTTGGTTATTGTCAAGTGTATTTTTAAAATGCTGCTTTGGCTCTGGGCAAGCAAAAAGCCTCTGCTCCCACATCGGTCCACAAAGCATATGTAAAATCTTAATAGCTTCCTAGTATATACATGGTTTGTGTTTGATGTTTAGCATGCAGCATAAATGCATGGGTTTCCTTACCGTCTCTGTTCATAGGAGATGTGATCAGCCTTGGAGACCGGCAGCTGACTGTCATGCACATGCCTGGTCATTCACGAGGAAGCATCTGCCTGCATGACAAGGAGAGGAAGATCCTGTTCAGTGGCGATGTTGTGTACGATGGATCCATGATCGACTGGCTTCCCTACAGCAAAATAAGTGATTATGTTGCATCCTGCCAACGTCTCATAGAGTTGGTGGACAAAGGTTTGGTGGAGAAGGTTCTACCTGGGCATTTTAACACCTTTGGAGCAGAAAGGTTGTATCGCTTAGCTTCCAATTATATCGCACAAGCTGGAGTTTGCCACAGAGTTTCTACTTGTGCCATGAGATCCATTGCAAGCATAGCACTTCATGTTACAAATTCTAGAAGCGCCTCTTAGTAATAGTGCTTTTTGTCTTATTTATTCCCTGATGGAAAAAAAAAATGGCTTGTGAAAGCATTGATATGTGCAAAGCAGTATGCATTAGTAAAGAGCTGGCAAATTGACGTGGATGAGCTGCAAAAATTCTTATTTTTTGCATACATTAATCTTATTTTTTTAAAAAATATATGTAAGCTAGTAATTTGGCCAAAGCTGCCATTTTTCTTTCTGTTTTTTTTTCTGGGTGGGTTTGCACACCTGTTGTGATTGCTAGTGGACCGCAGTTTGGAATACATTGCTTTATTTTTGATATGATTCTGACAAATATATGTGATATGCCAAAAAGAAAGGTTTTACATGCTTGAAACTCATGCCTGAAACTGTTTTGATGTAGCATTAGGGTACATATTTTACTTGTGTTTGAAAGTATTTTTATGTGGCTGGATTGTAACAACATGGTTGTTAATGCTGTGGTGGGGGAGGGAAAAGGATGGAGACTCTTAACATTTCGTTTTCCTACCGTAGATACTGGATTAAACATCCTGGCTGCTTATTATCTTGGAGTGAATGTAACTTGAACTGTTTACTATTTGCTTATGTTCTAGTACTTGTGTGGTTAAAAAAAAAAAAAAAAAAAAAAAAAGAAAGAAAAAAGTGCATTGCATTTCAGTCTGTTCCCCAAAAATGTTGAATATGTTAAAAAATGATAAATGACGTTGTGATTTGTTATTAAGATGGAACCATGATATTTAAAATTGAGACAGTTAAAGGTTTTGTATTTATACTTACAGTTTATATATTTAACTTCCGTAAAAGGACACTGTCTGATTTTATTTTTGTATATAAACATATATACTTTCCTAACAGGATTGTTTTTTCTCTTAACATTTTCCCAAAACTTTAGTGGACTTGAATATTAAGTGTTTGGCTTTCACTTTATGTGGAAGCATTTCCTTCCCTCTGATGTCAAGCCCAATTTACGGGTAGTAAGGTATGGAAGGGGTAGAAGTTAGAGGCCTTCTTTACAGTTTAAGTTCTGGTGAGAAAAAAATATAGCCTTTGTATACTATGTGCAAAATAAAAAGCATTTTGATCAAAATTTATGAAAGAGAAGATATATAATAGTTTTCTTCTCCTTTCATAGCTGACTGCACTCCTGTCTTTCCTGTATGAAGATATCTTTCACAAAAAGTGGGACTGACAGGTTGTGACATGCACAGTTCTTGTTAGTAGTGCCTCATTCCTGTTGCAAGCTAAAGCAAATTTGTAGTAGATGGACAGATGCAACAATGTGGTACTTGGAAGAATGGTTATTGAACTGTAGTCTCTCTTTTGGAGAAATGCTAARTATTTCCCTGCATTGTATGATGAATGTTTAATTAGTCGATAGACTTGTTACAAATAAAGCTAAGAACTATTTATAGTAGTCTCATGTGGCCAGAGCTAAAAATAGAGTGGGGCTGGGAAGGAAGAAGTCATTTAGTGAAAAGGCACAGAAAAATTTTAGTGATTTTCCTTCTCACCTGCTGATTGACAGTGGCTGCTATTTATGTAGCAATCCAGACTAATTCTGGATAGGCAAGGAGTCACAGTGCAGTCTATTGCTTGCGTTTAAATGTGTGCTCAGTTCTAGCTATGCTCAATATCAGTCAGTGATCCTTAAATGTTTAGTTCACTGGCATAAAAGGCATGTTAAACCATGTTTAAACCTCTGAAGTCTATGTAGATAACAGAAATTGTCTTTTTTTTCTTTCTTTGACAAAAATCTATGGAATATTTCCTAACTCACAAGTGAGCTTAATGTGAACACAGCCTGTAATGGTGTGTTAGTAAACTGCTGCTATAACCCAGTTGAAAATAGTTGTTGTGTGTCTTAAAATTATTTTTGTATTTTAAAAAGTTCATCACAAGTAAATGATATGTTTTAAATATAAGGTAACTCATTCTGAATATTTTTGTTAAGACTTACAAAGTTGGAGTCATAAGAGTTTGACAGTGTCCTTTTAACACTACTTGGATTAAGTATATAAAATATATACATTAAGTTTAAATGTTGCAACATTTTAGACATTTAGAATGTTAATTTATTTTTAAAATCAAAATCAATATATATTGCTACTGTTTTCAGTAGATTAAAGAATTCATAAATTTTTCATAAAATTAACTGTCTGTAATCTCTCCAGACTTTTTGGAAGTTAAATAACAGTTCTCACAGAAGAAACATTTTATCATGGATATCATAATAAAAATATTAAAAGCTTTTACTGTCTAGTTTATAATTTGGAAACATCTTGAAGTAAATAATCTTCCATTCTAAATGGAGTGCAAGATTTTTAGAAGTTCCTAGCAATATTTTATACTCTTCTGCGTAAGAGACTGCATTACAAACTTGATTTACCACAGATTAATCTGCAGGTTAATTTATACAAACCTATGATTTAGTGCTACTGTAAAAGATATTTTTAACCTTTTAAATCTCTAAAGTGGAGATGTTTTCCAGGAGAGTCCTTCTCTTTACCTCTTCTCAATAGGTTTCATAGCCCAAGAACAGGGCTGATGGTGATAACCCTGCAAAGAGCTTTGTCAGAAAACGTTATTTGGCTTCCCCACATGGCCTTATTCTGTGCTCCTTCGTGCTGTCAGGGAGGTGAGCACTTAACTTGGGAGCCAAGTGCAAAATGTACATGTTTAAAAATATAAACTACTGCATGTGTACAAGTGTTCTAATAATGAAACAGAGCATGACAGCTGTAAAGAAATTCATTCTACGTGACCATAAGCTAGGCTGAATATCAGATGAATACATACAGGTGCAGAGATAGGTGACAGCTTGAATACTATTCTTACTTCTGCAAAAATATTTTTTGTGACTGCAAGGACCTTCTTAAACTCTTTGGCTTGTTTCGCCACCTGCCAAGCTGTAAGAAGGTCAGATATGTATATCCTCCACAGAACATACATTAAAAGGAGTGTTAAACATGATGGAAGACAGGATAAGAATTGAAAATGATTCTTATAAGTTTTGCAAATAGCCTGGAATCAGTAATAGGGAGTGAAAACATGTTGGAAGTGCTACCTTCCTTCAGAAAAAAACCAAAATGCAAAAATACAAAATAAGAAATGAGTGGGTAGAAAATACTATTACAGAATACTATTACAGAAAAAAAACATGAAGACTTTGGAACAGAAATATGAATTTGATTGAACAATGTGATGGAAAGAGTGCTAGTATGTAAGGCAAGAATGAACCTGTCCTATTTGGCTTGGAGGTGAGAAGACTTCAGTAGGCTACTGAGACCAGTTTTGTTTAGCATACTTTAAGTAAATACATAAGAATGAATTAGAGGAAAGAAAGCAAAGTATTGAGCTTAGCAAACACGACATACAAAGACTTATGGGACATGACTGAGAACAGTTTTCTGTTATGTGAAAACACAAGTATATCTTAACTTGTGGTAAAAGGTAACTTGGACTGAATGTGACAAAAAACCCTGGAAGATAGCTTCATATTCAATAATTCATATTTTTAATCATTAACCTGAAACTATATTGAATTTAATCACTGATTCCATAAATTTTTTATTTTCAATAACTATGAATGTGTTACATTATTTCTATTTGTGGTCATATCAAACTACACCTTACACAATAGAAGCAACATTATTAAGTAGCTCTCTCAAGTGACCAATGAGCCTTTATAATAAAATCTTCCTTTTAATATACATGGGAAAAAAAAAAGAAAACAGTTTCAATTTACTTTTACACCAGAGAACATCTATTTGTCACCACCTAACTATGAAAGAAAAGGAATGCTTTGGCTAAATTGAAGATTCTCAGGTGCAGAAGTATCCTTAGTCTAGCACCCTAAGGCATACAGCACTATCTAAGCAGAACTCAAAGGCAGTACAATGCTGCTAAAGCCTAGTGTAAACCTTGGCCATTAAAAAAAATACAACACACATCTCCAGCCACAGGAAATTAAAATCGAGATCTTTTCAAGCAGAAGGAGGACAGAAGATAAGGATGAAAAAAGAAGGCACCAAAGCAGAAATTATGAATATTAACTTTTAGTAGCTAGATCTAAAAATTCAACCAACTCCATTTCACATTATATTTTAACTGCTGCACTAACAACTTCAATAATAAGTACCTCTTGTGTCTAAAAATTTCAGACAGATTTCATTCAAAATACATGCTTCTGTATTGCCTTCACATCCCTACTGAATCAGGAAGCACAGAAACATGAAGAACTTGAAAGTAATCAGAAAACACTTAATAGATTTTATCTGATCTTTAAATAATGCTAATCTTAAAATATTACATAAATCTCTGGTAGGTGGCAATATGTTTTATCTTAAGCTGTGTTTACAGTGCACACCCCGTTGCAGCAGAGTTAAGTGCAGGCTCATTAAGAAGACCCACGAGCTGCACCATCAGGCAGGACAGCTCTGCAATATGCTGCTAACGTGCTTGGCTGCCTGCGCTGGCTCACACCCTTACACCAAGTTACTTGGTGCTGTACAGTGGCAAGGCCAGGCCAACTGGGCACCTAAAAACACTGCACAGGCAAAAACCTTGCTCTGCTCCTCCTCCCAGTCCCTTACACTGGCAGTCACTGCCCACGAGTGTGCAGGTGCAGCTGAAGCTGCTTGTTAAACCCTTCATTAAGGTTCATTAGCAGCTGCTGCTGCAGGAAGGCAGGTGGTTCTGCTGCAACAGCTCCATGCAGTGGGGCATGAGGCAACTTGAGGAGGGTGGGAAAGCATGTCCTCCATGGGCACCTTTCCTCTTTACAGGATGTGCTGGCCCTGGAGCAGAAGGGCTTCCTAGCTCTCCTGCTTAGTGTAGAGAAACAACACATGGAAGGGCCTGTTCAGTACCGGATCTTTGAACCTCCCTGCATGGGAGTACAGAGCATGGGGCTGTTCTAAGGGGGAGGCCTGGGGCAGGTGCAGCACCACTTCCTCAGCGAGAGCAGAGCCCCAAAGCACCCGCATGGGGACTCTAGCAATGGCAGCAGCAAGGCTCTACAAGGGGCTGAGGTGGAGGGGGAAGCATGAAATTCCAAGAAGTTTGCTGGGATGCATGGTGTTTACCACTACACCTCATGCCCATGCATCATCAATGCTGCACAGATGACTAATTACAGACAGAGCTAAACTGCAAAAAGCCAAATGAAAAACGCCTAATAAAGAAATCTTTTTTGTAACAACATCCTTCGCCACAGTAGAGGCCCAGGTTCAAACGTGGCAGTAATTTATGCTTTTAGTCAGGAAAGTGCCATCTGCAAACGGTAGGCAGTTACAAACTTCTTACCCTGTCTCTTGCCTACTAGATCTGTGGAGTGCAGATAATCTGGACAGCCATGCAAGGCTCTTCACTGCCTGATTTTGAGACAAACGCATCCCAGGAATGGCCCCGGCGTCGAGCTCTTCAGCGCACACCAGCTCCCACGTCACCGACCCAGAAGCGGCACTCGGCAAAGCCCACCAGGGCTGCTGACGTTTAATCAGCAGATCTCACAGACGTAAGCTACCTGGAAGCACAGGGCTGTGCTAGGTTATCAGGCATCACTGTTCACAGGGGCTTCCAGAACGGCAAGATAGAACGATGCGTATCATGTCACAGAACAGACTCACCGAAGGAAACACTTTCAAAACCATCATCTTCAGTTAGTCAAACGTTTCCCCCTCTCTTTAACAGTATTCACAATACATGCAGCGCTGGTTTACTTGCTGGTTTGTGGAGCCTACATATTAACTTTATGAGAACTGCTACCATACACTGAGGTCTCCGATCCTGCAGTTCAGCCTAACAGATTGTTTACTCCCTGTCATTTATTAAGGTTACCGATTTGTATACTATTCACAGACTTGCATGATGCCAAGAATTACTGCAGCCAAGGGGACCTTGCAAGAGGTGACAAAACACATTTCACACATATGATTTAATGCATTTACTTTGAAGAAGGTAAATCCAGCACAAAGTCAGAATAGCTGGAGAAAACCATTTTCATGGAACCTTTTTATATACATATATACACATACACTACACATAACATAGTGAAAACATGTTTAAGTCACATCCTCAGATCTTTCCTTGGCTTTTACATGGTACTTACACGGTACCTATAGCACCGCTCCAGCTATAACCGCTCCAACTATAACTGCCCCGCCCCGCGTTTGAAACGTAACCTCCTCCTGTCCCGGCAACGCCCACGCCGCGCGGCACTGTGGGTAACCACGCCCCTTTAGAAGGAAAAGGGTCGACCCCGTTGAGTGGCAGCCACCTCCGCCCGTAACTGCGCCCACCGCGCCGGGAGGCGGGAGGAATCTCCCGCGGCAGCCAATGAGGCGGAGAGCGGTTGTGGCAGCTGCGGCCGGGTTGGCGACGGCGGCGTTGTAGCGCGTTTCTAAGGGGAAGCGCGCACGACGCGGCGCGTAGCGGAGCGGTGCGGATCCTCGGAGGAGCGCGGAGCGGCCCGCGCGTGGGGCCGCCAGCATGAGCCTGTCCCTGAGGTGGGTGTGGGCCGCGCCGCCTCGGGCAGGAAGGGGCCGCTGCGGCCCGGGGCCGGCTGTGCTGGCGGCCGAGGTCGGTCGGTCCGTCCTTTGGAGCGTTAATCGCTTCTGTCTGATCCGCCCAGAGAGGATCGTCGCGCGCAGCCGGCGCGGATTAGGCCTGTCAGGTCTTCTAGCATTGTTTTTTGTTGGAAAAATTCACCTGTAAAAGAATTCTAAAAGAATTATAAGTACCTTCAAAAGAACTGTTAATAAATTTGAAATTGATTTTTTTTCCCTGTTGAGGAAAAACAACAGAAGCCAGATTTTAACAACTGTTCTTCAGTCTTTGGGGTTTGGTTTTGTTTGCTTTTCATTATAGTTCCCTGACTCTTGTAAAAAGAGCTTGTGGCTTATACATTCTGCATCTCACAAGTCTTTGTTCTTATCTGATTTAGTAGATTTATGTGAAATAGGTGGTCCTTAATGAAAACGTATGACAACTTTGCATTTTGTGTAGAGACAATATTTGTAATAAAAGCTACACTGAACTACTTAAACTTAAGCACTGCAAAATGTCGTAAGATGTTTTATGCTAGGCATTAAGTAAACATTTGACTAAACAGATCCCTCTGTCTAAAGAGGTAAGCCTTAATCTGCTTTCCAGCATCTAAATAGAGAGCTTCATCATCACGGCTCACAAAACATGGGCTTGAGCACATCTCCCACTTGTAGTCACACAGCCACTGAGAGAGATTTTAGTCTTGTCAAAAACTGTAGTAATCTATAGTCTAAGTGAAATTCAACTGTCATGAGTGGTCTTTTCAGGGCTTCTCACCCTTTGAGGGTCTTGGGCTGTGAGGTGTGTCCAATTTGTGCAATTTATATTTTCTGTGCATATATTAGGATTTTTTACCTAGTTTGGCTGAAGATGTGATTGAAAGCTGAGTCACAAGTGCATTTGAAACTTCGGGTTTGTTTAGAATTCGCTAATATTTTTTTCTTTAAAAAAGAAGAAAAGGTTACTAATTAAAGGAGATATGGAAAAGAAATATCCTTGTGCAAGCAATTTTCCATCCACTCTTCAGTAATTCTTTTGCATTATATAGTAAATGACATCATGTGCATTTTTTTTCTGCTGCAAATAAACAGATGTGTATTTCCTCCTGGAAGCATATAGAGTCATGCAGCAGTCTGGGTTGGAATGGACTTCTGGAAGTCACCTAATTTAGTTTGCTAGTCAAAGCAGGTCAGACCTGAAATTAAGTGATTTTGCTGTAGCCCGTGTTCAACTGAGTTCTGAAAACTCTGAAGAGTGGAAATTTTATACTCTGCAGGGCGGCTGTTCCTGTGCATAACCATTTTCCCTGCATTTTCCCTTTTTGCAACTTATATTGTTTCTTGTCCGTCAGCAGTGCATTTTTGAGAGCCTTGCTCTGCCCTGGGTAAAATAACCCCTAGAGTAATGGAGGGCAGTTGTCAGATTTCCCCCGTTCCTCCCCACCCAGGCTAGACAAACCCAACTTGCTCAGCTTCTCTGTGTACATCATTTGTTCCAGCCAGATAAACAGCTTAGTACTTTAGACTTGCTCTTGCTGCTGAGGAGGTCCAAAATGGACATAATAGTTCAGATGCAGCCTCTAGATTGTGGAGTAGAGTGGATTGGTCCCTGCAGTTAGCTAACGTCACTGCAAAGGTGTGTTGTTCAACTTCATGCAAGTCCATTTCTTTCAGGCATGTACAGGCAGCTTCACTCATATCATGTATTACTTCAAATGCACTGCTTTTGTAGAAAGCCTACACTGGAATGGGTGTCTTCCAAGCAATTACTGTGGATACACACCAGTCGATCTTTTTGACATGAATAAAAGCATAGTTACAGCCAAAAAAAATCTTAAACTTTGCTCATCCCAAGTATCCTTGATCTGTCCCGTTCCTTCGGCAAGCATTATTGTGAATTAAAAATTCCATAGGATTATGCAGGAATTGKTTTTTTTTTCCCCTAATTCTCTGTAATGCATGTATTTCTAACTAGTAATACCATATTATACACTTCATAGCAGTTAATTTTATGTGCATACTGATTCCATTCTATTTACATATGAGCTATATATGCTCTCTTCAACTGTCTTGATCAAATATATGTGTCATATACCTTTGCCTCTGTTATCTGAAAATTTATTTGTAGACTAGCTAAGGAAAAGAGGACCGTCTGAGCAAACAGTTTGTGCTGATTATTGTGCCTTATCTTGTCCATTTTGAATATGCCACAGATAGAACAAAAAGACATTAGATTAATTTGTTAGCTAGATTAATTCAGATTTAAAGAATCTCCAACAATCCATACAAGTTTTTTATCTAAAAACTGTTTCTAATAACAAAGCCCAAGACTTGTGGTAATTAACATCCACTTCAGCAGCCAGAGAACCCAATAAAATGCCCAGTTAAGCCTCCAGCTGCATCTTTTTGAAAATTTCTTCCTACAGTTAGGAACACAGTGTCATTTCAACTGCTATTCAAGTTGTAATCTCAAGTATTTCTGTTAGGTCTTTTTTTTAAATTTTTTAGTCAAAACACTTGCTAATTTTATTTGGTGAGAAGGGGCATCACCTGATCTTCATAAAATTTCTCAGTTTCAAGTGTTCTTTTCTTTTTTATACTAGGAGAAACTGGGAAAAGAATGAATCAGAAAGTTAGAATGATCTGTGCTATTTTTGGTGGGTTTTTTTTCTTTTTTTTTCTTTTTTTTTTATTGATGGAAAAATACATAGGACGTTTATCTTACTAGGTCAATTACGTTCAGCTTCTTTCTTTTCATACAGGAATGAACTTTCAGTAGACAAAACTAAAAGAAAAAAAAGAAGAGAACTGACAGAAGAACAGAAGCAGGAAATTAAAGATGCGTTTGAGTTGTTTGATACAGACAAAGATAAAGCAATAAATTATCATGAATTAAAGGTAAAAGGAAATACTAAATCTAACCTTCTGGCTCCATAGATAGGCTTTATCAAGTAATGCGAGAATTACTTGAAGAAATGGGTATTTCTTGCTTTACCTTTTGTTATAGATATGTCTTTGTCTTAAGTGTATAGAGATTGTCTTTTAATTTCAGAGTTCAGGTTACAGGTACTATTTGGATATCTAGACTGTTCATGCACTTGGTCTGATTTCAATATGCTTTGCATTCCCAACAATTTGAATTTTTTGCAAAGATGTTCTCTCAGCTGCCGGATTAGATACTTTGGCCCTGAAACAGGCAATGCTGTGGAAGAGCAGAGATGTATGAAATTACAAAATACGTTCTTTCATAAGAAGTTAGCACGTAGCATAGGTTAATATGAGTATATCCAGAAGGCTTGTGTTTTTATATTGATAATTTAGTCTATATTTATATATCCACAAACAGTTAAACTGGTGTGTGCCGAGATTTCTCTGTCTCTACCATCTCACTTGAAATAGGAAAGCTAAGGATGTACTCCTAACCTGATACAAAGTAAAAAATGGATTGGCTTATCTTATCCAAAAGACATCAGTGGAGTAGTGGTAAGTTAGGTAATGTGTAAGATGGCTAGTAAATCCATAAACAAGCATGCCCTAAGTATGAATATTAACGGAGAATACGTTGAAGAATGTTTTCAATGTTATCCTATTGAAAAAGACAAAATTTTCCATTAGGATGACTGTTGAAATGCTTGAAATATTTTTTAAAGTGATAAAAATGTGCTATTTGTCCTTAGAAGCATTTGGTCCATCTAAAAAAAAAAAAAAAAAAATCCCTGAAAATTAAAAATTATGTTTTTTATTGTAACGTGAGGCTGTACTTGCTAATACTAGCTTTAGGTGATTTTTATATCCAAAACATTTTTCCTACTTTTCCTACTCTTTATTTATTTTTATTTATTTTGCTTATCAATATTCCTGTCTTACTGATATATATATATATTTTTAACTGGGTAATAAGTTGCTTAATACAAAGAAAAAATCTGTTCTATTTTAATATTCACATATTGTTGTACTTCTGTTTTATTCCAAAAGGTGGCAATGAGAGCCTTGGGTTTTGATGTGAAAAAAGCTGATGTCCTGAAAATACTTAAAGATTATGATCGAGAAGCAACAGGCAAAATCACTTTTGATGATTTTAATGAAGTTGGTATGTATTTGATTGTGTATCTTAAGGAAAAATTGGATAGAGAAGCAATACTTTGCGTGCTTTTTCAATTGCCTAGTACTATTTAGAAATTTGAAATTTTGTGTTTTTCTTGATAGAAGTGAATAGAGTAGTAAGAATTTTTTTTGGCTACTGAAAGTGCAGTTGATACTTGGAGCTGAATCATAGGATCAATATGAAAAGAACAGAAGTATACACAGTCCTAATCTGTTTCAAGCGATGGCAAATGAAAAAAAGCTTTAACTTACAGACGTAAATATTCTTGTGCTGCTTTTGAATATTATAGGATTTTCCTATCATTGTCCTCCTATAATATATTGTGGAAAAAATAGTTGGGTTTGACTTTCATGAGAAGGAAGTTACACAAACTGCAAACACTGCATATATAATAAAGATAAAGAGAAACTAAAACAGGTATTAAAATTGTGTTTTTTCTGCTTTTGATACAATGAGCAAATGCTTTCATAAACAACACATTTTATTAACAATGGAATTTAATTAAGCTCTTTTTATCAATAATTCTTGTATTTTGCAATTTTTTACATATTCTCAGTATGTAGGTACTGCAGAACATATTTCTTATGTATAACTTATACTTTTGTATACTTTTATTTAAAAAAATATAAGCTGTGATTCTTTTCATGGACTTTGTGGATTTATTTTTCTATTTTACTGTTGCGTTCCATGTGTTTAAGGTATTAAATGTCTATAAAATTTCAGAAAAATCAGTACTGGTCAGATATAGTTCCTCTCAGCTATGGAGAGTAATCTAGTTAATGTCAGAAATCAATTATTGATTGAAATATGTGACAAGTTTTAAAGTTGAAGAGGTAAGGATTGGAGAAAATACCTTGATAATAATGCAAGTGAACACTGTTATTGCAGCTCATCTAAAGCAGCAAAGCCAAAAGAGCTTGGCAATTCATCTAGATGTAATAAATTATTTTCAAGTAGGTATTATCTTTGGCCTATGAAAATTGGAGATGTTAGATCTGGGGAGTCTGGGAGAATAAAACTTGTCTCTGCCGTTTACTCTCAGAAGGGTTTTCTTTTCTCTTATAAATCCTGGCAGTCAATCTGTCGTTATTCATGAGCTCCTTCTTCTGGCCTAGCTATCAGGATAGGTAGACAATAAATACTGTGCCAAATTGGGAAAATTTATACGGGAAGCACCGCTTTCAGTGCGAGAGGGTAATGTATTGAATCTATCCCAAAACTTGTGTCGATTCTTTGTGCATCTGCGACATAATATGCAATTAAATACAGAAAGATCAGGGAGTTAGAGAAGATAGGTTGCAGAAGAAATAATTCTGAAGAGCTGATTAAATATTCTGAAATATTTGTTGAGTCATGAGTCTTTCATGGTTTAATTTATGAAAAGGTCAAACTATTTTTAGCAGTGTCCACTGATTTTCTTATCTGTACAAATGCTGTTTAAGGTATTAAATATAGGAATGGTCCTTGTGAAATATATAAAGATACAGGAATATTTTTGTCTTATTTTGTATAGTCACATCACATATGGTATTTAGAGAGTAATTTATTGCTCTTCAGATAATGTTGCAGTTATCTTTTTGCCCTGTTTAGTACTTTTTTTAAACATTGTGTGGTGTTACGAATAGACAGTTGTTTTAAGTGAAAATATTTAAATCTGAAGGATTTATATATACATTTAAACCTTATTGATATAGTGAGCGTGTATGAGCCCAACTTTATTTTTTCCTGTCAAGTTCACCAAACCAGGGAAGGCATCCTGTCTGCAAACACTCAGATTCCATGTGTTTCTCAATGAACCAGCAGAGATGAGGCTATTTATGATTCTATCAAGTCATTAAAAATATAAGGCTTTATACCTGCTGCTAGTCTTGTATTACAAGATGTGAAAATGTTTAACAAATGGTTCCAGAAATGTCTGAAATAATTATTAAAATATTTTATATGGCAAGTTGTTTAGTCTGCCTTTAATATTGTAGAAGCTGACAAGTGGATTTGATAAAAGAAATAATCCTGAATCCTTCCACATTTAACACTTTGCTGTTCACAGTAGTGTCCCTTTGATAACCCTTGTGCTTGGTTTTCTTTTCCTTTCACAGTGAAGTTTTTTATCTAAAAGAGAGGGTTATTACGAGTGCTTTTCATTGCTCAATGTTGTTTCTCTATTTTCTGCAATCAAAATTCTATCAAATCATAACATTTAAAGTCAACAGATGTATGTATCTGCATCTGTCAGAGTTGATTATTTTTGGTTCTGAGTGGTGTGTTAGGAACAGACTAGGAGCACATATATTCAGTTCCTTTTGGAAAGTCTTTATCAAAAGCATAAGTACATCTGTATTGTGACATAGGCTTTGACTGTAGTTGATGTATCCCAGAGATATTTGTCTTATGAAAAGAGAAGTGAAAAAGGCTAAATAACAGCTGAAAAAATGTACATTTTGGTAAAAATTGAGGAGCAGATCAGATCTGAAGTGGTTACTTTCTATACTTTTTTTCTGTTTGTCATTCTCTGTTTATCCTGCAGAGTTTCGTAGTCTGACTTGTTTTGGTTTTTTTTCCTTACAGTGACAGACTGGATATTGGACAGAGACCCACAAGAAGAAATACTCAAGGCATTCAAACTATTTGATGATGATGACTCTGGTAAAATAAGTCTGCGAAACCTGCGTAGGGTTGCAAGAGAACTTGGTGAAAATATGACTGATGAAGAACTGAGAGCTATGATTGAAGAATTTGATAAGGATGGAGATGGAGAAAGTAAGTGTTAAGAGTTAAAATCCAATATAGTCTTCTYAGTTTTCCTCTTCATTTTAAATGGGAGTCTTATTCTGGAAGTAACTGAAATCTGCTTTATCCTCAGGGTTTTTTTCTAAATGATTTCAGATCAAACTTGATTTAGCTGTCAAACAGTGGAGCTTGTTACTTGGAATAGTTTCTAGTCCTGGAAATAGATTTCAAAGTCTAAAAATCCAGTTGTATTCTCTGCTCTTAAATTCATCACTGACTCCATTCAGCCTGCTGCTGTTAAAAGTGGTGTAAGTGTAGCTGAAGGAAGCGAACTGGTACTTGGGTGATTCTGTTGATTTCTAACTACACTGCATTTTTATTTCCATCTAGATTATAAGAGGGTTAGAGGGCTAAGTTTCTCACTTCTGGGATCATGCAGTCCAGTGTTACTCAAGTGCTAATATGCCACTACCGTGATTTCTGTATTTTACTAAGATGGGAAGTATTAAGCTAGTAAACCATGCTGGACTTACCTTGGGCCCATGCAGGATCACTTTAGAAGGGATTTGGACATGCTTTTAGAGGTAAGAGTGTTTAAAAAGCAAACAAATGAAAAACTTGTATTTATGCCAGAAAGCTTAATACTTGTAGTGCCTTGTGGCAGTGCTTCTCCCTTTTGTTGTTCCTATGATAGCTTTTATTGTATGCTTAGGAATGCAACTCTAAGTCTGGCAATTGCTGACTTGCCCTTGTTTGCACTTATTCAAATGCTGAAACAAACTCCCAGCTCTTTCAAGAGGTACAGTGGGACATTTAAACATGGCCTGGTGCTGTGGGAACATGAAGGTGGTGTTAATATGGAACCTGTACTGGTAAAAGTCAGTATTGCAACTGTGAAACAGTGTCACTGCGGATACTGTAACTACAAAATTTAGTGCATTGCTGAGAAGAATGTGATTTCTTTCCTTTGGAGATAGTGTCTCTTGGTATTTATAGGCAAGTCTCAGGTCGATATTTTCGGATAAATCCATGCTGCATAATAATGGTGTTCCTCTATACACCCTGCTTTGTTTTCCCGCTCTCTTCTTTCACTGACATTATCTAATCCCACAGGATAAATGTTGAAAAGAGCTAATCCATCAGTAGACTGATTATTTAGGTTTTTAAGCATTATCTTTCTTCCTGTTTAGAACCCCAATTTCACTTACTATTGGCCAGATTTTCTTATGGCTTTATCATGAGCCACATTTTTTCCTTCTCTCAACATTTTTTATATAGAGGCTAATAGAAAGAGATGAATGTGCTAACATCTACAAATATGTGTGCAGTGGCACACAGGATCTCAGCTGCAAATTCCAGTAGGCAGTAGGTTACCTGCTTCATTTTCAGCAGCTGTATAGCAAACAGGGAGTGATGGTGGTTTTCTCCAGCCACAAAATGCATTGCTAGTCCAGGCAAATACTTCCATTTTAAGGTTATTATCCTTTTAAAAGGAATAAGTGAAATAACATTGCATTAATGATAGTAGCCTTTTTATTTTTTTTCCTCTGAAATCTGCAAAAATAGCTACAGATGGAAGATTTCTTTTTTCTCTTATATGTCTCTGGACTCCTGTTTTCTTTCTTGAAGAGGTACCCATAGAGGTGAGCAAAAATAGAAAATGTCAGTCAGAAACATATTTTGTTCTTGGTTGCTGTACTGAGGATCCTGACTGTGGTGCCAGAATGATGATCAAGGATGTTTTCTATTATGTGGCTATTTGATCACTAGAAATTGGATGTCATGACAAATAGAATGCAAATCATGAGCTTCTTTCAGGAAGATTGCTGAGTCAAAGTTATTTTGGATCAGTGCTCCATTTCAGAATTCAAACTGATGATTTAAGAGTGAACAGCTCAGTTTAGTTTTAGTCATTGGTTTTATTCAGCGGTTACTCATTCTTGTTAGAGTAGTTAAGCATGAGATTAAATGTGGAAGACTGAGGTATGATGCTGTTTATCCCTAAGGTTCTATATGTTTTCTGTTGTTTAGAGAAACTGATACTGTTTCTATAATTTAAGATTTTTTTTTTTGAGAGGGAAAAGATATCTTTTGATTCACAGTTCTATTTAGTTCCAAACATCTGGATTATGTTTCAAAATTTTGCTATTATTTAATTCTCCTTCTTTTCCTGCCAAGGGGAAAAAAAATGCAATTACTTTGACGAATTTTAGTGGTTTTTTTTTTTTTTTTCTTTGAGTGTGGAAATAATATCACATGTATTTTAAAACTCTTCTTGTGCTTGAAAGATTTTTTTTTTTGCTCATACTAAGATCAGATGGATATTGATATCCTTGTTGACTTGAACTTTCAGGTAGTTACAGTGCCTGGACTTCTGTTTTTCCCAGCTAAACCAGTCAACTGTACTGTTCATAGGCCTCTAGCTTTTGCCTTTAGTGAATCTGTCTATAGGAAACATGATCTAGCATTAGGTCTCAAATGCTGACATAGAGCTAGAAAGAAGGCTTCACTGAATTAACCTTCTCCCTTAATTCACCAGAGCCGAAGTCAATATTTACTTCATGTTAAGTGAGATGATAGTTTTTTATTTCATGATCATATGTATCATAGCATTGAAGGAATCTGAAACTAGGTAAGACAGGCACATGAAACTAGGGACGGATGTGATGTGCACAATGAACTCGAAAGAAAACTTGCACTTACATAGTAAGTCTGAGAGGATTACCTGGGTAATTTGGGATTGTCACTGTTTCTCTTTATGATTGTTTGACAGGCTAATCATTATAACATTGTATTTGCAGTCTGAGTTGCTATTTTATTGAACAAACATGTCAGAAGGTACTTTGGAGAGGATGTTTGGCTTTATGGCTCTCTTGAATCTTTCTATGGCTTCTAGTTTTGGTTTATGTGCACTACTGGAACTGGCTATGGAATATTTCTGATACAATCTGTAGAAAATATATCAAAAAGGGATTGGTTGGTGTGCATACTATAAGCATACCTAATTCTTTTTTTTCTTATTTATTTTTATTTCTTATTAAGCAGATAGTTGACAGTGAGTCTCAATGGACTACTTCAAGAAGAAAAATATTTTTCTTTACACTCTGTATTTTTCAGTAGTCCGTCATGTAACTAGGCAACACCTGAGAGAATCTCCACCTTAATAATCCATTATTTCTTTTTCCTATGTACTGGAAAAATTCAAAGGCCTCAATACTTTGTGGAAATGTTTTTCATATCTCTTCCATAGAGTTGTTTTACAATGAATGCTTTCTTTCCCTGATCTCAAGGTAGAAGTAATCAATTCAAAATAGATAAACATACAGTTTGGCTAGCTGCATTTTAAAATTGTTCTGTAAGTTGAAAATACATGTTGAGGGAGGTGGGTGGGATAGGAGTGAAACAAGTCAAGAGGTAAAGATCATTCATTCTATCTCTTTTTGATAATACCCAAAATACGATTCTTTCGAGTTTGATGGCACCTCCTCTGGTGCTGGAAAGTGCAAAATACCGAGCTGAACTTCTGGGCAGAAATAGAGGTGTAGTATACTCTGAATTGAAGGTGTATTTGATTACTGTAATCAAATATTTTTGCATCAAAAAGTTATAATTAATAATATATCACTCTCATTTTGAAATGAAGTAAAATTCATGAGTGATACATTGTATTTTTTTCATGCATTCTGGTGCTAAATGTTCTGCTTTGAGGATTATGGTTGAAAAGATAAAAGGAATGCAGTAGTCTTGCATTTTATCCCATTCCGTGTCTAAAATGTGCTGTGTGGTCAGCAATATCCTGGATTGGTAGTGCGGAGATGGAAAGAATGCCGTGACATTTGTTTGGTTCTTCATGGTACACTGACAGGTGGAGAGTGCGACACACCAGCAGGGTTGTGCACAGAGCAGGGCCTTGTGTCATGGCCACTGGGACTAATGGGGTACCCTGCTGCCCGCACAGTAGCTTTGCCTTGGGGATTGTATGGGGAAAGAGATATATAATATCATCTGAGGATTTTCTGGATTCTGAGAAGGTGGAAAGAAGCTGTAATTGTATAAATACCTTAACGGAGGGAATGAGGAGGTTGGGACCAGCCTCTTCTCATTGGTGGCCAGTAATAGGACTGGAGGAAACTGCCATAAACTGAAGCACTAAAAGTTCCACAAGAACTTAAGGAAAAATTTCCTGACCGTGATGGTGACAGAGCCCTGGAGCAGTTTGCCAAGAGAAGTTGTGGAATCTCCTTCTGTAGAGATATTCAAGACCTGCTTGGATGCAACCCTGTGCCACATACTGTAGATGACCCTGCATGTGCAGGGGAGTTGGCCTAGATGATCCCTAAAGGTCTCTGGATTCCAATCTTAACAATTCTATGATTCTATGATTGTTTGCCAGCTATGAGAGTAGTTAAACACTGGAATCTGGGAGGTATTCAGAGCTTCACTAACAAGAGCCTAAGCAATCTGATTTAGTTGACCCTACTTTGAACAAGGCATTAGGCTATAATATGAGAATTATTAGGTTCAGTAACTTGAAGTACTTATAATCACAGGAATAATGTATTTCTTAGCATGGAGTAACGCATCTGATAACTTTCAGTAGGCTTATTGTGTGCACAGACATCATTTGTATAAATGTAGGATGTATAAATGTAGGAAATGCTAAATGTTACTCTGCTAAATACTAATGAAAGTACATATTTACTCTGATTGTAGATAAGGGAAATTAAGAATCATATATAGAACTGTCAAGTGTAGCGAACGGTGACTTCAAAAGCAACAGTTTTAGTGTGCTGACTGTGTATATATGTATAAAACCAGGGGTAACTTATATGTATTAACTTTTTTTACTCTTTTAGATTCAAAGATGTATTTATTAATCCTTAAAAATTAAGATTACGCATATGTTTTGGGGTGGGAGAGGGAATACAATCTCTCAAATTATTTTAATTACACCCATTTCACTTATCACACAGAACAATTGTGGTTGTAATGTTGGTCATTCTACCTAGACAAGTAAGTAGTAACACTGCTAAAGGAAAACGATCCTTTTATCTTTTAATTCTTAGTGGCTTTACCAGATACCAGTTAATTTTTACATTTTTAGGGAGTAGCTAGATTTTAAGTCACTTATGGACCTTGCTAGAAATGCATGTGGCTGCATGTGATTTCTTTTCCTGCAACTGAAATTATTTTCGTCTGTGGTTTTACAATTGTTGTGGCTACTGAAAAGCTACATTGGACTTCGTATATATCCTTAAGATAACAGCCATCAAGAAATGTCATGCATGCCGAGAGTATCCCTCTCTTCATCACGTAAAGAGTGAAATGGGAAACTATCTTAAATAAGATAAATTGTAAATATTTTTATGCAATTGACTGATTTAAATATGTATTTTTTTATCTGCAGATTTATGTATTACACTTGAATTAATTTTATATATGAAGAAATGAAAATTCTTGTAACATGGTATTTAGTGGTGTTTTTTTTACCAGTATAAAACTAAAAGCTTCTGTACTGCTTTATGCAGAAAAAACTTAATGGATTATTTCAAACTCTTGGTTTTCACTGTAACTGATCAAGAATTGCCTTCTCCCTGAATATAAAGAACTATAAATAGGCAAAATGGGCAAGCAAACATCTGTTTTTATTTTCTGAAATGTGCTCTTTTTCCTCCCTTCAACCTTCAGGTTTTAAGAACAAACTGATAAACATTCGTACTCATACATATCCTATATATTTTTTCCAGTTATTATAAATTCTGGCTTGTGCTCCAGATATATCTCTACTTAATTGGTGTAACTATTTCTCAGCTCCTTCATACCTTCTCCAGATGTACTTTTTATATTAATGCTAATCTTCATCATAATTTTGATTCATAGTAACCATTGCTAACTACTATATTCTATGAACAAAAAATGCATTAAAATAAAACTAACCTGGAAAAGAGATACCAGCATATAAGGGAAAAGCATTAAAAATTTAGTAAGTATAGAATAGTGATTATAGCTGAAAAAAATATATTGGGCAAAGCTTTGGAAATGCTTTTTAAGGTCATATAGTAAAATATGGTATAAGTGTGTGGTTAACTAATAGTTCAGAGTATTTGGTGCTAAACTAAATTTAAAATTGTTCCATATTTTCTGAAATGAGTCTCGACAGAGCAGATTTAACGTTATTTTTAACCTTTTAATAGGGTAAAATTTGTTTCATTTTCTTTCAACTGTAAATATAGTAATTTTCAGAGTTTTGTTTAGGATTAATTTGGACACAAGGCTGGGACAAATAATTGTCAGAATTCTTCATACATGTATGGCCATGTCCATATCACTGACTCATTCTAACTAATTCTTCATTACAGTAATTAGTGGCAGAGAGAACATACTCATTGGTTAAATCTCCTGCAGTGGCTCTGTTTTAACATATGAGTAAGGTCAATAGCTCAGGTATAAGTACAGCAGAAAAATTAATGACTGCTAATTAATTTATTATTATGGCTTAATTTCTGCAAGTACATTTGTGTAAAAAAAAATCAGTTAATTATAACTGAAGAATGAAGAAAGTTCGGAGAGGGGAAGGCTTGTCAAAGGACCATTTTAATTCTAGATGATTATTACTAATAATATTAAAATTTGTATTTTATTTAGCAAAGTGTTTTTAGGAGGTAGAGAAATACCTTGGGACTTTTTTAGACACAAAGATATGAATCCTTATTTTAGGAACAAAATAGAATATTATTATAACTTATGTCATGGCATTCTTGCTAGAGAGAGGCATAAAGAATAATAAAAAGCAACCAGTTTAAATATTTTTAAACTTTTGAAAAAAATTGGCAGAATTATAAACTAAATATAACATTTTTGTTTAGCCATCATTTTGTATATTTTTCCCAATGTTTTTCTTTTTTTTCCCCTCCTTTACTATTTTTGGTTTTTGTACTTGTACAGAAATAATAGCTTGTATATCAGTGTTCTACGTAAAAAAAAAAAAAAAAAAAAAAAAAAAGTGGGCGGAATTCTTCAGAAGCAAAAATCCAGACTTACGTTTATAATCTGTAGTTAGCAGTTGAGCCAATCCCAAGAGTACTAACTGGGAAACTTTTAGGTAAAATGAATAATACAGACATATTATTCTGTATCTTAGGATGGCTCGCTGTTTATTTAATAATTTTCTGTTTCATTACAGTCAACCAGGAAGAGTTCATTGCCATTATGACCGGAGATATTTAGCATCGGAAGAGAAGAAATGAATTCAACACAGAGAGAAATCACTGACAGCTACCTTGACCATATTTTGTATTTCTGGTCAGATCTGTAGCTGGAGTCATACAGAAGATTATTTTCTTCACAAGACCAAAAGAAACACAGTTTTTGTGTACTAATACTTCAGTATTTTGTATCATTAAATAGTATGACTAGAATAATTGATACATCATTTTAGAGTAAGTAAATGATACGTTTCCAGATGTTTTGAGTACTCATTTATAAAATAGCTTTGTACAAGATTTCTAAATTAAATCATATTATAAGAATCTTTTGAAGTTGACTTTGTGTTAGCATTAGCTGTGGCCTTAGTTTTGATATACAAGATTTGACAAGCTTTCATTTTAATAAATTGTTCTTTACTGTTACTACTTGAAAGTTGCGTTATTTTTGAAGCTCAGTATAAATTGGACTGTAATTTATTGACAATATCTAAACTTTGTTTCATGTATAGGTTTGTGCTTCTCATTTTCTAGATTCATGGTAACTTAGTTCCGCAAGTATTTGCACCTTCATAGCTGAAGTATGCTGTTGCTCCTATATTGTGACAGAGTGCAGGTGACGGCATCATGATGAACTGAATCAAAAAAGGTATTAAACTGTCCAGTTGTCAGCCAGCAGATCTCTTTTCAGTGTGTGCAGCCCTGATATCTGTGGAGACAATGACAGCTGTTTATCATGAGCAGATATTCTTTCTTCAGTACCTCGTTAGGGCAAAAGCATTGCATGGGCTAAACTTTTAAGCCTTAAACTCTTGAAGTTAAATAAGAATTTATATAGAGCTTTTTATGGAGCTTTTTATGGTTGTAGATTTTTATTTTAATTTTCAAATTAATTTCTCCTTTATTAATCAGAAAATATAACTTTAAATCCTGTTTAATCCTTTGTGTTTGTTTGTGTGTGTTAGAAAACAAGCTACTTGTTGACTGTCAGTAACGCTGAGTTATGAACCAGCAAATGGAGCTGGCAGTTTACTGCAGACAGAAGTTAAGGCCGTCAGAGTTAATGGATCTTTTTTCCCATTATTTTTCAAGTGTGTATTGTAACATTCCTATCTGTGAAATACTGTGTTGCTTTCTATTTCCCCTTTCTGTTAAGCTATCAAAATCATTCATACAGAGGTTATAACAACTGAAGATGTCTCAGAGTAACTGTGTCTCGCTGACCAAGTCACACAGGGAGGAAATATCATGGAGAAGCCCTATGCTGTATGTGACCATGGACTGGAATTTCCTCTCTGGATAATTCTTTTACACAGAATGATGTCTTTCAAACAGCCTTTGTTAGGAAGGAGATAGGAGCACTGGTTATGGGCTAGATACCCATTGTAGAAGGCTCTGTAAGCACAGGCCAGGAAACTGGAGAGCTCTGAGATACTGTTCGGACTGCAAGAGCAGCAAAGACGAAAAAATAAGGAAGAAATCAGTGTAATAATCCTAAGTGACAATGCCTCAAGGTTTGACTTTTTTACTTTTTTTCGCTGCATTTTGGAGACTTGTGTTCAAAACCATGCTTGTTTGGTGCTACTGACTGTAGAACTAGTGCTTCTTGCAGGTTTGTATACAGCCTGTGCTGCTGTGTCTGGATTTTCTTGCTGCTCACACAGCAGAATTAACTTGTGCTACGTTGGCATTCACAGCTTTAAGTAACAAGACCTCAGCTTGCAACTATGTGCTTGGCCTTAGCATTCACATATGTTTAATTCTCTTACTTTCTACTAAAACAAGTGATTTTGTATGTTTAAATCGTTCAGTAGTCCTGTATCTTCCAGAACTGCCCTAGTCATGGATAGGTGGGTTAGTGTTAAAACATCAAGATTTTAACTGGAGTAACTGAGATAAAGTGCTTTCTCTTACCTCTGCCATGAGGGTAGTAATGTCTAGCGCAAACCCAGAAATGACAAGACGGTCAATCATGTCTTAATCCACTGCAGTAGAATCAAGCAGAGCTGCCCTGCAGGGCCTGCAGTTGTGCTACTTTAATCGTGCTGGGTCGTCCATTGCTTCTCTAATAAATCCAATATAAATTTGAGGTAGTGTACAATCGCTGAATGAGTAAAAAATCTCACCTCCGAGTACTCTCTGAGTGTTACTGTGCTGATGTACTTTAATCTTTTCAAATCTAAATATGCCATGTCAAACAGCTGTTTGTTTTTATTCATGTAAAACCATCAGCTCCCTTCATGGGCACGCCTGAGTCCTGAGAAGTCACAAAATGCCCCAGCGGAGGCTGCCGGGGCCCCGTCACGCGGAGGCCCTCGCGGCTGCCCCGGGCACGGGCCGCGCTCCCCCATGGCGGCTGCAGCGAGGCCCGGCCCGGCCGCGCGCCCGCAGCTCGGCTCGGAGGCCGGGTAGTGCTCCCTCAGCAAGTTTGCTGATGATACTAAGCTGGGAGGAATAGCTGACAGCCCTGAGGGCTGCGCTGCCWTCCAGAGGGACCTGGAMASWCTGGACAGCTGGGCGGCGAGTAACCTCATGAAGTTCAACAAGGGCAAGTGTAGGGTCCTGCACCTGGGGAGGAATAACCCTAGACATGCCTACAGGCTGGGGACTGACCTCCTGGAGAGCAGCCCCGCAGAGAGGGACCTGGGCGTCATGGTGGATGACCATGAGGCAGCAGTGTGCCCTYGTGGCCAAGAAGGCCAATGGGATCCTGGGGTGCATTAAGCAGAGCGTCTCCAGCAGGTCGAGGAGGTGATTCTGCCTCTCTACTCAGCCCTGGTGAGGCCGCACCTCGAGTGCTGTGTGCAGTTCTGGGCTGCCCAGTGCAGGAGGGACGTGGAGCTGCTGGAGAGAGTCCAGCGCAGGGCTACAAAGATGATTAGGGGCCTGGAACATCTGCCCTATGAGCAAAGACTGAGAGAGCTGGGCCTGTTCAGCCTGGAGAAGAGAAGACTGAGAGGGGACCTGATTAATGTATATAAATATCTCAAGAAAGGGAGTGAGGAGGAGGGGGCTGGCCTCTTCTCAGTGGGGGCCAGTGATAGAACTAGGGGAAAYRGCCAMAAATTGAGGCACCAAAAGTTCCACAGGAACTTGAGAAAGAATTTCTTAACAGTGAGGGTGACAGAGCCCTGGAACAGGCTGCCCAGAGAGGTGGTGGAGTCTCCTTCTCTGGAGATCTTCCAAACCCGCTTGGACATCACCCTGTGCCACATGCTCTAGGAGACCCTGCGTGTGCAGGGGGGTTGGACTAGATGACCTCTGGAGGTCCCTTCCAACCCTAGCCATTCTATGATTCTATGATTCTATGAGGCACCAGGAGAAGCTGCTGCTGCCCAGGGCGGTTTCCGAGGGCAGTGGGAGCAGGAGCCGAGCGGCTGCGGGAGGAGGAGGAGGAGGCCTGGGAGCACATGGGGCTTAGCAAGGCTTAGTGGACTTTGTTAGAATTAGTAAAGTTTTTATGGCACCTTACTCGAGAGCAGATGCTGAGGACAGTTACCATAAACCCAGCAGCTCCTGTGGAAGAGCTTGGACCCCCCCGGGTAGCTCGTAGTTGCTCACCAGCATTCACGTGGCTGGGGATTTTTCCTCTGCTGCAGTCTGTTGGATGTGCTAGTCACATAAGCAGCCGTTACCTTATTTTTGCCAAATGGGCTGTTATTGTTGAGCTGGTAAAGCTGTGAATGCAGCTTGTCTTGCTGCCCACACAGCCGTAGCTGAAGGCAGAGCTGCATATTCCTTTGGCTTTTTCATTAGGTCAAGTGTTTGCGAGCTAGTGGCTGTCACCAGCAAAGCCTGCAGAGGTCATTTGCTGTAGCAGCCTCTCAGAGAGATACTGCCGCTGAAGTAGGTCTGTAGGGACATTGAGACTGTTGTCATCATTGAGTTACAAAGGAAAAATGAATCTGCAGGGAGGTCGGTGCCTTGAGCCCTTCTGACATCCTGAAGTTATGCCAGGGAAAAATCTGTACAAATGCAAGTCCCAATAATATATCACAAATGAAAAGAAAGGCAGCATAGAAACCTCRAGAACACTCAGAGAATCTGCAAGTATCTTTTGTGCTGATAGGACAAGTGGTAAAGCTGTTGCTAAGCACACTGAGCATGTTGGCAAGTACCAGTTGCAAGGAGCGATAGCTCTCAGAATATAGAATAAATGGGCGTTTTGTGTATGCATCATTCTGAAATTTCATGCAATGGCTTGGCCATTGGAGGTTGCACTTGCTGCTTTTTGGTCCTTACTGATTTTCTCTGGTTTTGGAAGGAGCCATTTCAAGCCCCCTGCTGGAGGCAGGGAAGTTACAGTACAATAACCCAATTGCGGGGGCAGAGGTAGAGTAAGAAATGTCTGTGACTAAGAAAACAGCTACCCATTGAAAAAGGAGCTGTGCAAGCTGCTCCTGAATAGAGCCAATTTTCTTCAGCTCATGAGGAAAAAAATACCTGTAGTCTTCTGTTGCTTAGTGAAAAATGGAGATAAAATGATGCAGATTGAAGCCGGATAGCAATGTGCCGTCCTGAGAAACAAAAAAAGAGACACCAGTAAAATATCTGTATGGTATTTATGATTGCTGTGTAGAAAAATTAATTGGAAGCACACAAGAAAATATGAAAAATGAAATTAATAAAACCAGTAATTAATGTAACTCATACTACAGATCTCCTTAAAAAGGCATTTTAAAAAAATCCCAAATAAAGCAATAATTGCCTGCAGGATAATGGAATATGGTTAATGGCCCTGTGTTGTGGTTAAACTTTTACTCGGTGCTRGGGAATATTGCTGTTCAAAATTTTGCTGTCTGAACAATGTATTAAACAAATCAGTTCTTTAGTCTCCACTGGAAGTCAGATAATTCCCTGGTACTTTGAAAAAAACCACTAAACACACCTCCCACTCTGCTAACTGAGAATTCTTCACCTAAGAAAATAGCTACTGATGTCTGGAGGTATGCGAGCGAACTAATTATATCTGTTTATGATGGCTGCCATGTTTATAAAAGCAGTTGTGGTGCTAACAGCATCTAATTCATTACTTTGTGAAATGCTCTGAATATCGCGACTCGGGAAAGTGTTGTTGTAGCTTACTTTCCTTAAAAAAAAAAAAAGAGTGTTGTCTTCCTTTATTACACCCCAGTCAGGGCAATCTTAGCAGTAAAGTTGTTTGATTTATGTGTATTTAAGAAAAACCACACATAAAACACGAGTTTATGAGGTGCCGTTTCAAGGCCACATTAAATACTGCATCAGGAAGAATTGTGGCTTGATTTTTTTAATGAAGCAGCCCAATTAACGCACATATCACTTCAAATGTGCTTTATGTTTTGGAAGAGTTGCACAAAAGTTAATCACAGCTCTTCATGCCCGCGTTTATACAAGTGGGCAGGCATCCACTCAGTAATCAAGCCCAATACATTGCCTTGGCACGATGAGATTTACAGGACAAAATGTTTCCATTACATTTTTATCCACTAGGGGGACCTATTGTTACGACTAAGAAACGGACTCTGAACTTCTAAAAACATCATCCAATGTCAGGTTGAATTTTCCAAGCAGAATCTTTCCTCTCGCTCGCAGTTGTGTACACACATCTTGGAAACCTGTGCTCCTCTTCCACCCATGTAAGAGGGATTTGCCAGCTTGGATGTCACTTCTGCACAACAAAGATTAAAATTAAACCTCTAAGCATGAAAAAAAAAAAAATTCCCATTTCCACATTGGGTCATCTTGCAACTTTACTATGAAATTAAAATAGAGACAGAAAACAGATTCGTTGTTTGTGATTTACAAGATTTCCTAATAAGATTTATACTAATTCATAGCTGTGCTAGTCTTCACCCCACTCTTTTTTTGTTTGTTTGTTTTTTCTGTGGAAGAAGAAAAAAAATGACCAGCTATTCTTCTGTCCTGACAGTGAGATAGTTCACCCATGTCCTACTTGTTTCCTGCCCCAAGCACATACCCTCCTTTTCACCGGGCTCGGTAACTCCGTGCCCTGCTACACAAAGGCCCAGTAGCAAAGCCAGCTCTTGTGCCTGTGTCCCTGCTGCAGCTGAGTCTGACTCGCTCCACTTTATCTCAGCCGTGCTGCCCATCAAGCTGAAATGCCCTCCTCTGGCCTGCTAGGCCCTTTAGCACACAGAGTCCCGCTCCTGGCCTTGGCCCTGTCACTCACCTCATGATCTGTCTGTGCCACTGTTTCATTTGCACTATCCCTTCTATATTTTTACTCTCACAATCACCTCTGGGCTTGTCTGGTACATAATGTTTCCCCCTAGTTTGACTTGCCATATCACAGCTGTGGTTTTGTTCAAATCAGCCCTCCCAAAATTCACATTCCCAAATATGCTCAGGAAAAGTAGGTGGCAGTTAAAAAAAAAAAAAAAAATTGGCATGCATCCTTTTTGATCAGTAGCCATTTCATCCCGCTGGTGTTATATTTCTCCTCCCTTCTTGATCCCTTTATTCTCTTTGTTGTTCTAGTTTCTTGTGTGTCACAGTGTATTTGGCACGAGCACATTACAGAGCTGAGGACAGCATGCTTCTCCAGTGTGCCAAAATTTTWAAAAAATGAAAATTATTGCTTTTTGCCTACAGTGAAGTCACTTTGATACTGTTCCTAGTACTACTAATAACCACTTTTTTTTTTTCTCAGAAAGAATATAAAGTGGTATTAGATCTTTTTACTTCACATATTTGATAGTTTTTATACTCACCTTGGATGTGATGTGTAATAGCTTTCCATTTTCTTAAACAAAGAATATTGTTATTTTAATACATCTAGTGAATGGAAAGCTAGTTTGAAATAGTGTTTGCTTAAGTATAATTTTCTCACCCAGCTTAAGAGGCTGACGATCTATTGCATTATGTTACCACTTTGGAAAATAATTCAGTAAACTGTGTATTTGAACGCTTTCATTGGTCTGTGGTGTGTAGGGGTTCAGGATGAAACACTCAGTTCACATCCACCTAACTAACAAATCTGCTTTTCACTTTCCACAGTGTTAAGGAAATAATGTTAAGTTTTAAAAGTTAAGCATCTAAGTAACCAGAGTCTAGGACCTTAAAGGTAGTTACAGACTCTCTCTACAGATCCTTCTGTCCTCAGTGAAAAATAAGCACCTACATACCCCTCAGAAGTGCCTCTGAATTTCAAAATCACCTATGTGCTTCTGAAAGCATCTTGAACTTGTACAGGAATTTTGATATTCTACATGTGGCAGACTTCCAAGTACTTTTATTTTACTATGTATTTATTATTCATGTCGATTTAAACAGAAGATAAAAACAATTGAATTGCAGTTATTTTTATGAGGCTGTGATGTGTCTAAAATACCAATCTGCATCCATTTCTACTGTATTAGTACTAAAGTGCTACACAGAAGTGAACCTGAGGTTGGGTGTTCTGTGCTTGTCTTGAGGCGTCCAACACCGCTAGTAATGTTAAATAYGGGTGTGGAAGGACATGTGTTTGCTCTTATTGTTTGGTGAAATGAAATATGCTGAAACAACTGCAGGGCAGAAACATGGAAAAGGTGATTTCAACACTTCGTGGTTTTTTGGAAAAGAGTGACAGTGCATAGAAATGTGAGAGGGTGAAATTGCATACTCGAGTGTAGCTTGAGTATAGCAGGCTCAGAGGCACAGCAGGTCTCCAATAAGTTCCAGATGGAGCTCAGGGAGTCAGTCCAAAATGTCAAGAACGTAGCACCCCCAGCAGATTGTCAATGGGAAAAATGCCTTCTCCACAGAAGAAACCAGCCATGTAGTCTGGGCCTTTGACCATCACGTTACAGATTCAAATACTCCAGGCTACGTGGGAGGCAACTTAGGTTTGGTGGAACTGGTTGTTAAAATCACACTTGATTCCTTAACTGTTTTTTAAAGAGTGTCTTCAGAAACATCCATTTCCCTCTGTGTTCAGCCAAGGTCAGCTGCTCCTTCTCCCCAGCCCTTGCTTAGGGGCCTGGTTCCTGCTCATGACTATGCCACCAGTTTGCCAGCTTGCCAAGGAACTGGTTGGCTTTCTTTTGGCAGCTCATCTCTGAGCAAACCTAAGCAGTTGAGAAGAGATACTGAGTGACTTGCATGAGGGACAATCATGTCAAACTCTCTTATGGAGAGGAATGGCCCTGACTGTTATGGCACCTGCAAAGTGCTGTATGAGCAGTGGGATACACCTAAGGAAATGTGGTGGGCATCATATGAACTCCCACACGTGCTCAGGTAGGTTCCCTTCACAGTCAAGGGACAGCTCGCCTCTATAGTCAGCAGAATTTAAGGTGTTTTTTGTGACATCATATACCAGACCTCTATTTTCCTCCTGGTGAATGAYACCGTAAGCTGCATTGATCACTCAGGTAAATCCTTGTTATCTGTCAGGACGCCGAGAGAATAAGCGCAGATCTACATGCCTGCCGTTACGCCAGTGAGTGGGCTGAGTCTACGGGTGTTGCTGACGGGTTGCTGAGCATCCGCTCACCAAATCAGTGCTAGGAGGCTTCCATTTCATGTGCAGTGACAGGAGTGATTCCAACCCTTGGCCAAAGCAGAGCTGYGCAGAGGCTGCAGCGGGTGGGAGACATGTAGGTCTGTTCTTGAGAGCCAGAAGTGGAACTCTAGTCAGGAAACGCTTCCCAGACAAAACACATGGCAGCCCCGGGTGTTCGCTAATCGGGTCCAGTTTGACAGGAACAAGTTGAGAACACTGATACAGTCCAGCAGATTTCAGGGAACATAATTCCCACTTGTGGCTGTGGGGATGGGTTGCTGTAAGCGTGCTCAAAGAAATAAACTTTTCTTTTTACTGGCATACCTGGGAAAGGACAACCATCCTTCGTGTAATATATCTAGCTGGTGTTGAAGTGTGGATACACGGAAGATGTCCTTATCTAGGTCAAGCACTGCTAGCAGCACTGCTGTTAAAATTGCAAAAACTAGTGAAGCTACAGGATAAAAGCTTGGAGCGGTTGCTTGCAGTTAGCCCGGTGCTGTGATGTCCATGTTTGGAAGCTGGCTAAAGCTGGACATTTTGTACACAGGTGGGGACGTGCTCTGTGCTCAGCCACAACCTCCAGTGGAGCCCAGGGCTGCCCAGCAGAGCCAGCCCCAACGCGGTCCCCAGGCCCGGCCTGGCCACGGGGGCTGCCACTCCTGCTGCCGCCCGGCCCCGCGTACTCCCAGGCCTCCTCCTCCTCCTCCTCCTGCACCCACTCRGCTCCTGCTCCCGCTTCCTTGGAAACTGCCCCGTGCCTCGGCCTCCCCGGGCGGCAGTAGCTTCTCCTGGTGCCTCCCCGGCCTCCGAGCCGAGCTGCGGGCGCRCGGCCGGRCCGGGCCTCGCTGCAGCCGCCATGGGGGAGCGCGGCCCGTGCCCGGGGCAGCTGCGAGGGACTCTGCGTGACGGCGCCCCGGCAGCCTCCGCTGGGGCATTTTGTGACTTCTCAGGACTCAGGCGTGCCCATGAAGGGAGCTGATGGTTTTTGCAAACATTAAGTTAAATTAAATGATCAGTTTCAAGTATTTATTATTGAAAAATCTGTTCTAAAAAAGTCAGTAGCATAGGTAGCATTTTGCAGACAGAATAGAATTTTAATATATATTATTTCTCTAATGTCATACCTCTGGGTCTGTCCAGAGCCYTGTCTGCACTCCAAGATGCACTGGAGTAAATAAAGGAGCAAAATACGATACATTCCAACTKCTCTAGCTTTGTATAAAGAAGTTTTGGTAGATTTTGCTGCAGTGCTTTAAGACGCTCCTGACCTCAACTACTGCATGTGCCTGAGCTTCGTGGCTTCCACAGCAGGCACCAGCACAAGGGACGTCATGTCCTTGCTGCAGTCCCTCCTGACCTCAGTGATGCCCTCAGCACCGTCCCACCTTCATGCTGTGGTCCGTACTGGATAAAACTCAGACATACTTTCCTTCTGCCTCCTGTGTTACAGAAAGACTTGTTTTCTGGCACAGAGACAGAAGGGATGTTGGCATCTTAAATTCCTGCATCTTTACATCTACCTGAATTTTTCCATTGCAACCCTGTATCATGCTAATTTAAGTTTAGGCTATATTGGTTAGGCCTGCACCAGTAGCCTAGTTCCTCCTGAAGATTCACAGATGGTGGTGGTGTTACTGCACCTCCTGTTGCGCTGCCAGGGAGGGAATCGATCCAGCCATCAAATGTGGGGAGGGCCTTGAGGCTCTCAGTCCTTCTTATGGATGTGGTTTTGGGGACCCTTCATGGGATCCTCCTGCAGAAATCATAAGGCAGTGAATTCATGGGACTAGCCTGAGATCATCAGCCAGYTTATGCTAGAGTACGTGTTAAAATGCAAAAAAAAATGTTAATTCAGATTTTGTTCCAGAAAAAAAAGGATAAGCGCTGCAATCCAGCAGGAAATGACTAACTACAGAAAGTGTTTAAGCTGCTGTGAAGATCTGTGGTCAATAAGGATGTGAGAAATAGAAGAATAAATGAGCTATAATACTGCAATAATATCCTTGGCCTTCTTTTAATTCAGCACAAGTTGGTAGCATTTCACTTCTTACTGCCTCTGATTGCTAAATGACCATCTAAATATGTGCAGGAGGTAGGTATTTATATCAGTTTTCATTTGCGATCATTGAAAGGTTATTATTTATTTGCATTGGCACATCTAGAAATCAAAATTGCCTAAATGTACTGTTAACCTACTTTGATTGCAGTCTGTAAAATGCATGCTTTAAKAAAACCTAGGGACCTGGTGGTTGTTTCTGAGGCTGTTTTTAGCTTTGGAAAGCAGTATTTACATGTAAGAGTAATGATGCTAAAATTAATAAACTAAGGAATCTTTGCTCAGGAGGGACCAAAAGAAACTTGTGTGTTCAGAAATCGATTAAAATGTGTTCTCCTTGGCTAGAGTTGAGATGATGCCAGAAGAGTGGTCTCAGACTCATGAGGAAGTTTTATTATGTTCTTTATTTATTTACTGTTTTCATAGCCTACTAAATCTCTATGTAAATAAACACTATACCCTAAATCCAAACTAGCCAGGTCAGCTGCCCTATTTACTCAGGCCAATGCATACAATTAAAAGAACTAATACGTACAAGAATATAAGTATTTTGAGYTCTTACTTTTTTATAGAATGTTCTTGGCATCTGACAGTTTCCTGCACTGAGGAGTGTATTAATACAGCTCAAGAATCAAGTGTCATAATTACCATAATTTTACCTGCATTTTGAAATAATACAAAATTTCATAAACCGTAGGATAACTTAAATTTGCCTTTTTTTTTCCCCCGTGTAGCACCTGATTTTCCTGCTCATTAGCAGCAAGTTTTTGGAATGCTAATTGGCACCCCTACTCAATCCCAGAGCTCAGCTCAGGGGTGTATAATGGGTTTTACTTCTCCACTGTTTGCATTTTAAAATTCTTCCTYGTGAAAGAATAACAAATTTTAAAAAGCAGAAATTCAGTGAAAGGAATCCAGAAGATACAGCAGGATCTACTAACTTGCCATTTCATCTAAACATAAAATATGCACAGCAGTTGTACAACTGTGTGTTTATATGTGGCTCTGCATTTTTATCTGGAAGAGAGAGCTTTTTAAAAAATTGTTTAAAGTGTGATTTTGCTTGGAAAAGTGAATCTGTAAACTTAGCATCATGTTTATTGCCTTAATGACTTTTCAAATTCCAGACTTGATTTGCACCCTGGCGCAGCAACTTGTTTATCCTAACTGCAAGCTCCATCTGAGGTCAACAAGCTCACTATGTTCAATGGCCCCAAATTAATAGTACATAAAATGATAGTACATCTGTGGGAATGGTTGCGTAATTTAACATCTTATCAAGTTGCCACATCAATCCAGGCTTGCGGTACACAGGCCTATAAAAATGCTGCTGTCCTTCTCCAAGTGCCTCCACCCAGTATTGTGTTTTCCTGTCCTCCTCCCTTCTGTTTGGCTTTCCGCACAACAGGGAGTTCACTGAAATGCCTGGTTTGCCCCCAAACTACTAACCTTTGAAAGAAAGACTGGGAAAGCAGCAGCTTTCAAAAGGAGGAAGTGCTTGTTTGTGCTTCTTTAAACCTAAGGTTAGCCTTGTGTTACCTCTTTTCAGTATGAGGAATATCTTGCTCCCAAAAGTCCTTTTGATGTTATTTCATTCATTCATTATATTTTGTTCACTGTGTAAGGTGCTTTTCAGTCAAATTTGAACCAGCACAGTCCAGTCCCTGAAAAAACAGAGGTTTGCATTAACTGGAGATATGCATGTATTTGACATCTCAGAAAAGGCTACATCTTTCCTGGAAGGTGTCTAAACTAGTCATGGAGGTTAATCCATAGTTTGCTTTTATAGCTGACRCCAGTCTGAGCCCAAGTGCTTGTCATCATGTTCATTAATGCTGTGTCTACCTCAGGGGTTAATACTCAGAACTTTTCTTGTCCATAAATGTGATCAAAAAGAATTTAGCCAACCACTCATAACTGGACCTGGAAATTCATAAGCCCTGGTGGGTCATATGGACGTGAAGCAGATGCTTGAGCGTTGGCTTTCTACAGTTACTCAGTTACTCTTTTAGCTAGGACATAAATGTTGTRTTKKTTTTTTTTTTTTAAATAAATGCATTTTGAATGAGATAGCAGGATGCCACTAGAGCTTTGTGTAACAAGCTAGTATTTTGGACTGACAGGAGTCAAGTATCGCTTAGACTGCAAAATATCTTTGTGGATGTCACGCCTATTGCCTGCACAAACTACCTCTCCGTCATGCAACGTCTGCTTGTTTTTATGGTAAGTTTTTTTTAGATACCTTTCTTTCAGAGTGCTGAAAAATCTGAAGAGAAATTAAGTTGCTGCTGAAAAACCAAACAGGCTGCCATCTCTTTTTCTTTTCTGGGCAAAAGTCCAATTTTGCACAGCAGTTGCAAAGAAAAAGCAAACGCATCACTAGATTCAGCGAGAAATATTGTAACAGTATGTAATCTCTGTCAAGATAAAATTGCTTTGTGATTTACATTACAATAAATCCTGACCTTTAAGTGCTGYAGACTAAGCTAATCTGTGAGGTACTTTATTCTATCATGGAATCAGCATGTGAAGCTGAAGCCAAGTGACTGTATTTGTCCCACTGTGGAGCTGCAGAAGAGAACATGTGAAAGCAGATTATGGTGCATTGTTCCGTGTTCATCTTTTAAGAGTGGTGTAGGTGAAATGYCTAGCCTGTTGCTTCACAGGGGACTAAGAGAGTCACCTTGCTACTGCTGCAGGGAGGTTAAAGTTCTGTTTTGATAAATATTGAGGACCTTATATGTAAACAGACACAAATCAGGACACTTACAGGTAAGCTTCAAAATATGGACTAATCTTCTAGCATGAATTCACTAAGAGCTTCCTTCTCGTTTATTCTTATTTTCCTTCTCTTTYACTCTTCTAATTTATTTATTTATTTTATTTCCCAAGGACAAAAATTTATGCACCAGCATAGATTTTTTTCAGCCGTAGTTTAACTGTATTGGCCTTAATCTGTTTAGGTTATTCTCAGAGCACTATTTGAGTGTAGCCTTTTGTAGTTGCTTCTGGCTCCCAAGTTCATRTTCTGTTGTTCTATTTGCTGAAAAATTTCCCTAGAATGAATATTTCAGAGATTCTCTAATTATGTACTTACTCAATGGTCCTTACCAGAATATTCACAAGATTGGGGAAGTAGGTAATCAAGTAGGTATTAAAAGAGGAATTCTTGACAYATTAGCCCATAACTGAGCAGTTAGGTTTATTGCATCATGGTCTACTTGGAACATTTTTAGCCTATGTATTTATATGTGCACTTAAAGGCACTCTTATTATAAAGCACTTACCGAGCCAATCAGATGTGCAGACTCACAGCATATTATAAACTCTGTAATTTTGCATAGCGAGCATCTCATGCTGARAAGCTAACTGCTCTTCAAAGCTTTAAATGTTACTGTTAGAACACCTCTCTTTAAGGTCCACTGCAAAGTTAGCAAGAACCTAACACTGATGAAASAAAGTTTATCTGGATATTCCTCAGTTCTTTGTTTCTACTATTTTCCATTTTTATATACACTATATAAAAAATGTAATTATTATTAATGCATWAATAAGTAGATACATACAATTAAAAAGCATTATAACATAGGTATGTACATAAATACATATCGACATACTTTAAAAAAAACCATTAGGATTACTCAAGCCTCTCTCTGGATCTGATAATCTGGAACTAGTCAGGAAGGAAGAGAGGAGGCTAATAGGAAACAGATGCTGAAGACAAAGATGTGCACTGATGTGTGATATTACAGAGACAGAGAAAAAGTTAAGTGATGGCAGGAAGAAGAAAAACTGTCATGAAAGAAGGAGTTGCATAAAGCTAAACATTTTACGCGACAATAAATGTGAAGTTGATTGGCAATATAAAGTTCCCAGTTTCAACCAAATGTTGTGTGAAACATCTCACAAATATTTTACTCATATTTTACTCCAAAATGTTTTTAAGCTATGGCCGAATCTCTTTGTGCCTTCAGGGAAATGTAGAKGGAAATAAGAGAGTCATTGTAAGATGTTTAGGCCCTTCTAAAATATTTTAAAACATTTATTCAAAGAAAGGATTTCTTTTTTWAAAAATATATTGTGAGTATATTCACGTTTTAGGAAACGTCTCTTCTGCCTTGTTGGCATCTGGAAAGCAGTCACCTGAAACTCTTCAAGTACAGATGTTATAAACTCTTCAAAACATGGAATTAATGTGTTGATCTTTATAAAAGGTACATGGACCTTCATGATTTTCTCACCATTTTTCCTGTGCTTGTCCGTGGGAGACCCTGACACATGTCCTTAAAGGTCTAGGTATTCCACTGCAGTGACACAAATAGCATGTTCGACCAGTATAGATCTTTAGTTTGCATTTAAAAGGAAACCTAAAAAGGAATTCCATGCAAATAGTTGAAGTGTTGCATGTATTTACATATATGACATATCTGCTGTAGTCAGCAGAGTGGAGGACAGAGTCCATTGCAGATTTTCTTATGATTTTTTTAAGCCAGTTTAGAATGTTTAATTCAATGCATTTAAGACAGAAGTATTCTGCAAATGGCCAGGTTGCATTAGGAAATGCTTTTGACATAGAGTTTTGAAATTACTAGCTTGAATCAATTTGACTTTTTTTTAGTAGAAATCCCAGTTCACTAATCCAGACAACTTCTTTGGAAATCTAAGATGGTAACAGCTTAAAAGAATATAATATTAAGGTGGTATTTTAAGGTATTAAAATATTAATTTTTTTAAGTGAGGAGACTTGGGAAAATATCTGAGATTTTGACTTTTATTTTGTGGCTGTGTTCTTGCCTTAAAGGATTTCTACTGAGATTTTATGGATGTGATTGCCACGTCATTAGGGATACTTTGTCTTGAGTGACTATACCTGATAATATCCATCTCTGAGATAGCAGCAATGAGACCAAGGTTAAATTCATATTGTTGGACATGTCAAAACAGAGATGCTGGACCTCTAATAGGTGTTATAGGCATATTGTTTATATTTTCATAGTTCTGATATGCTGGTTTGTACTGTTCTCACAGGAAGAAAAAAGAAAAAAARAAAGGTTCCGGAATATCATTTCATCAGGATCATATYGAACAGCTGGTTGTGATGAAGAAAAAAAGGCATCTGGCTGAACCATTGGGTAATGGCAACTTCTAAGAGTTCAGACAATATTTTAATAAATGCACTGCTGGGAAAATCTGAGAAATCTGTCCATGCAGACTCCATAGATTGTGTCTGAGATAACAGACTTGGAATATCTATGTCAGCCTGCATGGTCCATTTTCTTTATAAACCCAGCCGTTTGTTTTCCTAGTATCTTTCACTATTGTTTTTAACTGAAGTTAAGAAAAGGGGATGTTATGGAATTATATATGAATAAAATTAAAAGATCTTAAGTACCATCTCACTAAACTGAATTTACAACAGACGAAAAGCACATTCCCTCTTAGAAAACCTAGCTCACCTGCAGAGAAGGCAGCAGGTGGAAGCATTTTAGTAATGATAAGACCCATCAAGCAGCCATTAGACCAAGGAGCTGCAAGCTTATCAAATGAAAGGCATGAGTTTGGGGTAGTTTTGGGGCTCTGGTTAGTAGAGAGCCCTTTCTACCAAAAATGTATGGATTTAAAGGGAAACCCTATTTTCCAGGATTGTGACTGAGGCTTCCATTGGAGAAGGTAAGCAGATAAAGGGAATTGTGTTTAGAAAAGTTATTTGGTTTGCTTCCCCCTCCCCCCCTCAGTTTTCCTGTAGTCCTCTATTCATTATTTTTYAAGTGCTCATTAACTAACTCTTAGGTAAAGCTTATCTGTTTCTCAGCAGGCTAATTAGGGAATTTAACTTAAGTGTTAAAACGSAGAAGAGTTAGAGTTCATCCATGAGAATGACACTAGGAACTCCCAAAATGGATGCTGCCTGAGTCTGCTTCCAGAGGCTTGGAATATGGACGGTAAGAGAGGTTATCAAGACAGATTCTGTTATAACAACTTTCTCTTAGCTTTACTCTTCTAAACAAAATTCACCTCACTTGAAACCGGCCTGCGAAAGAGGATTTTCCGAGGAAAAAAAGTGCCAAAACTTTTGTAGATGAATAGTTATATCTGTGCATTTATCTAATTTTTTTTACACCAGCTTCTTCTGAGACATCTATGCACTCATTCTGTATGACTTTTAATATGATAGCAAGACTTAAATTACAGGATTCAGTCCCTTTGATGAAGTTAGTGAGGTATCAACTTATTCTTTTTTGTTTTTCTGTCTTGTATTCTGTAGCTTTGTTTTCTGTAAAGTTCTAGAAGTGGCTTTTGCTCTCAAACAAACCAAAAGCCAGAATGACAAAGAAAATGCTTCTATSTTCTCACTTTGGTTCGGGCTCTTTGATTATCCACAAGAGCTGGCTAATAGCAGTATGCTATAGGGAGCTGACAGAAAATGGTACTATGTGCTTCCTGCCAGACATGGAGCAGTTCCTGGGTGCAGTCCCCAAATTTAGACCTTTTTTTTTTTTTTTTTTTTTTTTTTTCTCTCATTAAAGTGTCTGTTTGTGATGGAGAATCTTGAAATTCCTCTGAGGAGAGCAGCAGTGTGCTTAACCTCAGTGACTGGTTTGCATAGGTTCAGAGAGCTGTCACTGGAAGGAAAAGGTCTAGACTTTTCTCCTTCATCCCCGAGATGAAAGGGGATATTCTCTTTTACACAGAACAAAGACAAGATTTGTTAATGAGAGGCTTACATATGCGGCTATAAGCTGCCTCCAATTCATCAATGGTTTAGGAGGAGTAAACAGAAAAGTTTGTTGTGTACTTGCAGCAATTCAACTCTTGGCTGGTTTAGTGGAACTTTGTCATTGGGCCAGGGTTGCAAATGTAAGCTGACTTGTGATTTTCATTCACCAGGCTAGGCTGGGCTACGTCCGTCACACACAGCATGACATCAGCTTGTAAAGCAGATTTTGCATGCCCTACAGGCAAAGAAAGAAATGTCGGAGAGCAACTGTTTGTTGGAAAATAAAATCAAAAAGAAATCCCCAGTGTACCACATACGGCATTGGTTGGTAAGGGATTGCAAACCACCGACTCCTGTGATTTCCTACAATGCTGGTCAACCTACAAGCTTATTAGTAACAGTGCTACATGTAGCATTCAGTATCCCCAAAGGTCCCAAAGCTCCTTACAATGCTCCACAGTTTGGATCATTCAGGCAAGCAAAGCACATGGACACAGAAGGAGAATGTGGCAACAATCAGCTATTGCATGAAAGCCATTGCAAGTACTGTGGAGGGTTGTGTACAAATGCCTAGGCTGTTGTGAATGACATTTTTAAAAAGTAAAAGCAGAATTGAGGTAGCAGGAAAGATACAAAAGTTGTGTACAAATTCATCTGCTTTTGTTAATGTGTGTTTGAAATACTGATCTGCAAGAAAGGGGTTACTTATATGTGCAAGAAGGTGTTTGCATGTTTGCTGGTGTGCAATTCCATATTAAGACATGCATCTCCACACTCCTTTGCAGCTACAGATGTCCAGTTAGCATACTGTGCTGCTGGAAGCAAGTAGCCTTGTAAACACTCCCACAGACTTGCAAATGGATTCAGGTTTCTTGGGAAAAGAGCAGTCTGTCTACTTTGCTCTGAAAAGTTCACAAGCTTTTTAAAATCTCGTCAAAAAAATGAAATTTCTATATCGACTGTGTTTTCAAAGCTAACTTTTCTATTTTTCAAACACGATAAACGAAAGCTCTCAAGTATTAAAGGGTGCCTGACTTTGGGGGTTCTGGTTTTGATCTGATTTGCCACAAGTAATAATTTTTTARCATAGACAAATGTGCAATTGTTCCTGACCCTGCTCTACTAAATCTCTGTGTGATAGAGTCAAGTAGCAAGGACTACTTGACACAGGGGCCTCTCATAAATTAAATTAGCACATATCATGCTGAAGGATGAGGCTGGAGTGGGAGCACTGAGAAGAGGGAGAGAGGGAAGAAGTGATGTAAAATGCAGTGGGATTGACAGCTGAATTAACTCCTAACCACATACAACTTCATGCTCGCTTTTAACTGCATTCTGAAAAATGACTGTTCCCTGTAGGCTTTTCAACAGACCGAGTGCTAGTAATAGTTAAAGTGTATAYGATAAATGCAGCTTAATAAAATAGTCGTGACATTGGCATGATTTGGACTTCAAAGCCATTTTGCAGTCCTGAATCTTTATCCATTTGCACTTTTCTCTTTCTGCTTCATTGAACATGTGTGTTTTACCTATGTCTTGATATGTAAATCCTAGCATCTTCCAATCCCTTTGGCTAATCAACATGAACTAAATTCCCAAAGGTTCAGTGATAGCAGTTCTTTTAGCATAGGTAATCCACTTTCACAGCAGAATTGCCATCCGTAAGGCAGCTGTCAAGGCTCTTCAAGCAATGGAGGGAGAAAAGCTGGAAGCCTGAGGAGGGGGGTCCTGGTCAACCTGGCGAGCTGAGAGCTGCTCAGGTTAAGGAATGAAGTGCTGGCGCGGGGGTTCCTGCGTGGTTAGTGTAGCTGTTCCCTTCCTCAGTGCCTGGGGTAAGAGCCATGGAAAAGCCATACCTGCTCTGCTCTCCCTAACCAATAGCACAGTGATGAAGGGAAAAAACAGTAGGAAGCAGAGGAGTCTACTGAAGCGGTGTTGCTGTCTCTGCTCGGCATTAAGGCTTGCTCGCTGCAGCTCGTGGCTCTTCCTACGTGCAGCGCTCTCACTTTCTCTTGCGGGAACGGTTCCATTTTTATAACCAGTCAGCGGGCCAGTGTGAGAGGCTGCTGYCCCTCCCCAGCGCTGAGCTTGCTGGCCCGGCGTATGGGAGACAGGCACGAGTGCCCTGGCACAGGGAAGGGGGCAGGAGGCTGCAGGYCCTGGTCGGTGCCGTGCTCTGCGCGTGCCCCAGGGCAGCCCGTCCCCACATCGTGCCGGGCAGCGGGTTGTGGGTGATGCCTCCCGCGGGCGCCGTGTCCAGCCTGGTGTGCTTGTGCTTCACCCACAGGATGGCTGCCAGGCTCAGCGGGGCTGAGGAAACGCCTGTCTGGTCGCCGGGCCCCAGGGCCACGGTGGCCGCAGCCTGTGTTGGGAGGAGGTCGTTAGTGGTGGGGCCGCATCAGGGCCCTGTGGCCTCGTGCGTGTTTTGTCCTGGAAAGGCTCAGCATTCCCTATGGGGCTCAGCCCTGGCTTTTGGAGCACCGGTGGCGCCTCTGCAGTGGGGGTAGACACCTAAGGAGGCAGACAGGCACCTCTGCGGGCTGTGCAGGGCACTCATTGAGGCTTCCCCCAGCCCTGGAATTTGGCTCGCTGCCCCTATACACGCTCGTGAAGCGTCCCTTGTGCTGCACCGCAGCCCGCGTCAAGGAGCCCAGCAGGGCGCTGCTCCCGCCGGTAGACACGCAGTGTGACACAAACCTCTGGGCAGCCACTGCGGCCACGGGGCTCCCGGAGCAGCCCTGAAACCAGCCGCCACCAACCCCGTCTGAAGGGCATGATGCGTGTGTCGTGCACCAGCCTAGCGTCCTCCGACCCGGTCCCGTTCGGGTGGAGACGGCTGCAGCCAGGCCCCTCTGAGGGCCCGGGGAGCCCGCAGGCCTCACGAGAGGGCCCATTTCTGCGGGCCTCCCTCGTGGTCTGCCTGGGGTGCATGGGCCAGTGGCTTCTCCTGCCCTCGGGAGAGGGAAAACTCCTCTGGGCCTGCGAGCATGCAGAAAATAAATGATGGGGACATGTGCGTTTTAAAAATAGTGCTGATATTCCTTGGAAGTTTGCACAGAGCTTGAAATGAGCAAGCCTCCACAAAAGCAATCTGGATGTAACTGTAGCTCTTTTTTTTAAAAAAAAACCTTAGATTTATATGGTTTTAACTGTAGGAAGACCAATAATGTYAAGAACTGTGGAAAATATTTTTCATTTTGGAAGTTTATTCTGTCCTTGAGCTGCATGAACATACTGGCAGTTAGTATAAAACAGAGCAAATATTCAGGTTGTGAAAAGTTGTTTCCTATCTGTGACTTCCTGAAAGTTGCCTTAGCTGGATTTTCAAATTGGTTTCTGTGGTCTGCAGCTATGCACAGCAGAAGAAATTGTAGGCATCTCTTAAGCCGAGAGAGTATTTTTAGCTGTTTTGTGGGCTGTGTATCAATTACTTTATGCCATAGAGTCAGTAAGGAATGTATGAAATATATTTAGTGTCTTCTGAGAGTATTTTAAGACCATTTGATTTTAACACATGGAATATAATTTATAGGGATGCAAGTTACATCATTATAAAATTATATATGGAGAAAACACCATTACAGGGGAGGGRAAAAAAAGAARAAATTCCTTTGAACCTTTCATTGAGGTACCCACCCTTGAACGCAGTGGAAGTTTTCACTAAAGAGTCTCCTCTCTATCCAAAGTGAGCTTTTGGAATGTTGCACAACCGGTGATTTTTCTACAAATTATTATTGCATCAGTGGTTTGTGTTAATGCTGGTTGTGTTATTGGATGACTCTGCCTTTACCTTGAAAATATCTAGTGGACATTTTCCAGTGTACTTGACTCRCCCTGTCTGTTGGCTTGTGTGGAGAAGGAGGCAGGAGAAAAGGGGTCTGCTCCTCTTTTTTTTTTTGACATTTTACTTTTTAAGCTACAGTAAAAGGCGAAATGTGTTGGTTTTTAGGTTAATGATTTTTTGTTTTAAGTAGTCTAAACGGAAGTGATTTGTTTCGTAATATAAATAACCAAGGGCTTAAACTGACTTTAGTATTTTCCAAACTGTGATTGCAGTGAAAGCATTAGAAAGGGAGAATTACCACCTTTTCTTCTGTTTTCATCAGTGATTAGAGACATTTGCCTGGGGGTAACTATACCTTTCTAATGGAAGCACTAGAAAACCTTTAAATGCTCTTCCCACCCTTCAGAGAAAGGTTAGACAGTCTGAAATTAGAAAAATCTTCCTCAGATATCTGTGCTAGCACTGCTAAACACCGAACAGCATAGATGAAGCCCAGTGAAAAACTTGGAAGTTAATTTCATCACTGTGAGTCGCAAAAATTCCTAATGACTTTGCTGTTTCCTCTTAGTATCAGAAAKAAGAGAGGAAAAACAGAGGGAATTCTGGATTTTCTGGTGACTTTGGAAGGGGAATTTGGACTAAAATGAGCCATTAGTACGCTATAGTGAAAATCTCAATGTTCATTGCACACCTTCTGCTGAAGGGCCCCTGCTTGGAGAAGCCCTAGCCCAGTAAGTGCTCCCCACGTCACTGCAGCTGGGTCTTCAGACCACATGCCTTCACGTGCCCTGTGCTCATGTTTTTACCCTGCAAACGATCCTCAGGCCAAGCGGAGAGTGCAGTCCTTTCATTACTGGGCTTACCAACTGCCAGCCCAGCAGGAGGATGCCAGCCACAGCCAGCTCTGCAGAACAGAAATCCCTCTGCCATCCTAGCCGCAGCCCAAGCTTATCCCCCCTGGCAATTTTGGGTGGGAACTCGTGTGATTTCTGGGCATGGCTACAGCATATCCACTGGTATTCATGAGGATGTCTGCCTAGGTCGCACACTTTATCTGAGCCTTAAGGCCAGCATTGGCAGGGTGCCCTATGTGCCAGGCAGCCAGGGGCAACGTGGACAGCCAGGGGCAACGTGGACAGCCAGGGGCAACGTGGACAGCCAGGGCATGAGCTGTTGGCCTGGGCGTGCCCAACAGCAGCGTTGTCTCTCAGAGGTCTGTACACACTGCCATGGTTTGTGCCCCTTTGGGTGTGCTGGCTTCTCTTTCCTGCACACACAAGAGCAGTGTGACCAGCCATACCATGTGTGCTCAGGCCAGGCGCTGCCTAAGGTACATGCACACAGGGGGACATGGCCAGAGAAGCTGAACAGTAGTTGTCCAAGAGAGATAAAAGGTTATGCCACCACCCACAGATGCCCCCAGCATTGACTGTTCCTCTCCCCATCTTTGATATCTGCTCTCCCTTCTGTCCTTTCAATGACCTGACAGTTCACATACCCTTTCCTTTAATTCCTTAAGGTATATAAAGTCTGCTTCATCAGGGTAGATGAACAGTATGTGAAGATAGCTGAAGTGTTTCTCCAATTTTGCTGTCCCCACTATCCTTTCTACAGATTTCTGCCTGTTCTTAGCAAAATAGTCCAATTCTGCCTTGCTAGAGAGAGGGAGGAGGTGGGAGGGCTAGGTTACATTTATAGGAGATATGTTTGGTCCCATCAGCAATCTGGAGCCAAAATTCTATTATTCCTAAAGTGAGTTTTCTTCTGAAATCAGAAGAGATTTTTGTCAGCTTTCAGCACAGGCATATAATTCCTACCTTCTTGTCTTGCCCAGAACTTTTTACATGAGACAGGAGGCTTTAGCCTTCCTGGCAGCAGAGTCAATTTTTCTTTTCTACCAAAGAATAAGTTCATTTTGGTTGGTGCAAGACACGTGGCTTACTTTGTTTTTTTCTAATTCAGGAAAATGACTGAGCCTTTTGTGGGTACTTAGTGTCCACAAGGATCTTTCTGCTGTCCAAAATTTCTTCATCTTTTGCAGAAATGAAGTGTACTGAGAAAGTTAGTAGTGATMGAAGGGATCATTTTCACTTGCAAACTGTGTGCAAAATTTACACCYGTGCTTGCAAATGTAGTAATTGAGTAGCTCACATGCCTGTCTGCACAAAGAATCAACCCTTTTATTCTACATGTGCAAATTTGGGGCAGATACATTTTGCAGGCATCATTCAAACAATAAAGCTTTGGTAAAATGTCTCTTGACTGAAAATTTTCCATCCAGATCTCAAGAGATGTCTAGTAGTGACTGTGTCTGGTTGGAAACAACTATTCTTAGATCCTTTTAAAATTTCTACTTTCAAAATGAGCCATAACATTTTAGATTTTTTTTTTTTTTTAAAGAAAGTGGGGAGTGGGGAGGGAGAAGAAAGAAAAATGTTCCTAAAATGTTAGWGTCTCAAACCTTGCTGGGTTTTCAGATTGTCGACTTTTAACCTACCCAATGTCCATTCTTTACACTGATCACTAAAAAGCTGGTGTAYTAGCAGTTGAGTTCTTTATCCTAAATGCTGATATTACCCCTAGGAAGACTACTTGAGAATTGCACATGGTTAGGGCTGTCTCTTTGGGAATTATTCAGGAAAGAAGCAGGCAAAACTTTATCAGGCTCCTGTGCTTAGCAGTCCTGGCAAACAGGTCCTCTGCCTTCTGGGCTAGCCCTGCTGCAGCCTCAGTGGCTAGAAACTTCTGGGGAAAAGACCAATGCTCTATTTGAAGTAGAAGCTTGATAAAACCTGAGCTCAAAAATGAGCTTCTGTCCTAGAAGTAGTAGTGACGTGATCACAGAGACAAATCTGACCTGCCTTTAAGGTTGCATTTCAGTTTTGGACTGGATTCATGAACTCGCAGAGCTGCTTTGCCATGAAGTATTTTCATGGTTGCATTATAGACAAACATGTCTTGAGTCTCTCTGCCCAGTGGCACAGAGTCCAATTGGAGGCCTGTGGTTAGTGGTGTCCCCCTTGGCCCAGTTCTTGGCCCTATCCTGCTCAATTTATTCAATTCATTATTTAGCGACCTAGATGAAGGGATGGAGTGCTCCCTCAGCAAGTTTGCTGATGACACCAAACTGGGAGGAGTAGCTGATAGCCCAAAGGGCTGTGCTGCCATCCAGAGGGACCTGGAGAGACTGGACAACTGGGAGATGAGAAACCTCATGAAGTTCAACAAGGSCAAGTGTAGGGTCCTGCACCTGGGCAGGAATAACCCTAGACACGCGTRCAGGCTGGGGACTGACCTCCTGGAGAGCAGCCCTGCAGAGAGAGACCTGGGCGTGATGGTGGATGACAGGTTGACCATGAGGCAGCAGTGTGCCCTYGTGGCCARGAAGGCCAATGGGATCCTGGGGTGCATTAASCAGAGCRTCTCCAGCAGGTCGAGGGAGGTGATTCTGCCCCTCTCCTCAGCCCTGGTGAGGCCGCACCTCGAGTCCTGTGTGCAGTTCTGGGCTCCCCAGTGCAGGAGGGACGTGGAACTGCTAGAGAGAGTCCAGCGCAGGGCYACAAAGATGATTAGGGGCCTGGAACATCTGCCCTRYRAGSAAAGGCTGAGAGAGCTGGGCCTGTTCAGCCTGGACAACAGAAGACTGAGAGGGGACCTGATCAGTGTGTATAAGTACCTCTAGGGAGGGAGTGAGGAGGAGGGGGCTGGCCTCTCCTCAGTGGTGGCCAGTGATAGAACTAGAGGAAATAGCCACAAATTGAGGCACCAAAAGTTCCACAGGAACTTGAGAAAGAACTTCTTAWCAGTGAGGGTGACAGAGCCCTGGAACARGCTGCCCAGAGAGGTGGTGGAGTCTCCTTCTCTGGAGATCTTCAAAACCCRCTTGGACAYCACCCTGTGCCACRTGCTCTAGGAGAYCCTGTGTGTGCAGGGGGGTTGGACTAGATGACCTCTAGAGGTCCCTTCCAACCTGAAGCATTCTGTGATTCTTTGATACCCTCTTAAAAGAAAAGAGGGGTGGGGCAGAGAAAATTGATCCTATTGAGAAAGGTGCTGTGAGAATAAGTGTATTTAATACTCTTAGGGACCTGGATACCGCAGTAATAAAGTTGTAATAGGAAGATCACACAAAAATGAACTCTACCTGGTTTTGCCATTGTCTTCCCCTGTAAAAAAGATCATATGTCCTGAAATGCTTGCAAAACACAAAAGTAGATTTGCTCTGAATAAGTTAGTGAAGCCTTATAAAACTTCACACTGGTGGCTAACTCCTGTACTCCTGTCTCACTCTTAAATGAAAGCTGTAGAACTTGTTGAGATTCTTCCATTGTTTCTGCAGGTCATGCTGTACAGAACCCAAAATATTTTCCTTTCTGCTTTTTATTTAATTACAAGAAATCCAAATGATTGGTTTTTCAAGTGAACCTGACAACATGCTAATTTCTGAAGCCCATTGCTCCCTCTGGTAATGTACTGTGACACTAATTTGTAGTTTGTATGGCAGTGGCCTAGAAGTAATTGCTAAAGGACCAACAGCAAGAGAAGAAAACACAGAAAAAATATTGGAGAGTCCTACTGATGTTGCTTGATGTTCTTCGTCTGGTGCAGTGGGGCAAGCATGGCGTGTATTCACACAAATGTTAGGGTCCTCAGCCCAGCCAGACTGTAAGAAAGTCTTGCAGTCAAGAGGGAAATTTGGACATTGAATGAAGAGTGCATAACTGCCTGGGTTGGGCGAAGGCATTTCCTCAAGCTCGTGTCTGTTCAGCAAAATACTTGGCCAGACCTCAGAGAAAGTGAAACTTATGTTTAATTGCAAATAATGTCATATAGCTACAGAATAATTTTGGTTTTCATATCTTGTTTTCATGCTCCTTGAGATGCTTTAAAGTAATGACAACACAAAACACAAGCCTGTTACACAGGACGTAAGAGTGGATAAAACAGGTGCAGCCGCTGGGAGCAAAGAGTTCAGCACAAAAAAAATCAAGAGCTTTGGCAGTTTGCAGATGAGACAAAACTACTTCAAGAAATGAAAAAGATCTGAGGTGGCTTCCTCATGACAGTGGCTGTAGTTTCTAGATGCTTCTTATGTGTTCCTACCCTAGCAATACTTTTATTTCTGGCACTGGGGAGTTGATGCAATATTGGCAGAAGCTTTTTTTTCTTTTTTTTTTTGATTTTTTTTTTTTTGAATAGGGAAGACAATTTCCTTCTCTTTCTACTGTTATATTTTTAAGAGTTAACTGAGTATCTGGAAGGGAGAGAGCACATGTACTCTGTAGTTAGCAACAGAAGAAGCTTCTCCATCAACATGCATGGACTCATTCCAGAGGAAGAATGAGGGTTGTTTAAAGAGAAAATGAACATGGAAATTGAAATGTGAAAATGTAGAAATTTTACTGCCACAAATATTTGGTGAACTTATTTTTCATTAGTAAAAGTTTAAATAGTGAACTTAACTGAAAATGCAGGGTTTAGGGAAAGATGATCCAGTCTCCTTAGAAAGCTATTTTGTTTCTATTACAATTTTTTCTCTGTTCTCTCTTCTAAGTTTTCCAGCAAGAAATTAAGTTAACCCATTTCTAGCTTTGATGTATGTGATATGGCAGTGTTGTGGAATTGCACAGACTTTAGTACTCTTTAAAGCCTCTCTTCAGAAGGAGCATTTCCAGACACACAAAGTTTAATACAGAGACAGATTTGTGACTTGGAGCAAGAAGGAAATGGCAAAGATTTGTCATGCACTGAGTATGGTGGTTTATGTAGCTATTTAGCATCATAGTTGGATTCATTGATCTCTAGTTAGATGCATTACAGACAAGTAGTGTACAACACTTTGGAAAAAGATAAATATAATTTGTTACCTTCCTGAGGATCTATGCAAGATCTAGTTTCACAATACTCACTAGTCAGGATGCTAGATGTGATCATGTTATAATGTAATTAGTTTGGGCATGACAGTATTTCATGTTGAAACTGAATGAGTAAAGCTGTCTGGTCAGTGCTTTATTGGAAACGTGTACAAAACGCATTTTCTATATGCTTCCTATGACACAGTAGCTGTGCTGAATTAAATACTGCAACAATTCTGAAGGTATTGACAAGGTATTCTTGAGAAAGAAGCAGTGCATGTCTGATTGCTGGTTTGGTCAGAGATAGACAAACAGTATCGTAAGCAAAACTGCATTTGTTGCAAGTGATTAATTTGTCAGCAGATGAATTTAATGGTGTTTAAATTTTTATGTTTTTATTATCATTATTTTTGAGCAATAGTGACAGTAGAAAGCTCAGGAGTAGAGGCTCCTCTACTGGGTGGCACGTTCCCACCTGCAGCCCTGCTGGCTTGTCACAGACTGCCGGGACACCTTGCCTGGTGCTCACGTTGCCTCAGGTGGGAAACCTGGCTTGGGGAGGAGGCAGTGGCTCCCGCGCAGCTGCAGTGCTGCTGTCCACACCCGGAGCACAAACGTGGGGAGCTGATGGCGTTTGCAGGGTGAGATGGCTCTGGGGATGGGGCCATCCGCAGCTGGAGACGGTGGCGCCCTGGTGACGTGGAGCAGGTTTCCCAGCTGGCCTGTCTGTCTGTGGTGCCTCTCTGATCGCGCTGACCTCTTGCTCAGCCCAATGTGCCCTGCCTGCAACAGAGAGCCACTAAACACAAGTGCTTCTCGTTCTCCAACCCACTGGAGAAACCAACGTTCGAAAATGATTCAGGCTAATGTCCAGGGAAAGCTGGGCTGGGAAACCTACTGCCTCTGAGTGCTCTGGCTTTACTTTTGGTAAAGCCTTCCTAGCTGGAATCACTGCTTCTGACTCATAGATCTGTGGCTCACATTGCTGGGCAGTTAGAGCCCACTTATGAGGAAGCCTTTTCTTGGGGGACCTGGAACAGCACATGGAAAGAGAAGTAAAAGAGACAAAGAAAATTCCTCCTCATGTAAAGACTGCAGAATTTACAGCTCCAACAGAATTAAAACTCTCTGGAATTTTGAGGATGTATGGGAAAAGTAGTTACAGCTTTTCTCTGTGGGTGCCACCAAAAAGGAATGCAATAAAAAAGTTGCATTATTCTGGCATTGCTTATTTTGGAAGCACTTTATCTGGTAAAAAGTTTTCATGAAGACAGAAGATACTAACAACGAAACTCTCTCAAAGGCTGACAGTCTCCTACGTGAAAATAAAACTTGCATATGATTTTAAAGAAAGAAGCCAGAAAGAAGGTGGAAATAGGACTGGTTAGTCCTTTTGTTTTCACTGTGTTCTAGTATAATGTTTGAAATGACAAAAGAATGCCTTTTAATGGGGATCTGAGAAACACTTTTACTACAAAGATTCTTTTTCTACTGAAAAATAGGTAGATGGAATAGAATATAGCTGTATGTACAGGATCAGCTGGGTTTTTTAGCTTATTTTTGTTTAAAAAGTATTTAATACTTTTCCTAATATTTTAAATTTGTTGGGGATGCGTCAGCAATTCTGTGCTCCTGCCCAATGACCCTTGTCTTTTGTAGTGCAGGGACCTTTTTTAAAGGATCAGTATGGAGACTCGGATCATATTTGTTAAGTAGCTACCTCTGCAACAGACTTCACATTTGTGTTTGGGCTGCTCACTGAAAGTATCCTTTTTTAAAAAGAATTAAAAACATGTCAGTTATTTAAAAAATGTGATCCCTTGTCTCTCTGATTCATTTCCGTGTTTTCTTCCRTCTTTTACCTTGTGCATTTAAGGCTTGTCATGACAGGTGCTGTCTCTTACTATATGTTTTCAGAATGCCAAGGATCATGGGAAATTGCATGAGTGGAAGTCATGACATACTGCTAAACTAAAAACAATGAACGAGTTGTAATATTTACAGTAGATAGCAGAGGATGCTTAATTTATCCCCTAATATCTGAAGGGAATATTCAACATACCTCAGTTTCTAGGCTTCTCTGATATTTCACTTCCCAATACTTTCGCCAGCATAGAAACCTCTTTAGTGCCTGTTTTTGCCCTTTTTTACTCTCAGATCTGCATTTTCATTTCTCTGTCTTGCACCAGCGTTCTATCACTGTAATTATACCCCAAAACCTTGGAGTAGGTCTCTTGCCATTTTTGTGGGTGCTTTTTTAAGTTTTATTTTAACTAGACATGGAATGAATTTGTGATGGTAACCTGCTTCATGTTGGCAAGGATGTTAGAGCTGCAGGAGCAGACACAGACCTGGCTCCTGAGTGGAGTTCTATTGTTGAAAAGGTTGTGGTGAACAGCAAGCAGGAATTGGGTTTGTTGAGCATGGAGAGGGAAAGACTCAGGGATCTAACAACAGTTTTCCAACACCAGAAAGGTATTGATAGAGAACTTACCCTTTTGTCACAAGGAAGAAAGGTGACAGAAAAAGAGACAATAGACACTAACTGCTTAAGGGTAATTTTTTTCTCAATTAAAAAGTTTTTTTCACTGTGAGGATTCCTTGAACATTGGAATAGGTTGTCCAGAGAAGAGGTGGTGTCTTCGTAGCTGGAAATATGCAAGATATTAAAAATATTTGCTTGACAAAAAGCCTAACCTAAGGCCCTACTGCCAACAGAAAGTTGGAGCAGATGAATGGCAATAATCCCTTCTAACCTGGACTTCTGCGATGACTCTGATTTTTTTAATTTTCATTATTCTCCCTCTGTAAATATACCTGTAGTTTATGAACTGATTTCATGCCTAAATAATGATTTTTCCAATATACTGACTTGGCATGTCAGTATACTCTATACCCTATACAATTTCCCTTAAGGAACTATTGAATTAACCATTTTCTCTAGAAGAAATTAGTGTGGTAGTGCTTATATTTTTYTTGAAAATGATATAGGGCTGGATGTCAAATCATGCCTTAAAAACCGATGTAGGTTCAACCTGGCCTGTGTTGCTTCACACTTGAGGGGTTCCCTAAGGCAGGACAGATTTTTTTTTTTTGTGTAGGAATACGGGGAAAATACTTGGATCAGCGGAATGCTGTTAATGATTATAATAGCCAGTAAAATAAAACACAGGTTTTGTACAGTATCCATGTGGTAGATGCCAAGATGGTACATTGTCATATTAGCAGAGAAATTGCATGAGGTTTTAAGTATGGAATGGGAGAGCTTAGTACTTTGTTTCGTGTCAGATTACACCACTGCAATGGGGAAATATGTCAAGGCAGAATGTTTTACCTTTGGGTAGCCTCGCATGTTTCTGACATGGACTGTATTACATCAACCTGTAAAAATGAGCACTTATTTTAAAGGCTTCTGAAGCGCCCAGTTTGTCCTAATCTATGTACTTTCCAGGTATTTGGGTTATAGCACACCAGCCTCATCAGCCATGACTAATACATTCTATACACTAAGAAAAGCTTTACTAAGTACAGGCATGGATAGCAAAATGTTCCTGGAGTGAAGACATTTGAAAGACATTTTAATTCRGTGGCACCATGCAGAGGGCATTAATCTTTCTTGTGATTTCCTCTATTGTAACAAAGAAAAAGATTTTTAATGTGCAAACCTCGTTAAATCAATCATCCTTGGGAATTTAGATGCACAGTGTGATAAAGGCAACAACTTTCAATACCTAGAGGCAATTTTTTCCATATGTTTTGGATGTTGGGATTTAGGAAAAATAAGCGTTTTAATGGATTTTTGATCCTRTTTAAAACATAATATTTTAATTTAAAGATGCCCTACTTTAAGATAAAGGGCGCAACTAAAGTAAGCAGTTAGTACAAAGAAATTTTGATGTGTGTCGTGCAAACCTGCTTTTGGTGAGCTGTGAGGATGCTTTTGGAGAGCCTACTCTAAGTTATTGATTTTKTTAGCAGTGCAGCAATATGATATAAAATCATGCCAAATGGCAAAAGGAAAGTTACTATTTTTGTCAACATCTTTGAATTTACTRAAAACTTAAGCAAGTCTTTAAGCTATTGTGTTTCTTCTGTTCCTGCAGTTTAGCCAGGCATCAGTTATTCAGTGACAAATTTATACACTCTAAACTGTTTGCAAACCTGGAATCGAGTTCCTTATTCAGAGAAAGTAGAAGTGTAATACTATTTGAAAAAGTCAATGATTATGTCATTTTGCATCACAAAGAGATGGCTGACTATGACTAATCCTCAGGCATTTGTCAAGCCTAGGCTTCCCATGGGAGAAGATTTTTACTAAGCACCATAGCCTTTAGAGCAAACTAGGACATTTGATGTATTTCCACATGGATAACAGCATTACATGACATCTAAGTAAACCTACATTATCTATTAATTGACAGCTTAGATCTGCCTGGCTCAAGGGGACCAGACAACTGTGTGAAGACTGAGGTAAGGTTAGAGGACAAAATGTCAGCTGTCACTGGGCTATATCTCATGAGACAACTAATGGTCCAGCATTATAACCTGGATTTAGGCTTATATCATGATTCTTTTCCATTCTGTCCTTTGTAAATTCCTAATAGCAAAGACTATACATATTCAAATAAGATGATTATTTTATATTGTGTGACTAATAAGATATAATTTCAGAAGATTTTAAGAAATACTCAATGTATTTGCATARTCAGGTCCCTTTAGACTATTTTGCAGCTCTAAACAATTATACACTCCAATATAGAATAGAGAAGAGGTTCAGGAAGCTTTGTGTGTTTCTGCTATCTGTTTCTGTCCCTGAAACRAAGCACCACAGCTATGATACAAAAAAAGGACTAGTAAATTGTTTACACTCAAATTAAAATGCTTTAACTAGACTTGGTCTATTACTGAGTAAAGATTTTTTGAGAAAACTTGGCTATTTTAGGCATTGCTTCTGCATTAAAGTAAAAGATAAGCCTTCCACAACCCTTATCTTCACCACCTTGTGCATTTGCTTATCAAGAACTGTCTAAGGGGAGTAGGTGATGATACAGTCTGCTCACAAGGCTCTTACTTTTGTGTGATTTTTGTAGATGGCAAAAAAAAGTATATGCTAAGATGACTGAGAACATGTCTTTATTATTTAATTTATTATTTATTTTTTCCTCCCTGACTCTTCCATTTCTCATCTGGTCTTTGAGTCTGATGCTCATTTCTCTCTGGTCTGTGTATCATAGGTGAGACTRCATCTCTTTACTGTGGGTAAATCCCTCCCCTCCTCTCTCACATGAGCTTAAGCTCCCAGATCTCAGGATGGGCAAGAGCAGGGAATTCTCCGATTTGTTTTGCTAACTTTGGCTTCTAGGTCACCCTTATTCTCAGATCAGGTCCTCAGTACTCTTGCTTCTCCTTCACTATGGTGCTTCCCAGTCCCAGACGATGATTACCACCTCCTGCTGCAAAGTTGCTGGACAGCATGGCCAGGCAGGCACTGCTGCTGAAACCACTGCTCTGGAGAATCACATAACCACCTCATCGAGAGAGGTCTGTGTGAAATCSCCTACACTGTGACTAACCTCTCTGTGAAGCGTTAAATCATTTTGCATGCCCAGGAATGGGCGATAGGAGTATGCACAGGAGCAGTATCTGTGAAACAGCTATGCGTTGACAGGCCAAATGCAAACCTACCTTCTGGCTAAGCACTTGTGGGCTCATACTTTGGGTCTTTCCAGAAACAATACCTAGGCCAAGCCCAACGAGAACGTAATATAGTCTCCTCATATCATCTATTATTGCTTATCAGCTGAAAAGTAATAGCTATAACCAATTGTATTAAACTGAAGATTCTTCAGATTACTTCCTGAATTTTATTTTACAAAATCTTCTAAAGCCATGCATAACCATTTTCCATCTGGGAGCTGCAATATTATAAATAATGGTGAATATTCCAAGTATTTTGTAATGCACTGAGCTTTGTAGCTCAAGTATTAAGTGTTGGAATGTTTATATTGGCTCGGGTGTAAGCTCTGTAGCAGGTTTGTTACCAGAGGTGTCATAAATATAGCCTTTTTTCTCACATGACTTCCTTCACTGTCTATATTGTACAGACGAGGAAGTGCACTATTGCAAAGCATCTCTTGAGATTTATATTGATTAAACTACATAACAGCAAATCAAATGTGGAGAATCTCAGACACTTCTGTTGCACTGTAAAACAGACAAGAGATTGTTAACAGCGAAAAACAGATAAAGAACAAACAGAAAATAATTAATACTGCGGTGAGGTGTGAGAAAAACAAAAGCAATAGCCTTATTGGGGAAGCAAGGACTGAGAAATGTGCTATATGATAGATAAAAGCAACCAGTCACATAGTAATAGGTCTTTAAAGGAAGCTCTGGGTCAATATTTTTGAGCATACCTAATAAATTATTTATTTATTGCATAATAATCCATTTTTGGAAAATGCATTGGGTGTAAATTAAGTTTTCTGAATGCATTTTGTAAGCATTAAGGCTTGGGCTGTAATTTATTCTAATATTAAAAATACATAAGTCTAAAAATGAGAAAAAAGGATGCTGCTCTTTGAAACTGTCTGGCTGTGTGTTCCTGGTGATGGATGCAGTCTGTGACAGTGAGTGATTACCATGCAGCTGTGGTGTGACTGTACTTAGCCCAGGTGTAGGAAATGTTACTAGAACCCAGCAATGCAAAGAAGAGGTCACCTGGGGGCTATTCTGGGACAGTCAGGATTTTGTCTCAGAAGTTCCCACTTCAGCCCCCAGGGTCTGAGAGAGCAGATTTTTGGTGAGCAAAACCATAGGCCAGGGACAGTCCTGGGTATGGCCAGACCTGTGCAGGGCCTGCATGGACACCTCATAAAGCTGGGCAAGATTAGTCCTGATTAGTGAGTGGGAAGTCCTAGGGTAAATTAGACTGACCAGGATTTTTTGCTCTTTTAAATCCCCTCTCTCAATTTTTCCTTCCTGCTGTTGAAATCAAAGGCTCAATTTAAGGAGACTCTCGAAGCTCGTAAGATTCCCAAACAGCTGGATGTATTGAGCCCTGCTGGCTTCCTTGTAGGATTTAAGGATAACATCAGTACACCAGCCTTTATGCCTCCTCTGGTACAAAAAAACCCCATGATTATTTCTCAATAGAAATGAAAAAAAAGAAAAATAAGTCACAAGTGTTTAGCAACCCCCCTTTTTTCCCCTTAGAGCCAGCCAGAAATAACTTGCACTGTTTTTCCAAGCTAAGGAAATAGGTACAGGACAAACATACACATGGGCACACACATACATTTCTTCTGACTTTATGTTAGTTTAGTGTCAGATCAAAGATCTTTAGTAGAACTTTATCAGATAAAATGCTGTGATGTGGAAATTAAGAGCAACAAGAGGAAGACTGCGAATTCACTATGCAGGTTTAGTAATTTGAAGACCCTTTCATTAAATCTTCCATTTTTTCCCAGAATTTACAGGCAATTCTATTTCTGAATTTCAGCACACATTAGCTCAGGGAAGCTATTACTTTAATAACTGTGCATTGGCATGTATGTTTTCTTACCAAGTCAGGCTGTAATGTCTTGCAGACGTGTAGGCAAAACAGCGGATTTTTTAGGATCTGAGAAAGAACAAGTTGTAAACACAGTGCAGTAAAAATGCCTTCCTCTCTGTTTCCCATTGGCTGTTTGTCAATTTGTTTCCTTCCCACACTCTCACAGCACTTGATGTATCCTTTCCTAAGCCAAAGATCTTCTGATGCATTAGGTTTGGACATTTATTCATCCTCTTTCATGCTGCAGCACAAATGAAGAGAGATGCAGAATGCTAACGGGAAAACGCAGCCACTAAATACCATCACACACTATCACATCCAAACATTTGTTAGAGTTTCATCGCTGTAGGGAAAACAATAAATCAACCCCATGACAAGTACTACAGAGGTAACAATTAAAGATGTATTTATCTGAGCAGAATTTCTCTCTGTTCTGAATTCAGGTTTGGAGCATATTTTTTTTCCCTTTAAATCATAATCTTTAATCACACTAACCTCACAGTCAGCCTGTAAAAGCTATACAAATTACTGCAAATATTCAATATTGACTTTCCTATTTGTTCTTTTCCCAAGGGGAAAAAATGATGTGCAGTTTGCCCATCTAGTGCCATGTTATTTTATTGGTTATAGAAACATGAAAGACCATATTAAAAACACAGAGTTATTAGGCAAAATATTTCTTTATAATCTTTCTAGTCTGTGTTCTCATGAGAGCAAATTTTATCCTTCACGTGTAGGTCCCCAGAAGAAGGCTGCAAGATTTGTGTGAGAAAATGTGCACAGACTTTTTTTTTATTTTTAGAAGTCTCACAGCCTACTTGGGCCAAGGTGTTTTGGTGGATAAGTGCAGAAGTACAGTGTTTCAGGTCTTTCACACATCCTTTTCCGATTGAAAGGAATAAGTATAGGTAGAGAGATTACCCCCAGCCAGCAGCAGCCTTCACCCTATTTTGCAAAGGCTCCCTCTTTGCTTACTACTATTCTCTTGTGCTCAGCTCGCAGGCCTATGCAGTACAGCAAGGTTTTGCCCTCTGAAGAATGTTTGGGTAGGTAGGGGAGACCACAGGGCTGTCTCCTTTATTACTCATTCAGATCAAGAGATGCTTACAAAGCCCATTCAGCTGGCCATGCCTGCCCTGTCAAGTAACAATATCCCTCATCAGACCTTCCACAGTTAATTCCTTGACTGCTTGAGCCTTGGATGCCAGAAKTGATGTTTCAAGGGCACCTATCTCAAAAACAGCAGTAGAGATCAGGATGACCCCTCAGGCAGGCTGTGTGATTTGAAGGATTTATTGTAGGCTGTACATGCATTATCAATTAAAACTGTTGGTTTGAGGTAGGACAGGAGTGCTGGGATCTTCCTGCTTGTGTTTTTCTCATTCTAAGACTAGCTTTGAGGAGTAAAATACCTCTACAGCTTCCTAAGCTCTATCAAAGTACCAAGTTCAACGAGGCTTACTTTACGATCATTGATTATTTGAGATAATGCCTCAGTGACTTCACTGGAGTTATTTATACCTGTCAGATATATTGTTTCTGGCTTTCAGCTACTTCTTGATTTAAAATATTCCGTAATAAGGAACAAGGCTTTAAAGTTGTGGACTTTCTGGAGAACATGCTGGGAGCATTAAGAGGGCTGCAGTTTCTAACTTACCACAGCCCTTAACTGGTTCTATGAGAAATTTGTGCATATGTTGAGCTATGGCTGCAGTGTATGAAGATGGTAAAAAAAAAAAAAATTCCTCTCTTTTTCTCTCTCTCTCTGTAAAGACTAGGACTCTATCAGCTTTGGGGGGTAAAGATTGTTTTGGGCCAGTGTTCAGGTGCCACCCGTGTTGTCCCATCTCATTTTACACCTGCAATCTCTAGAACAGTGCCAAGGTAACGTGTCTGCAGTGATGTGTAGGAAGTGGAGTCAGTGAGACACAAACATTCTTCCCCTCAGTTTATAAAGTCATTTAGCTGGTTGGATTTGCACTTACAAGTATATATATTGTGTGTATGTGTGTGCACTTCTGCTTATCAGCAGTGCAAAAATTTACAATCCACAAGCCTGATAATGATTAAAAGTGGTATGAAGCCTCTCTACCTGTTTGGTGGATTTTGACACCTGGGGCTRATGCTATATTTCTCACATATGCAAGCCTCCATTTTAAGACAATTTTCTTTTTTTTTTTTTTTAAGTTAGTGGGAATTGAGCAAGGAATGCAGGTTAGGGTGGAATAACAGAAGGCCACTGCTTTCCCCAGGGGTTAAGAGAAAAAAAAAATCATCACTTTTTTTTTTTTTCCAGAAGCTTTCAAGAAAAACAAAAGCTGCAGCTTTATTTTACAAAACACACTTAAACAACCTAACACTGAATTATTCATGCGAGTTTTGAAACACAAGCTTTATAACCCTGAATTAATTGCCCTTGGTGGTGAGTATATCTGGTCTCATTGTAAATACTCTGCCAATTGAAATAAAAACATATTCTGCACAAAAAAGATGTTAACACAAACAGTGTCATAAGCTTAATAGCATTGTCACCTCCTTCCTCCTAACTATTTTGGACTGAGTTTGCTTCTGAAGCCAGTATGCTAGGTTTTCAGTGGTATGATTGAAAATAGAGCTTTTCCCACTGTTTCAGCAGAGATCATTGGTTCTACCAGCATTTAGACATAAGAATGTTACTATTTGTCTTATCAAGCTTCTACAGGTATTAATCCTTCTGATGGATCTTAGAATAGGATATTTTCCCTTTCAAGTTTTGTTGTTAGCCAGATAGCCACAAGAAATCCATGACACGATCCTATTTCTTGCAACACATTCCTGAAATCAGTGTTGGCCATGGAAATGATGCATGCATAACTTGACACCTCCTTGTGTGGTATGACAAAGAAAAAAAAAGGCTTTTCTGAAGCAAAATATTAATCTAAAATTTGCCTTTGGTAGTAACTGAAAATAACCTGCAATGAAACTTTTGTGTGTATCCTTATCAGGGGCACAGTGATGTACACACCGATGCATAAACCTAAAGTGCAGCTATCATAAATACAGAGACCTTTGAGACTGGCTGCAGAGGTTAGATGATTATATTCTCAGGTAAACTCTGCTGTGCACTGATGTTTGCTATTAAATGAAAGTTGCTCGAATAAGAAGCACAGAATATTTTCTTTCAAAAAAAATGTATCCTGATTCTTTTACTGGGCTTTTGAGAGGCAAATACAAAATAAAGTTCTGTCTCTCCACAAAAGTCGGTACAAGTGACATTTTGCTAATGGGCTGAATCCTCAGCTGCATGGAGCTCCTGCTCAGCACTTTTGATGTGGGTGGTGGGAGGAGAAAGGTGACTCATCCGTTTCTAGACTCCTCTGATCCTGGGGCTAAAATGGTTGTCATTTAAGCTTTAAGGTCCTGCTGGCATCAACAATCCCATTAGGCAATCATCCATGGCACTGCACTGTTTGCTGCTGTCTGATCTCTGCGTGGAGGGTAGGGAACAAAATAGCAGAGAGTTGGAGCCAGCAATGTCAGCTGAATGCCACCGAAGGGGCTCTCTGCTGGAGAGGACCCCTCAGCCGCCCTGCCAGCCTGCTCTTCTGGGCAGGAAAAGGACCTGGTGCTTGAAACGCTTGGCAGACATCTGTTAAAGCTGTATTTAGTGCTGCTGTGCTGCTTAGCATTGGGATTTTACTGGTGGAGCTGTTGCTGTGCTCCTTCACCAGGACCCGTGTCTGGGTCAGGCTCTCCTGGGCATTGGGCCTTGCGATCCCATGGAGTCATGGCCRTCCCTCAGCATTCAGTCTTCCACATCTGGTGCCTCCATAGGGCCAGGCTTGGTTCCTGTGCCAAGCTCTAGACATTTTCCATGGGTAAAGTACGGAGGGAGAAGAAATTGCGTGGTCCTAACCTTTAGCTTAATGTCTATGCAGCCAGAAGCATTCTTTTCTTGCATCATACCTTTTCTTGGTATTTGCCCTGTCTCTCAAACTCCTTAATTGTTCCAGCAATAACTCAGTTCCAAAAGTTCTTTGTAGGTTTGGGTCAATTTGGGGTGAAGGTAAATAAAATTAAAAAAAAAGTAAAGTTAGTGCATGATGAAGCTTCAGCTGACTTTAATGAGGGACCCACGCAAAGTTGTTCTTACCCTAGATCTGGACAGTCTGTGGAGTGAGCTCAAGCTGGTAGACTAGCATCTTAATCCATCTGTGTGATTTGGAAACTATAACTTAAAGTCAGTTTCCCGTGATTTATCATCTTAACTTGGTGATGTGCTGGCTGCTTTTCTTCCCTTCGTGGACAGGGTGGAGTATTTTCCATGCACTTAGCTCACTGTGGGGCTCAAGGGTTCAAGTCATGCAGAGAATAGCTTATCCAAATGCTCAGGGATACCAAGGAATGTGGCTGTCCTCCCAAGGATGGGAAAGGCATGCCATTCTTTTTTTTTTCTTTCTTTTTTTTTTTTTTTTTTTGTAGCTGTGACATTCCATATCCTAGGTGGCAGGTGGCATGACACAGATGAGAAGCCAGAGTGCGAAATGGCTTTCCTTTCACTCAGAGGCGTGACATATGCTGCGAGATGCTGCAAACCCTATTATGACTCTTATAATTGTGGTGCCTAATGAGTGGTGTATGTATAAAATATTATCGTGTTTTACACAGGCGCCCACATGTTCAAAAGCAACTAATTGTTTTGGACATGCGACTGGCAGCTGATCSTCTCCTTTTAAAAAATCAGAATGCCAGAAAATTTTTGGGAGCTGTGTAGCTAAAATCACTAGTCCCTTTTGAAAATGTAAGCTATTTTTGACTAGCTAGGTATTATGGATACTGTACTTTAAAACTAAGGTTTTTGTTTCTCAAAAAGCACCAGCAATTATCTTCCTGTATATTTTTCTGGTAAAGGAAACCCACACTAAATGTGACAGCCAGGTGGATAGAAAGACATRTAGACAATGAACCAGACAATGATATAGTTGTAGGTCCAAAAGGAAGCAGAAATACAAAGTGGTATTTGCATTGTACTGAAAGGTCAGGAAGATAYGTCTGTGTGTCAGAGCAGAGCTCCCTGGGCAGAGCCAGGGCTCTAAGAATAAACACTGGTGCCGTGTATTTAAACTGCTCTATGTTTTAATTTCAAGTTTGATCCAAACATTGTGAATCAGCACAGTGGCCAGGCTATTCTCAGTATCTTAAAACTGTAGACCCTTTTCCTCTCTGCTTTGTATGGAGAAAAAAAGCATCTGCTTAAGATGTGATAATCGTGCTTAAGGCTTTCTGGATCTACACTCAAAAGTAATGCCCCACGTCTGGGCAACCAGCGCACCTAGGGGATGGCCGAGGAAGCCGTCCAGCTCACGTCTGGTCATGCTGCYTTATTTTATTTCCACCGTCACGGCCTGGTGTAGCCATTGTGCATCGGTGGCTAAATCTTGAAAAAAGCAGAGCATAAAGCATGAAGTGGTCTCGGCTTCCTTCTCGGAGCCAGTGGCAGTCCAAACCACCCAGAAGGGGGAGATATCGGCCCGCACGCCGCGCGCAGCTCACGCGCAGCCTGGGTTTCTGCTCCTGCTCAAAACTTGTCTGACGGGGAGATTTCAACACAAGCCATGCGATTTCGTGCTGGAGCACGCTGGACCTCATCTGCTTAAAAAGATGCACAGATATAGTCATCACACTTCATAATTTAATAAACTGCTAAAAAATTGCACACATTTTCATTTTAGCAACTTAGGTCCCGCGACTAAACTCACGATGCTACAAAGACATTTGAATTTTTCACTAATATGTCATGAGCACTGCACCCATTGCAAATTAATGAGTCTCTGAATAGCACTGTGCATTTGTCATTTGAATTTATGCTAATGTAGCGAGGTCTCCTGATGATGTTGATAGTCCACAGCAGCTGCTCRAACTATAGAATATTGCACGCATGTTCCTCCACTTTTTATTCATTTTTTCCCTTGGATTTTTTTTTCCCTGCTCTGTCATTTGTGCTGCAGYCCTGCAGCTGGTTATTGATAGGGCTGCTAATTATCTTTGACTTTACACTACAGGCTTGACCCCCAACACTGAGCAGAAGTAATGGATCAGTGTTGGGAGAATTATGTACATCACGCAGCAGCAACCTCGGAGCGGGAGGTCAGGGGGAGTTCATTGAGAACCAATGGTATTTACAAAGAATGTTGGCATGGTAACCAATAACTTCCCCCCTCCCCAATAAATTATACCGAGTATCATTTATTTCAATAAGTCAGTCCAAGGCTAGGGCTCTACTCCCRTAAATTGCGTGGTGTGGGAGATGGCGTTTGGTTTTTCTGCATGCAAAGAGGGGAAAAAAGCCCCTGTCTGTCACCTACCCTCCCACCCCGAGGAGATGGGTGTGCAGCAGCCAGCGTGCTGTGGTGGCTGTGAGATGCTGGCCAAGGGCGGGATTGCAACCTTGCATCCCGAGTTCAGGCAGCGCCTTTAGGTAATGAAGAACSGTGTCAGACCGAATCCACATGGGGTCCTGTGAAGGAAACAAAGGGAAACGGGGAGGGAAACCAGCAATAAAAGTTTCAAAATATTTATCAGTGAGCTGTTTGTATGTCTGAAGWAGGAATATTCCAGAGCAAACTACAATCTTTACCAACTTTAGCTCTAAACATGACAATTATAGTGCCACTAATAGACCCAGGAAACAATTATTTGAGCTGCCTAATCATTTTCAAATGACTGAGAAAAATCAAGCCCAGATATGAAATAAGGAGCTCAGGAACAGAAAGTGCAGCTTGTTAAGAGTCACTCCGTTTCTCTCCTTCTTTCCTTTTTTTTTTTTGGCAATCTTCGATCTTTCACAGGGACAGGGACAGCAAGGTTTCGTAGTTTAACTCTGAAACACCTGGGAGCAGCAACACTGTACAATATACTATGGCCTTTTGTTTGCAGCAGATTCTTTTCTGGGGAACAAAGCTGGGTCACATGAGGGAACCTGACTGAATTATCTGATAAATGTCAAAATTAGACAGATGCATTCTGCAGGCTCTTAAATACTATCAGGCAAGGGCTTTAAAAAATTAACCACTTCATCTCAAATATTGCGGAGCAGCTCGGGAGCTGAACAATGGCGAATACAAAGGGAAAAGATAGCAGACCGACTCCACGGTCATAAAACGGCTCAGAGCAGAGCTCTCGAGAGAGATGCTCAATATATAGATATGCCTATACATTCTAGCRCCCTTCCCAGGGTTAAAGGGCCACTTCAGAGAAGTGGGTTTCAGTAGGAAGCAGCAAATAGCTGCCTTCCTGTAGCACTGCAGTTTTTCCATCAGGAAGGGTAAAGACATTTTCACTGTTCTCAAAAAACTTTGAAATGTAAACTTGTTCGATTGATGGCTCCTTCTGGTCCTGGCAGCCTTTTTGATAGCTGGTGCTCTTTCTGGAATACTTGTTAAAAATGTCTCTGTAGCAAAGATGTTGTTTTTTCATGTGATTTTTTTTTTTTTTTAAAAAAAGTCAGCGCATGGGAGAGTGGAGATAGGCGCTTGCCTTGTGTGCAGCAGACTGACGGGTGAACACCTACTCCCGCTGCCCTCRTACCTTGTCACGCTCTGCGAGATTAGGATCTCGGAAAGCTGCTTTTCAGCCCAGACCTTCAAGGTGCGTTGGACGTAGCCGCTCGCCGGTGATTCCTGCGGGTCCTGGGCACCGGTCTCGCAGGACGGGCCGCTCACCGCAGCCACGCACGGGCGGCCGGAGCTGTTGGCGCTGGGAGGCACCTGGCTCTGGGAGATGCTCTATGAGCCTCTCACTGGGTCGGTACCGCACGGTAACCTCAACCTGTGGAGGCAAAGGAAGTGTCGACCCGGTTTGGGGGCCGACGCGACGCTTAAGGCAGCACAGCTACGAACGTGACCGCGGTTGAGCGTGGCAGCTTCAAGCTCCTGCGGCTCCCAGTTTTGGAAACATTTTCATCTGCACATGTGAATGGGCTCCCAAGGTTGTCGTGTGTGCCGGTTCCTCATCTCCCGCACCACCTCCCCTGACCCTGCTCATTCCCTCGCTGCAGCGTGGTTGCCAAAGAAAGGGTGCAGGCTCTGGGAGCGAGCAGGGTCACAGGAGCGCRCCTCGGCAGCGTCCTGTTGCTCACCGCTCTCCGCGGGTCTGGGGAGGATTTAACTTGCTCCCCATGAGGAGTTTTGTAAGTAGATGCAACAAAAATAATGCGGCTCGTTGAAAATCGGAGGCAGGCAGGCAGCTTAGCTGCGCCACTTTTCCTTTCATTGTGCTCAGTATCGCTGTTAGGCAACTATCATCTTTATCGGAGATTATTCTTCTGTGTAATAGCAGGGATTGTTTACCACAAGAGTCTGCAAGTGTCTTCTGAYGCGTTTTGTGGAGCAAAGCTCTGCACCAGCCCCACCAAGCCCCCGCTCTTGTTTCTTCACAAAGGCTTCAGTAACTCTTGATACCGGCCAGTGAATAATTCAACACGCCGCACGAGCACGCGGAGCGATCACAGAGGAAGGCGTTGGTGTGATCCACACCRACTACAAAGTGCTCGTGAAGAAACGCAGCTAATCCTCGTAATACGCCGTGCTGGCCGCGGCTGCTGGTAAATTATACAGCACTCGTCGTCTCTCAAGGGTCTGAGGAGCTCATGCTTCTCAGAACAAACTTTTTATGTTTTCRTAACCTTTCATATTAAGAGCTCATGTAATCACTTTATGTTCCCGTGCTTGTTGCTTTTGTAAAGTTACAGCATATTCAGTTTTATTTTCATTCTATTTTAACTACAATGATGATTTCTCTCTAAATCTTACAAAAATCTCAGATTTCCATAAAAATGACTTTTTTTTTTTTTCAGAAAAGAAAAAAGATTCTTGGAAAAGAGCTGTGAAGAATGGAGATAGTCATGCTGATCGGCTTCACATCTTAACATGAAAAATGAGGGAGAAAGATGGATTTGAGTCAGAATCTGGGCAAATCTCAAGACCGTTGGGATCTGGGAAACTGTGAGGGAGATCTACAGATTATGTAGGTCAGCTTAGTTCTSTTGCTTTCTCACGGCTGATTTATGGTAAGTAGCGATCTGGCCCTTTGTGTGATTTCCTTGAGGCTCCAGAAGGAAGTGCTGCTGGTGGGCGATTAGGCTCCCTGAATGCCCGCCTTGCATTTGTTCTCACACCTCGGCGTTTGCTACAGAAGGCTCGAAAGCATCCTGGAATCACAGCCTCCAAATATCATTAAAATTCCCATATTAATTTTATTGCTTCTTCTCCATGCTAATAAAAGCSATGTTCAATGGCTGGTGAGGAATTTCACCTGATAATTCCTGTTGTCTGGWTACAGAGAATAGTTGATGTCTAGCTATTAAAATGCAGATAGCTTTCAGGGCCAAGAAAAGGGTCCTGCTCAGCACCAGAAATTGAAATTGAGAGTATAAGTTGGGGGACACAGGCAGGAGATTCTCACTGCAAGCCTTCCTCACCTTGCATCACTGACAACTGTTCACCTCTTAGAGAAACACCACTCACTGAAGAATAAGCTGAAGAGCTATATCCAGCCCAGAGATCTATAAAGTTGTAGTTTTCTCTTTTCAGTTAAAAATCTAAGGACTAATATATACTGGCAATTGGCTATGTGAACTGGTTCGGTGGGACAAGGAAGCAAGCCCAGATGCCCTCCAAAGGGCACTTCCACATACCTCCTGGCCTTCTGAGTGGCACAGCATATACATGTATTTATCTAGAGAGAATTAAGTACATAGATAGGGAATGTTAAGTATCCATGTACTTAGTGAGAATTGATCCCAGCTTTGGCCCCTGAGTGCTAGAAGGCTCCTCACATGACAGATGCTGAAGCTGAGACAGTCCTGCACTGAACTGACGCTCTAAACACTAGAGATACTCTGCTCTAAATTAAACATTTTCTCCAAAGCTCTTTATTTGATTTTCTGTATGCAGCATGTCCAGATGCTATGTGTGTTTTTGAAAGCAGATTCTTGCTTTTAAATTCCATATGTGGAATGAATGTTTATTAACATATCAAATTGGGCAGGATTTTAACTTATAGGGAAAAACAGCGTTCTCCAGAAGGCAACTGTTTGAAATGCCATTTTTTAAGCCATTGAGCGTCTCCAGCCTCACTTCTCAGCAGAATTCGATGGTTGTGGTAGATRGTGGCACCGACGGCAGCCCTTCCCCTCACTAAGTTCCCCAGCACTGACATTACCCTGTGAACAGTACGTTGGATCAACAGCTCTAATGATTCAAGTGCTGTCCCCAGGGATTTGTCCTTTCCCCTGCAAAATCACTCCCTTGCCTAATTCCCATGTTCTGTGCAGCRTCTCAGAGACCTGGCTGCCTACTAAACTCAAAAGCTCCATACCAAGCAATCCACCCGCCACAGCAATCAGGCTCCAAGACTATTTTACTTTATAAGGCAGTGGAATTACCACATTTACCTTATAGATCTATGTTTCCCTATAGATTAAAAAAAAAGCACTGTGCTTGTATTATGTACTACCGTATAGCATAGATATTTTATACGTGTGTGGGAGTGAATCAAGATTTCTTTTCATGTACAAGAGCCACACATTTCATGCTCTTTTTTCCCCCCATAACCAAGCACCCAGGTTGCAAAGATTTTGCTTTGCTCAGGGAGACTTATGGTCAAACTGAAAGGGAAAAAAAAAATCACACCATACTTCTTACTAAGTTCTCTTGTCTCTTTCAACTAGCCAACATAAAAACCTTTTCTGCCGGCTTGTACAATCTTTTAAAGTACTAACAAGTGTTCTGTGGTTTCTAAGAGATTCTTTTTTTTCTTTCATAGCTCCAGGGTTACCACCCTAGTAGGTGTGGAAAATCTTTGTTCACTTCATTATAAGATACTTTTGTATACCATCTAACTGGATTCAGCCAGCAAAGGAGAGCAGATATGTCATATGCCAAATGCTTTTTTCCTCGTCCCTAACATCCTAGGATATTGTATGCTTTTATGTTTTAATGGAGGTTTCTTTTACCAATGACCAACATTTTCCTCTACTCTCCAACATTCCTGCAAGTTTCTGACCTGGTATAATTTCCCTGCCTGCAGTGCAGTTTTAGCTGGTGTTCCTGTTGGGTACTAAGGAAATTAATATGCTGCCTAGAAAATCATTTTCAAATTTAGCAAATCTGTATGCCAGAGGATGTTGACTTGTGTACACTAAAATCTCTAGTGATCTCAGTTATAGCAGTGTGAAAAGTACAGCGAAAATTGAAAAAAAAAAAAGCCAAACCGTTGCATGTCATGGGTTTTAGTGCAGGCTTTCATACTTTTATACAAATCTTGGCACGTTGTTACTGAGCAGCACCTTAACCCTGCGAGGTGTAAACGGAGATAAAAAGCACTCCCAGAACAGTGAAAATGAAAACTGTACACTGAAAACATCACATATAATATTTGTACACAGCGATGAAGACATGCCCAAGCACATTTCAAACATGCATTTATTTAGTAACGTATTCTTGTTAGGCAGTTCTGTGTCGGGGCTATTTTCAGAAATTGAAAATGCTGCTTCTCTTTTAAAGCTGGCCACTTCCTTTTTGACTGTCTTCCCACTCTGAACATAAAACAGGTGCATCAGCGATATTTGGCACACTCACAGCCAAAGAAGTTCTGTCTTTAATACCAAGCATTTCATGTAGTTTGCCTTATCTCAGTCATCAGCACTGATTCAAAGCTATTGAGTATCACAGCACTGAGTCTAAGCCAAGTTAGACAAGAGTCGACTAGGGTTACAGCTGTGGGAGGACCTGTAAAAGGAGGTAATAGCTGCCTCTAAGAGCTGAGGGATGCCAATTATATTACTTCCTTCAGATTTCTCATTTACTGAAAGTTGGTATCCTCTTCTCTGATGTTTTATGAAAGGTGATGGGGCTGATTAAGGTTCCCAGATGCAAACTCACAATTCCCTGGACATCACTTTTGTCAAGAATCTACTTTGTAGTGAAAAGATTTGTAAAAATGTGTTTGGAAAGGTTGTAAATGTTTGAAAACAAGGTGAGCTGAAGAAGGAGCTGGCATGGGATGAATTTTTGAGAAAGATGCTAGTCCTCAGCTTCCTGAGGGTCTGCAGTGAAGAATCACAAACCACTGAGAGTGCAGAGCACCATGGGCAGCGAGCAAAGCAGAGTAATTTGTGATAGAGCGTGAAAGTGCAGAACTGACTACTGCCTTATCCAAGGCAGAGGGAGACTTCTGATTCAAGCAGGCAAAGTTTTCAGGCAACTGCTGGGATTTCTCACCGTAGGAAAAAAAAAAGATATTTTTAGAGAAATGAAAATAAAAATAGATGAGCAGAGCAAGCATAGTGGGGACACTGAAAAGCTCAGGCATTAGCACAGTTACCTGAAGAATTAAGAGAATGTGGGCCATACCCTCACATGTATCTGTATCTGATCCTGCCATCCTCACCCTGTTACACAGAAAATGTTCTTCCCAGTTGCCTATACTTGCCTATACTGTTTTACCACCAGAAGAATGAATCTTACTGCTTGGCTGACACTACTTGCATGGCCCTGTTACCCACAGCACGCTAGATGCATTCTGATCTGAATAAACATTTCAGAATTACCTTTTCCTTACCAAAAATATCCCCTTCAATTCTGTAAGACTTGGGTGCTTGTCTGAAGAGAGATACGGACAGCAGATTCCTCCTGACTTACTGGTGACCTTCAGCATCCCAGTCAGTGATCCCTCCTGAGGGACTAGAGAAACATTTCTTTCAGCACGGTGATGTTTTCAGGAGGCCGATTGCCAGAACAGTCACCCCAGAGAAGGACTGAGATGGTGGCGGCTTCGGGGAGAGGTCAACATTTTTCCACATTGAACCCAATGTCCCTGTCTGACAATTCCCAGCATCCATAGAACAGCTCAAAGAGCAAGCTTCTTTCCTGCAAGATGCTGGTTACGTCATCAGGGGAAGGCTACACATCAGCAGAGATATTTTCAGGCTTTCATTGATTTGCACAGTGGACATACAAACCACCCAGTCCTTTTCAGTTTTACACACTATGGGTTCCTTACATTATTTGCAGGACAACTGTTTATTTTCTGAGGCTGGTTGTTAGGGGATGCTGCACTTCAAAATTACATATGAGTAAATAACAATTGGTATTTTTTCCCAGAGTAAGTATTTCTTATTACACATAAAATGATGGATATGGTTGATCCAAGCCTTCCAGTGGCCCCAGCTTGTTTGGTTCAGTTATAGTATTTTTGAAACTCCTCCTATTAAATGCATTGACCGATTCCTATTTTTTGTTTTTCTAAAGCAGAACAGAAAACGATATTCTACAAAGGAAAAAGGCAAATTCTTTGGGTGTTTGGATGAAAATTTTGTTATTGATAGGAATTCACTAATATTTTAAAAACATCTGCATTAGAATAAAAATAATCATGCAAAAGAGCCAGATAAACCAGACTAAATACAATTKACTTAGGGCTAATTTCATCTCCCATATTTGTTGATTCGCCCACTTCATCCTTTAAGCATGTTTTCTTTTTTCTCCAGAAAGAATCTTTTGGCAAGTGAAATGGAGGAACTATTCTGGTGTTGCCAACACTTATGGTGGTTTTTATTTTAAATAAAAACAACTTCAAATTTTACTTCTTTTGCTTTTAAAAGCCCTGAACTCAGGATTCATAAGATAATAACAATTTTTTGTTGTCTGTAAATTCATTAGCATTTTTTTTTTCTTTGCAAACTATTTTCAGGACCTAATGTTTGAAGAGAAAATCCCAAAAATGTGAAGCTCAAAAATGGATATGCAATCAAAAGAACAACTTTTTTTTTTGTTTGCAGATTTTAGGATTTTAAAATTTCTTTCATGATTTTTAGCATGAAAGTCTGAGAAATGGTACCTGTATATTCATGCTTTATGTGTATACATGCGAGTGTCTTCCTACTCAACCTATTAGCCTGTTCCAACCAAGTCATAGCCTCTGAAACTGTTAAATACCTCCATATTTTGTGGAAATAGAAACAGACCATCTCAATACTCTTCCAGGGCAATGGAGGGACAGTAACATGATGTGGCGACTTGTGAAAAACCCCTTGGGCTCCATAGGGGAGAGAGAGCTCACACATGTGTGTTGACCATGGGAAAATCTGCATGAGGAATTCACACTTTAGACCTGAAACCCCGTCACAGATGATGCCCAAATGAGTCAGCTTCTTCGGTTTCAGTGCTTGTTGAAGTATTTGTTGGGCACTTACAGTCAGAGGCGCAGTTAGCTTATTAACAGAAACTGGCAAACCCAAGAAGAACGAGGCACAACCACAGCCSCTTCCAAGGCAGACCAAGAGCAAGCAGCCGCTACTCACTTCAAACTGGGATGAAGCTGCTCTGCTGGTTTTGGGACCAATCCCCATGGTAATGTCCGTGGCAAGTCCCGATAATTCTGGCACGTTGCCTACAGGAACTTTGTTGCCACACAGTGGAGGCCCCCTCTGTCTTACACAGATTCGTACACAGATTCGTACACAGATTACTCCTCAGCCTTACACAGGCTGAGGAGTAAGTTATGATGGTGCAGTCGTTTTACGGTAGCCATCCATAGCTGGATTTTATTTTATTTTATTTTATTTTATTTTATTTTATTTTATTTTATTTTATTTTATTTTATTTTATTTTACTTTTTTAAAATTTTATATTTTATTTTATTTTTTTGTCCATACTCACCTTCAGATATGCCCTGCAGAGGGGTTAGTGTCCACATCATACTGGAAAACAGAATCATTATATATCTTTATCCAATTCAGAGACCCGTTTGTGAGAACACGAACCCTGGGGGGGATTCACTTAGCTCTCATTTTGCCATTTTTTTTTTTTTTTAAAGCCTAACTGTTTAAATAGGGGGACCCTTTCCTAATGTGGCTGCATTCTTAGCTATCTSATCTTTATCTGGCTCTTTTTCCCCCTAGCTTTGATTTGTACATGTGGAATGTTTTTGATCAGATAACACCCACTGGATATGTCGCTGTCTTTGTTCAGGACATTGGTTTTGTTAGCTGCAAAGCTGATAAACACTTATATGTGCCTTGTTTCCTTTTCTGCATAAAGATTCTATAGAGACATCAGCACATCTGGGGAAAACATGTTTTTTAATATTATGGTGGTTGTTATTCATTTCAAATTCAGCACTATCATATTTGATGTCTGCATCTTTAAAAAATGCAAAATGATGCCTTGTAGGCAATAACGAATGCAAGTCTAACAGAAAAGAAGTGAACCTGCCTTCAGGTTCCTTTGTTATAAAATTCCTATCTAAAAAAAAAGGACCTTTGAGGATATTAAAACTTCCCTCTTTTTGCTGTTAGCCTCATGAAAGGGGGAGCTCTTGTTAAACTTGCATTGCTTTGTTGTCTCCATAGTTCTGATGCCTTATACAGCAGTTTTTTCTTTTAAAATAAATCCTCAGGACAGAAGATAAAACAAATGCCATGCTCTAGTGACTGGCATATACCAACTAGAGGCATATTCACATGAGAAAACTGCCTGACAAATATTTCATCTATCTGAGATATTTTCCAGCTGAGTTGCCTTGCTCTTCTGTTCCCACCACATTCTCTGCATTGCACAGTGGAAAAGCAAAGACATTTAACTTCTGCACTGGACTGGGAACTTCAGATGCTAAAAACCAGGTCACTTTTATTTTTTCCCAAGTTTGTTTTTTGTTTTTTTTTTTTTTTTTTTCTCCCAGTTGGCACTGGGTAATGGAAACAGACTTAATTTCAGCTGTTTTCTCTGAATATGTCTATATAAAAGGAGGAAATTTAGGAGGGGAGATAGATATATGACTCCAAATCTAGAGGAAATTGAAATGTTTTTATTGAAGTCATTTTATTTTAAAGCGTTCTTGCAACTGGTCAAGCAGGTGTTTTCTTTTAACGAATATTTATAATTAAGACTTTTGTCTAATGCCATTGATTATCTGCTATATGCCCCTGATTCTTTCTGCATTATGAAAAACAAAAAACACTAAGAATAAATTACTTATTGCAATAATGATAAGTAAAAATTTAGAGCTCATAGAGTGGTTTTAATCTTCAGAGCAAAACTAAAATAGAAGACTGCAAAATTAATTTTGCTGTGCCTCATGGAGTTAGGAAAATTAGTAACACACTGGTCTCACAAAGGAAGAAGCTGGAAAAAAGTTGTACAACTTGTTATTCACCCTTCATTCAGAAGATAAGGCCAAAATTTCATGTTAGCTGGATGCAGGTAAACAACGTAGATAACATTTTAGAGTTTGAATATCTAATGTGCCCAGAGAACTTTCTGTGTTCAGCCATGACATAAACCAAATCAAACAACTGTACAGAGTGCATTTGCTAAGTTTGAATGCAAATTCCCTTGAAAAAATCACTATATGCTTGTGAAGTAGGAAAAAAACTATATTTGTTATTTTAGATATTTACTGCAAGTCTTTCACGCAGCTCYGGCTATACGCAAGCCAGGTGGTGAGTCAATGTAAGAAAGAAGCTTTAGTAGTCAGGTGCTGGCTTTCTGCTCCCAGCAAACTGCCTTAGYGTCCTTGTCAGGAAAAGTGATGCTAACTGCAGCGCGGGGTGTCCGGAGTGGGTGTCAGGGGGAAATACCGCGTGTTCTGGGCACGGTCCGGAGCTCCGGCCCTGGATCCGTCAGCGCCGCGTGCACCATCCGCGCACATCCCTGGGCACACGCTCACGGTGTCCATCGTCTGTGGCTAATTCCTCGTTACAACGAACGATAGACTCCAGTTTCCGTTGCTGCCAGTGCTTTAATCTTCCGAGGAACAAAAAGTGCATTCAAAACAAATTGAGCTCATGGGCACTCGCAGTACTCATGCTGGGTTAGGCGCGGGTTTTTCTGTTCCAGGCAGCTGAGGCAAATTGACTCTCAAGCAATAGACTACTCTGTGTAACGCCAGCGGCTGCACATAGGCAGCAACTGTCCTGCCACGGATTTAGTGGGACATTCTTGTCTTGACTACAATATTCCTGCAACTTCAAAGGCTTGGGAATTTATAACAAGAAGGGGAGTGATGAGAACACTTTGAGAGCATATTTTATRATTTCTTATAGCACAATTGCAGGAAAATTAAAAAATACAAGACATGAGAAAGAAATGAGGTTTTGATTAAATTTTTACATATAGCATCTTTGTGAATATCTAAGGGAAGATCTTGCAAAAGGAGCACGAGTCTTGATTTATGGTCCTAAATTTCTGTTAGGTTCTTAAATAAATGCTTGGTTTTTTTCTTTTTTTTTTTTTTGTTTTGCTTTTCACCAGTGCTGATCAGCCAGCATGCCAGTTGGGATCCCATGAGAAAACAGCTTTCCAAACAGTGAATCTGTCTGAAATGTTTTCTGAGTTCCTTCACATGAACTCAATCAGAGCTTTACATGGTTTTTGCTGTAAAGTACTTATTTAGGTACCAAATTTAGGAAATCTTGCTGCGTGGTTACATTTTAACCTGTGCAGATCCATTTTGTCTCTTGGGGACCAAAAAAAGATGTGATGGTGGAAAAAAAAAAGAAAAAAAAAWTWAAAAAACTCAGCTCCCTACCCACCTCATTAATATAGACATAAATTTTCACAAAAAGCAGACTGAAGTGCRGATCACGATATTTCACCAGACCTCAGTCTAGACAAAGTTCTGAACTTCAGATTGTTAATCTTTTGCTAAAACCTGTCAGTATCTTCTTAATTAAACAGAGCTTTCCCTCGGCAGAAGTTTTTGTGTCAGAATTATATAGCCTTCCATTTCTGACATTCAGACTACTTCTTGGCTGGTGTTAATGAGGTACCTTAGTTTGTTTTAATGAGGTACAACGCACAGCTTCATTTATACATGAGAGGAGAAACAGGACGATTTTGAACAGGTTTTCCAACCTGCTCAAAATGCAAACAAGACGAACAGACTTTGCTGCTCACCATTAATAGGATGAAAAAAGAATTGGCAGCATTTTTCTACCAAATACTCTAATCTTGTGTGGCTACATTTAAAAAGTGAAAAATCACTCATATAGATGTCACACTATCTCATATAGATCCTCACAATGTGTTGTATGTATCYAGTGAATGAGCATCAAACTGTCTCTGTGGGTGTATGCTGCACATCCTGCCAATCCATTGATTTCGRTACTATGCTGAAAACAAAAGCCTGGCTTTGAGGAAGGGCCATGAACTCACATTTAGGAGTGTAATTTTGCACAAGTTAGAACAGAGGAGAGACAAAACTGTCCTGCAGACAATAGGCTTCAGTATGAGGAATGCTAATTATAATGTAGGCAAGCTCCGGGGTCACGTTCTTTTCAGCCTTCTATAATTATGCTCCAGGAAGCACGGCAAACAAGAGGTTAATTCCCTTGCTTCTCTTTTTTCTTTATGCTCGGGAATTTCATGCAGATGTAAAGCATAATTCCATAAGAATTATATTGTTGGTTATCATTAATGGCTGCTTGTTATGAAGTGCAATGTTCCTACCTTTTAAAATTCAGCTGAATTCTAGACAGGCCCTTCCTCTGTTAGGATCTTGGCCAGTAAATTACTCAATAGGGTGCATAGAGTGGCTGGARCAATATAATAGCATCACCCTTGGAAACTCTGTGGAACAGTATTGGTAACCACAAGAGCAAAGGGGCACTTCTTCACAAGGATGTCTTTCACTGGCGCAGACGGTCAACCAGAGGGCAAAACACAATGTTTCAGGCCAGATATAGATTTCAAATGGGGCAGATATTTGGCAGCCGGAATCATATACATAAAGCTGACTTTGAAAAAATGTCATACAAAAAGAAAGATCCACTGTTACCACAGGCATCTGACTGCATTATGTAATGCTTTATTAGCTGAGTCGCATTCGGAGAGGAAAAACAAATTGAACAGACCCAAACGGCATCCTTTGGGAAGAGAAGGACATCACTTCTCTACTGGCTTCTTCTCATTCACTATTTAGGTTCCGCTGACTGCAGTTCTGGCAGCATTTCCGAGGTAGAAAAGACCTCTTTCCTGAATAGCAAGCTAATATCTGATCGCCTCATCCCTTTGGGGATGTTTAGGCAACCCCCTCTATCAAATGTTTCTGGAATTCACTATGCTGCTTTCATAGSTAGTTCTGCATGCTCCACATAGCTGCTAGGTCACAGGTACTTATCACTGGGGCCAGCCCTATGAAGCAAAGCCTCACCTGGGGCTAGCAGCCCTTTTGAAGTCTCCTTTGAGCAGGTGCATAAAGGGACACACCGAGGCTCACCCTGGGTCCTCCTCTCCAGCCCAGGTGACCGCGCAGCGCCGTGCAGCGGAGGTGGCAGCTCGTGAGGGCTGGCTCCAGAGCGAGCCTGGGGACGGCTTGGTTCCTGCCTCTGCATCCGCCTCCGCACCAGCTCTGCTGGAGGCTGCTCTGCCTCTGTGCTACCCGTCACGTACAGCACCCAAGCTATTAATGGGATCTGTCTCTGCATGCTAGGAGAAGCACTCCTGAATAGCCAGAGATAGGCAGGACTTCCCTTCGCATGCCCCATGGACTCACTTAGAGATGGATGCCTATATAATGTTTACATCCGTRGTATACCTCATTATAGTCAAGGGCAACTTACATTCCTTTAAAAGTGAAATTGCTGCGATCAAATGAGAAGTGCAGTCACTCCTTAAAAATGGAGAAGATTATCTTTGAAAAGCCTTTTCAAAAACTCTCTACTCTGTTATTAACACCCTAAGAAARGATCTCAAGAAAAATGGGATAATTTTCCAGACATAAAGGGCAATATAAAAAGATGTTGTTTATAAAAGTTTTAGACTAAACCAGGTCCTCTATTATTAAGCAGCAGCTGATATTGCATGCTAGAGACTATATGTTTTTATGGCACTTCTGCATATTAATTGTCCAATTTTATCAGAGTTGGTAATARTTTACTTATTACCAGCATTGAGATCTGAATAATATTTTCCTTTCCATTAGGTTTCTTTCACAGGATTTCTTGACAGTTATATCTTCTCATCATTAATGCTATTTCTCATCACAGACAGGGAATATTCACATGGAAGATCAAATCACTGTTATTTTGGCTTGTTACTATTCTTTAATCTAGATTGTTAACCCATCATTTTTATAGTTTTTTTACAGCAGTTGCTACAATTAGAAAATACCTGCTAGTCCAATTCATTGTGCAGACTAACATATTTGAGGAAAATTTAAAAAGAAATCCCCTTTATGAACTCGCACATATTAATGTGAATCCATCTCTCTTTAGTGCTTCGTAATATCTGAAGAGTATTTCCTTTCTTTCCACTTTAAAGWTTTCCAGTTTTGTATTTTTCAGTCTGAGACCACAAACATCGACACTATACTGTATATAGCACCAGATTTAAATTTCACAGAGGAAGGGACAGTGATCTTAAAATTAAAGTCCAGGAATGGGGAGATGGGAAAAGTAGGMTCTCACTAACTACCATTAATAGACAGGCTCGTGAGCATTGTGGATTAATACTGATATTCCCTTTATGAGTACAGTGAACTGAGATATAGAGAATGTGTTTGATTTGATAGAAGACTTGACAAGGCTATTTGTACCTAAAAGGATAATACTTTCTTTCTTTTCTCCTAAAGCCTTTAACTCCCAAAGAGTTCCTTTGTGACCCTGGGATAGTCCCATCAGACCCAATCCATCTCACAGTGTGGGGATTCCTAGTGGGAATTATGTGAAGCTTATTTGTATAATGTATGCTTATTTGTATAATTATTTGTATGATGTTGCCACTCAAATGTGTTAGGATCATTAGAAACAGACCAAGGAAGAAACAGGTGGGACAGAAAAAGGAAAACATTTCATGCCACTTTGAAGGATGGTAAACAGAACTGGAGAGAAATGAAATGACTTCCCAAGTGTGCACAAGGAATTTCTGGCAAAGCTGAGAATTTAACTTGGATGTCCTCTCTTCAAGTTCAGTGTGTCAGGTTGATCCACTTGCTCATATAAAAATAAACAAACCCTAAATTACTTGATCTCTTTATGACTCAGTTTATTTTATGTCTAAAGTGAATTGAAGATACTTTTTAGATAAGGCTGTTAAATTGAATTGGCTGATATAATAAAGTATATTCTAGTGCCTGATACATGGGCTTTGAATAAACACAAACATTACTTCAGAAGGGTCTGTAGAATGATCCAACAGGGACTACAGTCCCAGCTGGCCCACTGGGCTTCCACCTGCCTTAAAATGCAGTGTAAGAGAAGAGTCATTATTGGCAGTGCATGAGCCTTCAGATCCACCAGCTTAGCCAGCCACTAAAGGAGGCTGTCAGAGGTATCTTGAACCCAGCATTTGACTCTTAGCACTGAAAAGATTGATCTGTCATAATCGGTTAAATAAAGATTTAAATTCTGTTTTAGATATTCTGGGACTGAGTGGGCTGCAGGTGAAAAAAAATCTTGAATAGCAAAAGTTTACTTAGGTTAAAAATTCTCTGGGGAAGTAACTTCTGTTATGTGTTTGTACAATGTGAAGCACAATAGGTATCTGACCTAACCATTTTGCAAACAATAATAATGATGGTTATGGAGATGGTGTAGCTTTACAAAACTAAAAGAAAGTCCTGGATACCCATAACTGGCACTCTTCAACAAGCAGAACAGTAACATGAGGTCAGATGACTGAGGTCCTGCTTTTAGAAATCAAGGTTGATCTAGTTACAAAAGTAAAAGTTGTGTGGCTGCATATCCTCCAGTAAATGGGATTTGTCTGTGACTTTGAAAGAGGAGAATCACCATGATTTTTCACGTGGAAACAGTGGAATTATCTGGGCAAACTAGACAATTGTACTCATAACTGGCCAGATGCTTAATATGGAAGACTGGTTTTAAAATACTGAAAAAGTAAATGACAAGTTAGTATGTACAACTGATTCCTACCACAAAATTGTAGGTGTATGTATGAGGCTATGTGTATGGCTCTTAATTTATAAATGTTTGATTTGGAATAAAAAATGTATTTAGTGCTAAAATATCAACCTTCCAAATAATTAAACAAACCAGTGAAGGTTTTATATATGTAGCAAATGCTGTAAGAGAGCCATAAAAGTGATGGGTGGAAAGTCTACCTGAAAAAAATAGCACCAAGCCAAGTGAGCAGTGATTTGATCTACGTGTGAATATTCAGTTCTGCCTCTGAAGAGAAATAAAGAACAAACTTAAATCTAAAGAAAATGTTTTCCCAAAATCCATTGCTGAAAATCAGTAAATTGATACCAACTCCAATTAAATATGATGATGGTCATGCAAATYCCTGACTTGAGGCATCGTTGAGCAATTGACCCAAGTTCCCACTGAATGACCAAGGGGCTTATCACTCAGCCATACTTTGCCAAACAAAGATAGGATCAAGAAGTTGCCTCTRTGTCAAGGATCTTCATTCAGAGAGGATATATAAAAATATCCACATGGCTCTTGCTTGAGAAAACTCAGGAAATTTGTATTTTAATGCACACCCCTCTCTGTTCCATACATGGATCATGAGAACCCTCTCAGTGTCTGACTTCCTAGGCACTGAGGGGTGTGACTACTGGAATTGTTTAGGCAAAGAAAAGACCGACAAGGGAATGATTTTCTTCCCGATCCCCTCCCTGCCGCCCCAGTGCGGAGGCGCCCGCCCGCGCGCTGCGTTTCTGCGTTCCCGTCCCACGGCCGCCATGCGCCCGCTCGGCCGCCAGCCCGCGACAGCTTCACCAACCGAGGTCCTGGCTCTGCTGCTGCCCTCAGGGCGCAGATAACCTTTGTGCTGGCTCCTTGTCGGCTCGGGTGCATCCRCCCAGGAGCTGGGGTTCAGCTCTTCCCGGGCAGCGCTCCCTATTTGGCTATTTTGAGTTCAGACCGCAGGAAATCCAGGGCTCTGGCTGGTCRGCACAACCGAGCTCGTCTCTTGGGCAGAGCCTGCAGCCCTGCAGCTTGTCCTCGAAGAGGAGTGACATACACTGCCCCCTTTCTGCTTTGGGTAAAGTAAAAATCAGACTATGAGGAAAACAGCAGAATTTCTGTGAATTGAAAGACTTTGCAAACCTGGTTCGGAGGCAGCAACCCAGTCGGTATTAGCAGAATGTCATGTCACGGTTCTGCTTGTGCAGGAAGGTAACACACTGCTACCTTCCCTGCTCCCACCGCCCCCATGAAGCCACGCAGYCAGCTTATGAAACACCAGCACTGAGAGCCCGGACTTGTTAAAAATGCTTCTCGCTGCCAAACAAAGCAAAAATCTTTCCACTTTGGAATGAGCAACTTCTGTGATCAACCAAATCTGTTTTCTGATGGAAACAAATGTAGGCTTCAGATAAATGAAGCGTGCGTGTGAGAGAGGGAAAGAAAGAGAGAGTGGGCGACTGGAAGTGAGAAGTGGAAGGAGCGGTGTATCCTTCAGTTTCCATATCTGCACATTATAGCTAATAAAAAATATAATAGCTTGTAGTATTTCCAACAGAAACGGGAAGCTGTGACTGTACAGTCTGCAGTGAGCTTGAATCATGTGCGCCAAATGGGATATCCTGTAGGCTTTGTATGGAGCTGCTCTGCGCACACTTTCCAATAACCTTTAACAAAAGCAATGAATCGCTGCTGCTGTTATAAAAATCTCAGTGTGCTTTCCTAACATGATACTAATGAAAAGTATCTTAAAGAACAGAAGTTCAGATTACAGGAACTTCAGTAAATAAATCTCATCATTCACCTGTATCATTTTACCAGGATTTGTTTTTCATTGATTTTTAAAGAGAAGCAGGTGTGTGGCAGGAGTGACTAATTCACGCTGCTAAACCAAGACGTTGTGTGGTTTGCTGTTTCTGGGATCTCTCCTCCCCACTCTCTGCGCTCTGCCATGCTTTGGCAAAGATTCAGTTCCTATATTAGATAGTTAATATAATTCCTATATTCCATAGATGATTATGTAAGGTGAGAAGACAAAAAAGCAGTGACACTAGCTCCCTGCAGASCTCCGTTACCCAACTGCTCCCCCAGATGCCATTAGGTTTGGAAGAAGAGAACAAAAAAGTAATGATTCAGATGAGCTGCTGAAGGCTTACTTAGGACCTGCTGAAACCAGTGGATCTTATCTGCAGGCATCACTGACCTCTTTTCTGCCTGTGAGGTATCTTCCCTTGACTGCGTCTCCTGTGTGCCAAGTGCTTTCCTCGTGGGGGGTTTCATGGAAGGATTAGCCTCTTTTCAGACCATAGCATGTTCGCTTGAGCACCATCCAACTGAGACACAACTTGGCCCCGTGCTAGGAAATTATTAGTGTCTTGAGCAAACGGAGTCAGGGCCTCTTCTTATGTACTTACTGTCATAGTCCAAGCAGGTATATACTAGAAATACATGATAAGCAGTGCTTTAGCATTTAAAAAGTTTGGTGCTTATGGCTCGTTTGTTGGCCTCCTTTTGCAGTCAGTAACAGACGTTCACAGAATCAGAGAATCTTTAGGGTTGGAAGGCACCTCTCGAGATCATCTAGTCCAACTCCCCTGCTCCAGCAGCAACACCTACGGTGGCATCCAGGCAGGTTTAGAAGGAGACTCCACGACCTCTCTGGGCAGCCTGTTCCAGGGCTCTGTCMCCCTCACAGGAAAGAAGTCACCCAGATATGAAACCTCCTGTGCCTCAGRTTAAAACCACTACCCCTTGTCCTATCATCAGCCACTATGGAGAACAGTTTAGCCCCTTCCTCCCTACAATCATACCTCAAGAATTTTGTACCTGTTGATTAGATCCCCTCTCATCCTTCTCTTCTCTAGGCTAAACAGGCCCAGCTCGTTTAACCTCTCCTCATATGGTAGGTGYTCCAGTCCCTTGATCATCTGGGTCGCTCGTTTCTGAACCCTCTCTAGGAGCTCCGCGTCCCTCCTGTACTCGGGAGCCCAGAACTGCACASAGKACTCCAGGTACCATTGACTTTGCAATCTGGATGGCACTGACCATGTTGCAATGCACATCCCATCGTTTTTGCTGACATCAAGTACATTGGGGTGACACAGAGAGAGTGATGTTGCTTCTGGTGCGGGAGGTAACTTAGCTGGTGTTGGTTYAGAAACTGGATGAGGCAGAGAGATCTTTTCCAGGTTGACTGTGGGTCTTTACAAGTATGTGAGCATGTGTATGTGCACCTTGCTGGAGGAATTCAGCACAAATATCCCCTGGATGAACACGTGGCTGCAGTCCCATCTTGAGACTAGTCTTTCGTCTTTCAGAAACAGTTAAAATACTGTCGTCACAAGTGGCTACATAATACACCTCTCCCTAGATGCTTAGGGCTTTTTCTCTCTTCTGTCCAATTCTTTTTCATGAGAACGTATTCCATCTTCCCACACCCATGCTGGCAATACTAGTTACTCTGAAGGGGCCACTGTCTTTTACATTTCAGAAGCTCTCACATTGTTCAGATATTGAAGAGTACTCAAACTGTTAAAGTTATATAGAAGGGAAATTCTGGTAACATTATTAATGCCTGTCATTTTAAAGATAAAAGCATTTCCTCAGTCTCCTTGCAATCTGATGGATTTACTGGCATGTAAAATTAGTACCTTTCAGTCTTTGAAACCAAGTTATGTCTTAGTGACCCGATTCTCCCCAGATCAGCAGACAGCCCCATGCAGGTGTGAATGCTTTAAAGGGACCTGATTCTGTCTTGGTGAAAGCTGCTCCTTTCACATGGTGAGAGAGGGGGGGAAAAAAGGCTTCCTGAGGCTAATGGCTACAGTTTCAGTGCTTTATATGGGTGATTCAGACACGTAACTCCCCAGTTTCAACAGGATGGCAATGCTAAATTGCCACTCTCTCACCTTATGTATTTGCATATCTTATATTACAAATGATATCATACCTTGTGGATGCTTCTGTTTTCATTCCACATTACATACTGTGAGCACTTGGTATATCTGAGTGTTTCAGTCTCATTAAGGATGAGACACCACCATTGCTAGAAGTAGTGGCATGAAGAAACCATCATTGAATATTGTACTGTCATCACTACTATTGTTATGTTTCAAGAGATTCTTTCACTTTTCAACCTTTATTTTCAGTCTGTTTTAGAGTAAATTTCTCTTTCAGGCTAAAATTTGACATTTTTTTCCTAAGGCCAGAGCAAAACAAACAAACAAAAAAACCTGAATGCTGTCATTGCAGAACAATGAGGCCAAGGAAATATATATATCTATCCATATATATATATACACATATCTATGTATATAAACACACATATATACTTATATTTACCAACTAAATGTATCTTTCTTTTTGCATTACAGACTCTCAAAGAAGGTTTGAATGTAAGGCTGTAAACTTGGCRTGTACACAATTTTCAATGAAGATCACATGCTTTTGTGCATTCGGAAAAAATGGTTAAGCAGCACATTACACACAGAGCATATATTATTTTTCCATGCCGTCTCATCCAGCTCAATCCTATGGGACACTGAGACTGCCTGAGAAATGGGTAGTGCCGTCAATTCCCAATGAAACCACTGTGAGTAGAGAACTTCTAAGCCCCGTGGGATATAGATGGACAGACTTAGATGTTCCTCCCACCTTTACAATGGCTGTAAAGAATTAAGGGTGCCTGTCATGTGAAAACGAGGATTTCTTTCCAGCTGCATTTGCAGGAACCTATTTTGGCTGCTTCTTGTAAGGCCTGCTACAGCTTTAGCTCCCATAACCATGTTGTGGTTACACTGCTCTGGCCCAGCAACAGGCTCACAGCGTCCCGTCAGGGCCGTCCGAGGAGATCCTATGGTCCGCATCATTGCCCCCATGGTGGGGACATGCCCTACAGCTTGGGAATAGCTGCCGCCATTAAAAAATTTAAAACTGAGGAGCCTGCAGGGTTTGATTTATGGGGAAAAGCAACAAACTAAATACAGCTTTGCTACCYGGTGAATAACTTGGGATTAATAGCTTTATGGAAGTAAATGGAATGTGTGTGCGCCTGCACAAAGCAAAATATTAGGGTTAAACAGGAGCATGGTGCAGGGCAGATGCGGTGAAACTAAACTGAGCACGTTTGCCGGCCGCAGCCGGGTTCCCTTTGAGGTGGCCGAGGGTGGGAGTTGTTGCCTGTCCCTTCTCCCCGCGGTGCTGGGGAGGACGCGCGCGGTGCAGGATGGTGCACGAGCGCCTCCTGCGCTACCGCTGCGCGTGCCTCCCACATGAGGCTCTCTTGTACRTCGGCGGCGGCAGTCCTGGCGCTGCGTTCGGCATGGTCATTCTGGGATGGCAAATCCAAAATGCTCAGCTGATAGATCTATCAGGATGAGCATTGCTCGAGGCAGGTGGTGTTGTGAGGCCTAATTTTGCTGGCATTAAATGCCAATTCATATTTTGGAGGAGCACTAAATGGTGCTGGTTTAAAACAGGAAGTCTATGTTAAAAAACTGTGTAAAACCATTATATTGTAGCCAACACTCCAGGCTTTTCTAATTAGGTCATTTGGAAAAAAGATGACCTTTTACTTTCTGTGCTGCTTTTCTAGGGTCACATGTTCCTAATTATCATTTGTATTTTACTTTGCTAAAGCTGTTGACAAGCTGTGACTGTGTGTGTGTGTCTGTGTCTTGGTTTGCGTGAGGGAGAAAAAGGGAAAAAAGGAGAGGCAGGATCCACGCTTTGTAAAAGTTCTGTCTGAAAGCTTTGAGTACATGCGGGGAGACGGAAACAACAGGCTCATCAGATTTAAGTGTGTTCAAGCAAGATGTGATGAAGAAACCCACAAGAGTTTTCCAGCGTGTGTGACCTTCTGAGCCAGCTTCTCTCGGACTTGTCCAAAGCACCTTCGTAAGAGCTTTGTTAAAGTCACGTTGCTGCTTCTGCCAAGAATAAAAAGTAGTGAAAGAGACACTCGGGAGATTCTGACAAAGAAGCAGACATGTATCATGTATAATTTAAGCAGCACTCAATATTCGAATCTCTTGCATTAGAGGCAGGCAGCTTCTTTCTCCTCCATTTGTTCTGCTGCTTGCAAGCTTTGGCAGTGCGCCCGTGAGCCACAGACCCGCCTGGAAGCCTTCGAATCGGATCATCGACTTGTTTAAAAGGGCATCACTACTCTGGCCCTACCACAGCTGAGAATCTGCTCCTCAATTAGTAGCTAATATCGCGTATATTCCTCTCGGAGGTGCAGCACGTAGTGTTAAGTTTGTGCTGCAATGAACTGCTGATAATGCAGAGGATCTTCTGAGGAGAGTCGCCGTACGTGGGGCATGCATGATTATCTCACTGGTACGGTAGCTGAACAAATGATAACAAGATCCTTGAGATGTGACACAGGGTTTGTGCTCGCTGTTCCAGAAATGTATTTCATCTCCTCGTTTCTTATAGGGAAAAATCTGTTTACAAGGAAGACTGAAAAGGGGAAAGAGTTCCCATCTGTGAGCACTGCTTTATGAAGATTATATTATAGTTTCCTGTGAAAGAGAGAGAGAGAGCATGTTTAATTTCAAGAACACTCATTAGGAATTCATCAGTAGAGTGTAATTTGACTGGCCAATTTTTATTGAGGATATGTCCCAGAAATTAGAAACGGGTAGTGCAGTAGCAGCATGGACAAAGGACTATCGCTGTGAATCGCCCCGATTCAAGAAAGTGTTGAACAGGTGCTTGATGTTAAACTAGAATTTTTGGATGACAGTTTTGAAACAAGGCACTGATATTGCAAAATCACAGGCTTTCCAACTGTAATCTGAAGTGTTGCTATGACAGTTTTCAAGGTTCCTTTAGTGCTTGGCTATCTGTGGGTGGTTTCCAGGAAGAGGCACAAATCGGTAGTTGCAGGAAGCAGAGTTACCTATAAATTGTTCCTAAAATCTGCTTGGTATTTATTTAGTTTTTATATGGGTAAGTAGTTCTGTGTACACACAAACATATATATTTATATGAATCTCTAACTGTCCCCTGGATTGGGTGACTGGCAGTGTTAGACCTAGTATCAGCACCATGCATCCTATCTAGGCATTTCATGGAGAGCAGGCAGCAAGAATATCCAGTGAAAGTGTCCAAATGGTGAACCACTTGCCTTGTAAATCACCATGTGCAACACTGACGTTGTGCTGCTGCTGCACTCGGGTGCAGAGTTATGTAACGACTTGTGCACTCTCTTTGTGTCTGGCTTGCGGAATAACCACCTGGATTTCGAATGGAAAAAATAGACAGGCCTATTTCCATGAAAAGATAATATTTAATGAGTGCTAAAATGGCAGAACCACGCTGTATAACATAAATACACACACACAAAAGAAAAAGCCTTTAAGACTATCAAAATTGCTTGAAAAGTAAACTGTAAATTTAGTTACAAATCTTCTGCCTGGAACAATATAACAATAGTACAGTTTCAATTCAAAAGCTTTAGTTTTCCAGTGAAAATAGCAGCATTAGGCAAATGAAGCATCTGCGATTTTCTTTTCTTTGAGCCTAACAACAACATTTTGGTGGTAATCAATGTGTGTGGACACTTTCGGATCAGGATTTTGAGGATTTTGGTAATGAGCAAAAAAGCAGACTGTCACTAAGACCCCTTGCATGCTGCGTTCCCAACTGCACAGTTGTCTTGCGAAACCAATTAAATCCTCCTCTCTTTTGTTTTGGAGCCATCTTATCTTCACTAAGACCACTTGTGTGCTTAAAGTGATTCACATGTTCAGGCACTTCATTAAGTGTAGCGGTTGTTTTATAGGGTCACACCTGGGCCCGACTCCACTCTCTTCCAAGGACAGCAAAAGCAAGTGAGGGGAGATTGTGCTCAATGTCACGGATAAATCCCAATGTTAAATCTCCCAAACCATTTTTTTTTCCTGTGGTGCACAAGAAAGCCTACATGTAGCTGTTGTCTCATCTTCCCTTGCTACTTGTGCACCAAAGACTATATACATTTATCAGCTGCAAGGTACAGAAACTGATTATACTCCATGGTGTGCAGCTACTGCCATGGAAATCTGTGAGTGTTAGACTCTGATATGGCCTGGACAAATGCAAGCGCAAATGGATCTAACTGGACATGCATTGAGCATGGGGTTGGACCAGGTGGCCTCCAGGGGTGCCTTGCAGCGTGCGCTCCTCGGTGGGGATCCGTGTACCCGCCGGGCTGCAGCTCCAGGCGCAGGGGACGTGCCGGTAGCTTGTCCGCCCGGCACGGCGCAGCTGCGGCCTCGAGGCCAGAGGCCCTTTCCGTGGGTGGGGTGTGCAGCCTGCTGCCCTGCACGCTCCCTCGGCGGCGTTGTGACCCTGCCCTTGGAGGTCTGCACCGCAAGGGTCTCGGATAAGCAAGCGGCTGGTGCGTCAGTGGCGGCCGCAGCTCGGCTCTGCGCTCTGCTCTCGGGTCACAGCCGAGCTGCCAGCGTTGCTTACGTGGAGCGTCGCCCCGAGCACACGCAGGAAGTAATGAGAAGTTGCTGAGTTTATAACTGAGCTTGCTGGATATCTGCTAAGTCTTCCCCATTCTATTCCCTACAGAGAAGAGGTAAAATGTACCCAAAGCACGTGACTAAAAAGGCAATAAAAAAGAAAAAAAAAAAAAAAAAANTAAAAAAAAAAAAAAAAAAAAAAAAAGAAAGACTAGAAAGAAATGGTTAAATTGACCTACATACTAGCAATTTTGCTGACCAGATTATTTAAAAGGCTAAAGGGCTGCAGATGTCAAATCCATATATGTATCAGTAAAATGATCATGATAATCACAGCTTATAAAATAAAACCGAAATGCTTCATTAGGTACTGACAGTTTCTAAACTATGTTGTCACTTTCTGAAAATGTGTCACACTGGCATTTATTTTCTTTCTAAATATGGAGAGAAAGAAATAGAGAATTGCGCTGTGAAGCAGGGATGAGCTGAAAGCAAATCAAAAAGGTCTCTTAAAGAGATCGCCATTCTCTTTCAGCAAAGCAGGACAATGTATTAAATAAAACTGCTCTTAACCTGTTGGGCACTTGAATCCCTTGGGTACCCTGTAGTTATTCTATTGAAAAGAAGTCCTAAGAAGTAGGGATTTCAACAGCTTTTCAATTGCCTGTGGTTTCACTAAAGAAAAGTAAAATTTAAAGGTAAAGTGTATCCACCACTGCATGCGTGTTATAGAAACTTACACCTAGCATTGTTAGATTTTCAAAACATTTTGTTCTGGAATTTGTGTCTGGTACGTTTGTTTTATATATTTCCCAATGTAGGCTACCTGTTAATTTTAAAGGTACAGAGTGGTCTGTACTTCTTTCATGCACAGATATATCCCACCATATGCCAAATTTTTGGTGAGAAAGGAGTATTTCACTTAGAAGTATGACATATACTTGTGAGCAAATACACCTTTGTGTAGTCAGAAAAATATATACGTGTACACTTAACTCCTGCTTCCAAAATGCAGTGTGATACTTTAGTATTGAGTCTGTCCAGTTCTGCATATTTTCATAAGGGCGAATTTCAAACAAGTACTCTAAAATAAAGGAAGATTCCCAGTTTGATTCTGCAAATGTGCAGCACACATGAAAGGCTCCTGAAATGATCAGTGAAGTCCCTCCTGCAGGAGATTTCCTAGCAGGAATAGATTTGCAAGTGATCCAAACGGACTGATAGAAGTGGCTGTAAGTATCCAGTTTCCATCTATTACATGTAACTGCAAAATCATTCACCCTATAATGTAGGGCAATCACAAGGGTGCTCTAAATTGCCCCCTTTTCGTTGGATTCACAAGGTTTCCCACACTCTCGTTTTCCTCTCCTTGCTTCATGGTCACTTCAGCATTTCTCGGGGCATAGTTCTGGGAAGCAGGCAGTGAGCTGGCATAAATTAGTTATAGATGTATCATTCTGGGGGAATCTTCCTCATCCACAGAAAGACAGTGGCAAAGGCATTTTAGCTGGGCTTGCATATCCAGAAATAATTAAATAGGGCCCTATCCCGGCTACTGCACTGCAGTTTTTCACATCAGTGGTGGGTTGGGTGCTCAGGGTTTCACTTGAGGCCCACAGCACCTGGCACGACTAAAAGTAGTAAAGATTTGCTCTGCTGGTGGACAGCAGGTGTTAGAATAAAAATAATTACCCATTCAGTGGTCAGGGATCATGAAAGAGCCAAATTATATCATCTTATATTTTAAGCTATTAAATGAAAAAGAGAAGAACATTCACTTATTAAGATCATTTCCTAATCATTCTTATAAGATTTTAATGAGTGACAAACTGACTCTGGATACAAATTTATGATTTCCCAAAATAACAATTTGATTGGTTTGAGTGATGTCTTGCATCAAGTAATCACAGTTAATTTTTGCTTCTGAAGCGATTTGACTTTGCCAGTCTATCACATCTTCCAGTGTGTACAGCTGTATTTCCAAAGCTGAATCTCTGTTCTTGAATGTCATTCAGGGTGTCTATGGGGAGAGTCTTCTCTAAACCTTTTTCCTGCTGTACCAGCCCATAGACAAGTGCCTGCTCATCTAGTTATTTTCTTCACTCTGTCTGAAGTTTTCTCATGCTACCTCTGTAGACTTCCAACTTCATTGAAACTTCAGTTTCCTGAAAGACTGAGAAAGTAAAAATAATTGAAATGAAAGCACTAATGATAGGAGGAAATTATGTCCTGAACAGCTTTCCTGATAGCATGGTCAGCAGTAAAGAGAGAATGGGCATATGTGTATGGATAAGAGAGGCCAAACTGAAAAAAATGAATTATTTAACTCGAGGCTATAACTTGTCCAAGAAACAGTGTTAACATGCATTTCTGTACTTACATCTTGTGTTACAGCTGCAGGGATCAGAGCCACAGTTTTGTGCTTTGATGCTAGAGTTCAGCCTGTGGACTGATACTACACACCTAGGTAAATATGGTTTACTTTGAAGGGAGTCGGCGTAGGATAGGAAGGTGTTTGGTATTTCAGATAAAGCACTCGTATGAGTTCCTAGATGAGATGCTTACTGACACATCACCTCGGTTTGGCTGGGTGTGTAAGGACGTGTGGCTGAAGGCTGGAGCAAGCGGGCAGGCAAAGACGAAAGTGACAGCAGTGTTGCTGGCTGGAGGAATGAACCTATTGCCAGGGAGGAGCAGAGCCATAAACCACTCTGCAGCGATGGCAGAGGACTCGCTGGTGAGTGTCGGTGCGGTTGGCTGACTAGMAACACAAAGTCCAACAACTGCTCGCCAGATGTGCTCAGCTGCATGCGTGCTGCCCTGGGTCTCCGTGCAGCCCATCACACACCACAACTGAGCTGCTTTGGGTGGGCTCTGAGGAGCTGCAAGGAAAGCTGGAGAACAGTTGACATTTTCCCTTTTCACTGTTTGTTTTATATCCTCCCACTTCTCGTTTTCTTCCTCCTACACTTTGGTGCTGCCTACTGATGAGAGAATACTTGGTTCAGGCCCAGGCCGTTATTTTTGGTTGTTAAGGTTGGTGCTGACTGCCCAACCTACACTTTTTAACTTGCACAGGGTTGCACAGGGCTGTTGGTTTTGCATTGTTAGCATTTAAGGGGACATTTAAAAGCTTTATAAAAACAAAATACACACACACATATGTGCATATATGTAGATACAGATGAATGCACATACACAGCCTTCTATCCTTTATATTGAATTAGGCAAGAGCAATTGTCTTCTGTCAGGTCTCACAGATCTCTTGTTCTTTCCAACTCTTATCAACAACATCTGTAAAAAGAAAGAAAAATAATAAAGGAAAGTGTTAGATGACAAAAAGAGGGAGTGTTAGGAGAAGAATATGCAACCAAAAGCATACAGGGACAAACATTATTACAAAGTGTGTCTGGGAGCAAAAGTTCGACCACAGTATAAAAAGCAAGATGTAAGCTTGCAGGGAATGGGAAAATATGCCCTCCTGGCCAGAGTGTTCTTCTCTAAACTAACACAAAAACGTGTCAGTGTAACAGAATGTAGGACAAACTGTTGGAAAGTGTGAGTATCAGGTTGCTCCGTCAGGCAGAGGACAAGGAATCAGTGCAAACCCCAGTCACTCTATGAGGCGCTCAGCCCCCTTGCTTGACTTCCCAAGCACCCTGTACATCATCACACCAGGGCTCGCTCTCCGAGGGCGGTTCGGGCAGAGCCTGTTCTCACTAACATTTGCCATTTTGCCTCCCTGTGGGGGGTGAGAGAAGAGCAGGTGCACGGGAGGGAACCTGCCCTGAGCACCACAGGGCCACTGTCCCTCAGCCTGCTCTCGCTGGGGTTGCATGGAGGTGTTGGGGGGCGATGCCTGGTGAGCAGGGGGCACAGTGAGGGGAGCTAGCACGGCCTGTGATGTTCCATGCTTATCCCGTTGTTGTTTTCAGTAGCCCTCCCGGCCTTGAGCTGGTTTTGCAGATAACTTTCTTGAAAGAATTTTGATGGAAAGCTGTCAGATTGTCAGGTCTCATCATCTTCCCACTAGAAGCGATCCCTGCAACAACCCTGYGCTCGGGCAGACGTTGTGTCAGCTCACCTCGTCGTGCTGGGAAACAGCTAGGTACTAGCAAATGAAAGCAGAGACACGGGCTAGYCTGTTAGGGTAGCTCTTATTGTGGTTCGTTTTGTGCACCGTGTCTGACAGGAAAGCCCGCTCAGCGCTCGCTTCTCCTGCAGCGCGGTGAGAGCACAGCCGTGCTCCTCTGGCAAACGCACCGCGTGTCGCACGCGCGGGCGCCGCCGCCGCGGTGCCTCTTGGACGGGTAGCTTGGGAAGGCACGCGCAGGACGACACCCTGGTGCTGGTGCTCGGCGTGCCACCGTATTAGGAGCAYGTCGGGACACCCGCTCTGGCAGCTGAGCATTAAGGCTGTCCCAGTTTAGGCGTCTTGCTGGTGCTCCTTCACCTTTCCATGTGCTGCACAGCCCCAGGAAGGCCACTGTCCCTGTCCCCACCTCCTTTCTATAACGCTGTAGCAGCCTTTGGGCTTTCATCGTCATGGTGCAGTGGGGGTCAAGGTGGGGAGCCCRATGAGCCGTTAACCTGCTATCAACTATGGAGAGCAGGCAGAGGGAACAACCTTGAGCTGAAGGTACAAATATAGATGGCCAGGCCCGTGTAATGAGCAAAATAAGCCCTGAGGGCAAATGCTTGGAGGCCCCGTACAACTCTGTCTGCAGGGCGTGTGGTTCTGCACAGCAAACCAATATTCTCCTCATTCTTCGCTGACCTGCAAGAGTCTCTGCTTGCCCAGAGGAATCTTGACAGCACTCACATGCCTGTAAACACCAGCAAACCAAGTACACTAAATCTATGCATGGCTATTTTTGGTAAGCTAAAGGAAAAATAGCAGCCTGCATTGGGAAAGCCTGGGAGTCTGCCAAGGCCATGATGTAAAGCTTTCCAAGTGAATGCTATGGCTGAATCAGTAAAAGCATGTCTGAGTCAGGATATGCTGTAAGATCTTGCCTTCTGAAATTAAATCCCTCCTCTCACATAGAGAGGTAATACTTCATGCTGTTAACCCTTTCTTCACAGCACAGGAATAAGCTTTATAGCTGCCCAATTCAAAAGCTTTGTTTAATTTAGGAGGAAATGCTTTGTTTAGTATTCAGCATTTGGCTGCTAACAATGTCTGAATCTACAAACAAAGCCAGAAATTCCCAATGGAGAAATAATGAAAACCACTGGTATTTTCCTAGAGTCTTTTTATTTTTAAAGTACGTCAGTGGATTTGTGCACAATAGTCATATTCAAATAGCTGCTAGTCTGGAAAAGGCAAGGACTTTGAAAAAATATATTTCCATACTYCCCCTCTAAATTTTGCTCTGTATCTGCCCTCTATCAGCTAGGCCTGCAGGTATTTTTTTTTCTTCTGCCAGATACAGATATAGGCCCCTATTGCAAGACAGAATTGTTGCATTGCCCACTGAAAGGAAAAGGATTTAGCCGAATAATAGTTTTCCATATAACTGGAATATAAATTATTTCCTCCCTGGCCCTATTCCCAACACYCCTGCAATAAAAGAAATTCCAGAGACTACTGGACTTGGATAGCAAAGATTTTTTAGGAGACAGRAAACAATATTCAATATGCAAAATGTCTTTTCCTTAATAGAAGTGATTCACACACCAACTCCTAGGACCTCTTTCGAGCCTTGATTTTTAATGGACAAATGTATAGTAACAATAAATAATTATCAGAATTAGCTAAACCCGTTTGAGGAGTATGAAGCTCTGTGGGTTGAGTACACTGACCTGTTATCAGAGTACTYGTCAGCTGCACTCTACTCCAAACTCAGAACACTTTTTTCAAACTGGAAAAGTGTGCAGCGCTTCCTGTTACCCGTGTTACCCCTTTTTCTCTTCCAGTATCTGTTTTCTTCTTCCCTATGCCTCATCAACTGTCTTTTCCAGGTCCAAAATCCTTTCATTTACTTGCTTCCTACTTGCTACTGCTTCTCTGAGTTTTTCTTTCCCCATTATTATCTTTTCAGATCCTCATCATATCATTTCAATCTATTCAATTTATGCCATTCTCCTACTTTCACTTTAGTAAAAGGCAGGATCTTGTAGGAAAAAATAAGGAAAAACRAAGCGCAGACTTGTGTGAGTTTAGGAATCCGCTGAGAGGCAGTTTCATGTGCCTGTTGTTGGGCTGTGCTGGGTAGGAAGAGAGGATGCCTGGAAGGATACAGAGGTCATGCTGTGATGAAGGGAGAAAAAAGCTGCCCAAGAATATGATCTTCTCTGGAAACAGAGGTTCTGAGCTAAAGCTAAAAGCTAAGTTGTAGATTTTGTGTAAAGCATCTAATGACTGGTGAGGAGCCAGCCTCAGCAGACAGAGCATTAAGGTTTTGGGAATGATGATCTAGACAGACCCCTTCTAGGTCCTAGACCTGGGGGCTAATCTCATAGGTGCTAAYTCATGAAATACTCAGGGAATATGAGATGCAAATATTAATAAAGAATTTGTGAATATAAAGATGCTGATTAAAGGGTTTTCCAGTGATATAATACTAAGCTCATAGCTACATGTTCCACATCTATATTCCAAGCTGTCATTAGAGCACAGTCCTCTCAGGAATTTCCATAGCTTATGCACCAGAGATTTTAGCACAGCTGAATGTCCAATCTATACAAGCAGAGAAGAAGACGGGCAGAGCTATAAAGTATTTCATACCTTCATTTATGAAATGGCATTTTTAGCTCAAGCKTGGCCGCATTGCCGAAAGTAGTCCTCCCCTCTCTCTGGCTACTACCATCATCACAAACACACCATATTTATTTCTTCAGCTATACATGAAAGATTTGCTAATCAAATGGAACAGCCTCTGAAATTCAGGTCCTTTTGGGTATTCCAGCTTGACTAACTGGAGAGCTCAGTGTTTCAAGCACTGGTGCTAATCTGGGACAAAASAAGATAATTTTAATACTAAAAAAAATGCAAAACACAAGTTTAAGGTAAGAAAAACAGTGGGAACTGGCCCACTGCAGTAGTTCAGCTGGCCACTGGCCTTTAGATGTTGTGTGTCCTGGAGCTGCCTCAACACTGCAAGTCCAGGAAGCCCAGTTCTGGAGCCAATGCTCAAGCAATGGGATAGACAGGCTGTTGGTTTTGGAGAAGGTCCTCCAGAGGAAAGTGTTTCCCTCAGCGTTTCAGTTTTCATGTGTGTTCCGCTGGCATGGCCTCAGCACGCCCCAGGTCGGTCTTCAGCTGGGTGAGATGGCTGTGTTCCCTGTCGCAGTCCTCTCCTGCCCACTGAGGAAAGAGGTTATTTAGTAAGTAATATTCCCCATTTGTCACTTGCAAGAGTTTGCTGTATATCATGCGCCATCCTGGAGTATTTAAGTCGGTGAAATGGTGTGGGAGATAGTTTGTATAAAAGAGGCAACATGAAATTAAGTTGTACTGAGTTATTGCACCCCGTGACAGCTGTTTATCTCCTTTAGCAGCCTTTCTGCTGCTTATCTTKCAGAGGCCATTTAAATCTTTGGGGCATTTTAACCTTTTTTTTTTCACTTCTCTCAGCAACAGGAGGGCTCTCCTGTGGCCGCTTACCCTCCTGACTTTTTCACATTCAAGGCTACGTTTTTGGTCCAAGCTGTTCTTTGTATGTTGCTTTTCCATGAATCTGCCTTATGGCTTTTCACTTGGGGGACCGGCACTGACACATATTTCCTTCTAGCAGCATCCTGTTCAATTAGTGTTCTATGGCAGGTTGTGGTCCCTACACAGTAGTAGCAGGGAAGCTGAAACATAAGCCTGTTTTTTGCTTGGTAGCCCTATAGAGGCTTCTCCATCAAAACCTGAATCTCTGGTGAACGGCTGAATCTCATTCTATGCTCATTTGCATTTTATGCCTAGTGTCTTACTTTGCATTCATCTATATTTATGATACATCGCCGTATACAGGCAACTCCTTTCAGAGCAATTTTCTTGATATCATTCGCCTTACTGGTAACTTGCTAAACGAACAGCAAAAGGGTTTAGGAAGATTCAAATAACAATTAGATAATTATGTCTACAAGATAAACATGACATTTTGTAGCTAGACAGGGGAGCTGAAAAATGGTGCCAGTGATATTAACAGAATTCGGTTCCCAGTGAATATCCAAAAGTTTAAGTGAGGCTTGCGGCCAGCTGCAGTCCCACCAGGCCCCAAACAGCCCTTATCTAGCCGTAAGACTCTTGCTCTTAATAATTGCTATGCCCTGCTCTCCACTTCTCTTTCCCTCTTTTGATGTCAAGTCAAGGCCCTCCACAGCACACCTGCTACCTCTCTGACCCTGTGCAGAGCTCCCTTCTTAGCCAAAGCCTGCGGCATGCTTCCCTTTGCAGCTCTGAGATATGGCAGTGGGTTGGGAAGGTTCCTTAGCCGTGCTCAACGAAAGCTACCTCAAGCATACTATCTTATGCATGTCATGGGATTTACATGATACCCATGACTAGTTTGCTTAAGGCAAATTAAGCGGGAGGAAAAGAAGTACTTCAGAAGTAAGCATGCATTTTTATGGCTGAATTGAAATGCATTTATAAAGATTGCAGCACCAATTGCAATGAAATAGTAGCAAAACTTACTATTGTTACAAATTCCTGTAAAGTTTTATGAGAAACTCCAGAGCAGAGATGCAGTGGAAAAAGTGCAAAATCTTCATACATATTTCAAAACTTTGTGGGAAACAAGATGACTACCAGCGCACTTCACTGGGAGGGCTGAAGGAAAGCAGGGACAGGCTTTTGGGGCTTTAAAGGCTACATTACAAATGTATGAAAAGGCTACAAAAAGGTTGCCTGAAAATGCATCTGTTAAAGAAACCTGACCCGATGCCCTGTGACACAGAAAGTTAGTACTGCCGTTCACTTCCACTTACGTGAGCCATGAAGCACGAGGGTGAGGAAAACCACGTAGCAGCTCCTCGAGGCCGAAGATCTGAAAGCTGATTTCCTCTCAGGTAGGAGAGGTTGCTGCACATGACACATGTTAAAATAACGTCCATGTTCCTCATAGCAACTTGGTTGCCAGAGCTGCAGTTCACTTAACTCAGAAGAAAACATGGGACTTTGATCTTCAAGTGGGAGGCTATTGCAAATTGCAATTGGTTTTTAGGAATATCTAGCTAAAAGAGCGGTGCTGTAATTCACATTCCAAATGCCAGGTAGAATTTGTATTTTCATATCATGGAGGTCTGACGTCAAATTCTGAGTGCTTGGTTAGAGAATCCATTAAGAGATATAAGCTTAAGATCATAACATAGTTGGAAGATATGTTTAAACAGATGAGGCTGTCTCCAAGTGCAGGTGAATTCCCCAMGGAGACTTCTTCAGCACTAACCCATTCTCTGAATTGGGTGTGATTTGCACAATGTAAGGAGGGCAAGGACAGCCCATGCACTGTGATAACTGTGCATGCAATTGTGAAGGTAAAACTGCTAATGTAGTCAGGAAACCTCCCTGATTGAGCTTTGTACACAAACAATAAGCTAATGAGGAATCAAACTGCAAATAAACCCTCCCGGTGAGCAGTGTCCACTAGAGAAGATCAAGGACCAAGTTCTCAGTCACTGAAGGTGGGAATCCTCACAAAGAGGCAATTTCAGGAGCACTTGATAAAGAGCTCTTGAGAACCTCTTGAGATGTTTGACTTCCTCTTTAGACAGGTAARGGTTTTAAAATATGGTTATGTGCTTAAAGAAGTTCATTCCCATTATTTCAGTTTGCTGTAGATCAGGCCAGAATAATCAATGGCATGAGGGCCTTTAAACGTGGTCTCTGGTTGCTCATCAAGTGTGCTGCAACTCCATGGAATCGAAAAAGGTGACCAAGTAAGAGTCCCCCTAGCCCAAGYAGAAGCTTAAAAACCTCATAACTGTTCATATGTGTCTAGGAAGGAAAAGGGCATGGAACTTAATATAGAAACTTCCCTTCCCTGTTGTTTTTAAAAGAAGGTGAAGTGGGAACAAGATCCTTTATCAGCAGACAGATTGAAACCAAATAAAATAAATCTCTGCTTGTAATATGAAGGATCATGCTGCTATAGAGAGTTAGAAGTGGACCAAAACAAGTAGTGTAATCTATCCCAGATATTCCCCCTGGCTATTTAGCATATCCCAATGTACTAATTATTGAAATAAGCAAGACAGGATACAGAATAAACCTGATTTTTCTTTGCAAGCATTTAAAATATCTCATCAGAAGCTGTTTARCCAAGTATCCCTGTAGTTTGATCTGACTGCTGCAGGACTCTGTCTGTTTGTATAGACAGAATTTCATCTAAACACATTTGAGGACAATTTTGTTATACAACAATGAGAATTAGGGGTTTGTGTCTTAAAGACATGCAGAGAAACAGGCATCTTAGAGGGTATAGAGCTACAGATCATGCTGGTTTTGAGAACTGGTGATGGATCAAAAATGATTAAACTGTTACATTCTTCTTGCAGTTATTATGAGAGTTAGTATGACCCCATTCTGGAGGATTCCCCCAAAATGAACTAATTAATAATGAGGAAGAAATACTGCTTTACTTAATTTATGGCCAGGGAAAGGAAGACAAAAGGAGAATAAAAGCGATCGTGACAGCATTGAGAACAAAACTAAGGACTCCTTTATTCCTTTCATGTCCTCAAACTTTCATTTATTTTCTATGTGCATGATCTTCTGTTTAGATGTAAATGATCCTGCCAATATATGTGTGGCTGCTCCACTCAGTCTGAAATCTCACTAAATTAAACCAAAGTTTCTTGGCAGAAGGTTCACATCTCCTATTATAATTTTGTGAAAAACAGAGTGTATTACTGCAGTGCTGCCAAATTCACAAATTAAGCAATATGTCAGGTGATCCAAAATTATGAGACTGTTGTAACAATTGTGAGATGATAAAGTGAAAATGTTTGGGGCAAAGTTTCTTAACTTAGTGATTCTTAATTTTCTGTGTGCATTAGGGAAATTTTCTTTATTTTTTATTCCACAGTGTGTACTAGAAAGATATATATCCTTAAAACGCAAAATAATAAATTCTCACATGTATTCATAACTCCAGAAGCTGGGGTCCTGAGGGATGAACTAAACCTTGCAGAATGAACAATAATGCTGTAAACTGCCAATGCTGCTGATGACACCCAAGCCTTAACAAAAAATAATTACGTAGTTTAGATGTCCTGAAAAGAAGTGTCTTCCATCTGAGCAGCGTTAGTTAAAGGTTGGACAGCTCTAAGTGTGATAAATATGTGCTTGTTATAGGCAGTTGCATCAAAGAAATCTCACATAGGACTGAACATCTGCAAGTAGTGTAGCAAATAGCATTCATCTGACAGACCAACTAATTTACCGCAGTTAGTCCAGAAAGATTTTACATCCAGATAGCTGGAGTTTCTGTATAAAATGTAATTTACTGCTGAAATGCCCTAAGAGGAGACTTCACAATTCAGTCGTGCCTATTGAGTGTTTGCCAAATAGCTCAGGTCCTTAAATAATCGGGCCAAATTTCCAGCTGGTGTAAATCAGTGCACCTCCGCTGATGTAAGTGGAGCAGTGCAGATTTACACCAGCAGAGAATATAAGCATGTGTGTTTATCCATACAAAATAAGTGATTCCAAGGAATAATTACAAAACAATTAAGCCTGCCATTTATTGGCATCATATCGTTGCATGCTAGTCTGTGTACCTGCAAGCACAGGCAGAGACTTACAGCGAGGACTCAAGCTAGCTAGCGAGGATTCAGCTCAAGTTGAATTCATAATAGATACTGCTAAAGCAGTAGTGACACCATTCCCTGTTGAAATGAAATTTAATGAGGATGACGGAGAGGAATAATTCTGCAATCTACCTTACTCTGCTCTTAATTTAACCAGAAGCTGAATGCTTTGTGCAAAGTTACAGCTACATAGTCAAATGATTATTTATCTTTCCACCTTTTTTCATTCACTTAAAACATAATGCGAGTTAATTCGTATAGATAGTCCACCGTAGAATTACTTTTAGACAAAGCAGGCAGAGGGATCGTCTCCTCCCTGCAGCCTTGTTAAACTGATAATCTACAACATTCATTCTTTACATTTTAATTGCATTTCTTCAGCACATATTGCCTAGCTTACACTTCAATTGTAAAGCACAGAAATACATTATATATGTGTACAGGACTCCTCAGTTGAAAATCTCAGTGGGTTTTGCCTCTTCATCTGTGTGGCTGTGATTCAGCATGGCAGGGGTTAGTTCTTAGATGCCATCGTACTTCAGGGAATTGGTAGTGATGATTAAGTTGAGAATCCCAGCCCTGATAATTAGCTCGGAGAGTCTGGATATGTGCTGGGAAAAAAAAAAAAAAAAAAAAAAAAAAAAAAAAAAAAAAAAAAGAGCGATTTTTAGTGCAGTTAGCCCCAAGGAGTTGGCTAACCAGCTGTCTCAGACTTTATACCTGCCAGCAGCTGATTGGTCAAAAGAGTTATTAGATGGAGTGGGCATGTTTACTGCCTCTGCCTTCATTTACTAGTTAAATTATGTTGCCTTTGGAAAGAGAGAAAGAAGTGAAGTGAAGCAAGAAAGGGAAAGAAGGAAGAAAGGAAGGGAGGAAGGAAGGACCTCTACTTTTCATATGTCATCGTCAGTTCTGAATGAAAAAAGAAGAGCAATCTGTATTACATAAAGCAAAGTAGTCTTACATTACCGGGTTATATTTTTAGTTCTAGAGGGCTGGAAAATATAGCTGCAATTTTCTGGAATATTAGCAAAACTAGAATTTCCCTAAAGGGGAACAAGWTTTTACATAATTGCCTTTTATTTAGATATAGGATGCAAACTGGGGCTGCACTTCCGGAAGATTAGAGGAATCATAATGATATGATGGTGAAACCTACCACCAATAGCTTTCTGGTCATTTCCATACTAGAACAAGAAGCACTCAAGATTTTTATCCATTTCTTGATCTTTTTAGGTCTAGAATATATTATGATCAGAGGAGCCTGCTTCAGCTTTCAAAGTGTTTGGGTTTCTTTTTCCGGAGAGGGGCAACCGAGATCTTTATAGCTGTGTAGCTGTTAACAATTGTATGTTGCATTTTTTGAGCCAAAATGTTAAATATCTCATTAGATCTGTTTTCTCTTAAAACAGATTTTTGATTTTCTTAAATGTTGAGTTTGCAACCCAGGAGTCAGTCGAGAGAGGTCAATCAGTCAGATAAACTAGGGGAGGAAAAGTCTGACTAACACGTGGATCTGAAGGACTCCTGATTCCCAATAGGAGGATGTGCAATGAGCCAAGTTTTGCTTGCCAAGGATCAAGTGGCAAGAAAAAAAAAAAAGAAAACAGAAACATTACCTCAGGCCCTGCCTACAAAAAAAAAAAAAAAAAGGTTTCAAACATCCATTGTGAAGCACATTCTTTAAAGGTTCACATAGTACCTAGAAAGTATATCTGCCCTTTTAAGCAAGGAGCGCTGAGATGAAAGAGCTTTTGTACCTTGAAAATCAGTTTTACAGGCTACCTTATACCTAGATGTCAATTAGACAGTGTATGTTTTTCTGTACTTTCCAGACCTCAGTCGAAACGAATGTATTGATAAACTTGCATATTGATATAACAACTCTAAGTGCTGATACAAAAAGACAACATGTCAGTCATTCTCTACACAAACAAGCCGCCRTAGTGATGGCTACAGCATTAGCATAGGTGTTTGCAAGCACTGGACACCTAGCAGTCTTCTCCAAGAAGGTCGTTTCAGGCACACATCCTGAGTGCTCACTGTGTAAATAGGCAGAAACCCCATACTGGGCAGGGGTGGGAGTTTTGGATGGGCAAGGCCACGTGAAGCAGTGCTCTGCATGCCACAGGAGAGCACCAAACTATGGAGGGGCCGAGTCTCTTCTTCTAAATTTCCAAGGCACAAAAGTGCATTGGCTTGTGTTAGCTCCATCGGATCTGTTACGCAGCAAGAACAATAAGGAATGGTAATCATTCAACAAAATATAGAGGTGGTGAATTTTGTGACATTGCAGAGGTTCTTCTTATTGTAAAAAGATGGAAGATCTAATAAAAAGCCTGCTAACTCAGTGTAAAGCCACAATGAGTGAAATCAGACGTTGTGTGCTGCAGACTTAGAGAACTGAAGAATGACATTGTCCTGAGACGCCTGGTTTCCTATGTTTTCTCATTCATCCAGATTGATTCACACAAACAGAAAAACAATTGGTTCTGATTATGAAGTCAGTGTGTGTATATATATGGATTTCTATTCATTTCACTGAGAATTACGTACATACAACTGAGACCATAATCAAGTCCCTGACACTTAAAAGGCCACAGGCCTTTAATTTTTCCTGCTAAAATCTGTATACTTTTAAATACTGTAAAATTTATACCCATGGCTTTTAATGAGGAAAGGCACCATATAAATTCTGAACAATCTTTTCAAGACATGTAAATTAATTTCTGGAACAAAGAGTGTAAACCAAGAGAATTTTTCTGGATCTAGCTTTCACAATAATATGGATAATTAATCTTCTTTCATTCCAAAATTTCTCTGGGGAGAATGGTAAATGGTTTTCATTTGTTGCTAAACATCAATCTTAAACAACTCTAATGCCTATGCCTTGATTTGTCATGCAACATGCTGTATACTCCCCAGCTATCGAATGAGGACTTTGCAAGCCGTATTTTAAAAACCATCGTGTAACTATCATCTTCCCTAAAGACRACGGAATTAATGCCTCTTTTTTTCTCCCATTCTTGTTCTTCTTACTAAGGTTAGATTCCTTGTATCAATTTTAGATTGTTGTTGCATTAGGAAAAATTTCTGACATAAAATACTTTTAAATCATGTAATCACACAACTGTCTTTCGATAGATAAGAACTTCTGAAATATAATTTTGTTTCCTTTTTTCTCSTCTCATCTCCTGAATTGATTCAGATTTTATTCTCCCTGGGATACGTTTGAGGCTGAAGATAAGAAAGCTAGTCTACCTTTACTTGATCTGAATATTATCTATTTCAAAGTATATTTGAATAGCATCCAGCGTGCACAGAAGTCRCTGAGAAAATAAAAGAGTAAATATGTGAAGCTATAGTTTTCTTTATTAATGCAGGGATGGTAAGGGGGGAATGGAAGGGTAATTACAAGCTTTTTCTCTGGACTGGGCTGAGATCTGTCTCTGGCTCTTTGGATTTTAATATAAGCATGAAAATGGACGTATCTGGAATGGRCAATTCTAAGAATACTTGGATAAATCACTACTAGATATTGATGACGAATCTATCCACACCTGGAAAAATCAATAACATCAATTTGCATCATAGGCTATTTTATTTAAATACAGAGAGATAGCAGTTTGAAATCATATCAAAGGCATACAGTAACTCTTTCATATCTTTTTTATATTTAAGAAAGTAATTTCAAAGTGTGATCTCTTCAGTGGCATATGTTACAGTTTCGGGGTTCTTATTTAGTGTTTTATTTCATTCTTTTTAGCTGATACTTAAGGTGATGAGAGTCCTCAGAGACCATCCTTGGTACTAGTTGAGTCCTCTGCTGAGTGTKGCCAACCATCTAGAGGCAGAAGATACCATTTCTCTTTGGTACCTCACCCTTCAAAGCGAGGTACCAGAGCCTCACTTTGACGTGCAGGGTGGGATTTCTAAGAGTTCTTAGCTTTAGCTTAGCTCTTCTGACAATAACAGTGAAAACTGTAGCATGGACAATGATGGGAATTAAAGCATCCCAGAAATTAATCTCCTGAAAATACTACCCTTGGTGTCCATAATTAGAGTGGACTATATTCAAGCTACTTGCTATGGATGCCTGACTCGGGTGTCACATCTGCAGTGGCATCAGGAACAAGGTAGTGAGGCCCTCTCCAGAGGAGCTGCTCCTCGGGATGGCCGGATCCTGCTGTCCTCTCCAGCTGGTGAAGAGAAGCAGGGAGGAGGCTTAGATAGGTTTTTGTAAGGTGGTCTATACACAGCCCATCCTGATTGTCCAGTTTGTTCACTGGTTTTTACATACTACACCTGTGTAATAACTGCCCATGCTGCAGCACCTCAGCTCAAAAATTCCCAAACACGCCCCATCCYACTACAAGGCCCAGGAGAAGGACTAAGGACATAGGAAAAATCCAAGTGCTGGATGGGGGCACTTGGATCCCATCCAAAGGATGGAAAAGAGGGATTAAAACCCAAGAAATTATTCTCCATTCTGCTTTCCTCTCTGCAGCTGCAGGACTCAGAGGTGCTCTGAACTCAGTGGCAAAGAGCAGGACGCAGGGCAGCAGGCCCCGGGCCCTGGGCAGAGCCGCTCTCCGCGCTGCCGCCGCACCGTGCCGTGTGCTTGTGTCTAGAGTGCAGCCTCCATACAGCGGGAAGGTCGTTGTTCAGCCCTTCAGGGCTGCTAGAAACCTGAGTAAGGAAATCTATTTCTGCGTGTCAGCAGAGGCTGGCAGATCAATAGCGGATACCGTCTGTGCTGRAAGAAGCCTGGGAGCAGCCTCGCTGCATCACTCGTGGTTCCCTCCAAGTCCCAGACCAGGGAGCAACCACCAAGGTTAAGAACAGACGCAGCAAGTGGAGGGAAGCGCGCAAGATTTATCCCCGCGCACAGCCCGTGAGTGGAAGTGGCTCTGGGTGCTAGCACGCTGCCACCCGTGCTCCTCTTGATGCGCCTGAGCGCCGCGTGGCCCCTTTTCACACCCCCTCAAGTCTCGGTAGCATGGGAGAGATGCTTTCTGACAGACAAAAGATAATCTTACACTTGACTTCCAATATCGAGGCATTTTAACTGGCACACTTTATATTGAATAATTCATGGGTATTCAAGCTTTACTTCGCTTCACAAAGAAAGTACTTTCTCTTAGCAGCGACAGTAGATATGAGCAGCTAATTCATTATTTAAAGAGATTAAGTATTAGCAACTGGTAGGGGCTCTTCAGAGCTCTTTTTATTCCCTTTGCTCATGTTATCCCCTGCCACTCGCCTGCCTAGTACAGATTTTAGATTGATTTTACCATATTAAAATCTTTTTTTAACAGATCTCTACCCTAAAACCTCACTATTTCCAGAGCTGCATTGTCCTATTTTAAAAATGTAAAGCAATAGGTAAAAACTACAACATGATGGTAGCGAGCTGGGTGCTTGTGGGAATGTGCACGAGCACAACTTTTTCACTCTCCTTGTTGGAAATCCAGGCAAGGAGGACACGGGGTCTGTGAATGTTCTTAGGCTTCTTGTGATGTAGGATGGGGAAGAGGTGAGGTGGAACTCAAACCATGCAGATTGATCRTCATTAAACTTTGAGGAGCTGCAGTTGTGCTAGATCAACTTCTTGTACCTGGGGATTATCTGCTCGACATATTTGTCTCCTCCGGGACGCAGACCTTTAAATGCTGAAACCAGGTGGGATTTTTTTTAATGTATTTATTAAAAGCTCTACCATCAGATATTACTTTGTAGACAAGTACGTTCCTTTGGACCTGACAGAATGCTCGTTCTCACTTAGCAAACCTCCTATGAGCAAATTCTCCTGTAGCTTGAAATTAAAGAGAWTTTTTTCCTTTGACTTGATTGGACTTTGAAGCAGCCTGTAGTCTCTCCACAGCTTGGCATTAATTTTGCTGCAGATTTCTAGGCACACAGTCATATGGTTTGGTAAAAAAAAAAAAAAAAGAAAAAGATTATATTCAAGCAAAGTAAAAATGGGGAAGATTTTCTTCTTCTTTCATTTGCCCTCAGGCAAATGTGCTCAGAATACAGTCTGTGGTGGCAGAGCCACCTTTTTGCCCTGCCCTGGTTAGGGCTGTTGGCCATGTGTGTGAGAAACCAGTGTGGCAGGGATACCAATGTGGCATGAAAAACGGTACCACATTCGGGTCATAGTCACCGATACTGTGCCATATGGTAAAAAGGGCASTGTAGGGAACCAGGAGGAAAGTCATTGCCTGCAGGTTCCTACTAGCCCTGGACCACAGAGAAGCTGTTCACTGCCTACATCACTGCTGCTGTCTATGGCAGAGAAGAGACTTGGCTTAGGCTTCTGCTGCCAGTAAAAGTAAAAGTAATATAACAGCATTAAAGGTTAGATGGAATTACTCAAAACGAATGAAAGAAGCCCCAGGAAAGCACTTAACTGTTCAGAGCTAAAGCTGGAGAGCTTTGCAGGCTGGTATCTGCAAATGCTGTACATCTCCTTGGCRGCCCAGAGACGGGCGCCTGCCCCGTTGCAGAGGGAGCTAACGCGAGCCTCGTCAGCACGTGGGACAGGCTCCTGCCTCTGCCGTCCAGACTATGCCAGGACTTGACAAACAGCAAATGGGAGCTGTCAAAATGGTAACCACGCCATCAAAGCTAAGGCATCTGCTCCTCAGCTCCTGGCATGCCACCAGCAACCTGAACTTGGGCTCCCCTCTTATGTACAGGGTCAATGATGTCCCTCGGCTTTGGTCTCGTTCTTCTGCTTTCAGTGCCTAAAAGAGTAAGAGGAAGACTGCTTTATCCCCACCACAGATAAATTTGGTGCCTAGCATGTAATTCCTGTTCCTTGTACATGGGAAGTTCTTTCATTAGTACTAAGATACATAACAGAAGAAAAGAGAAAATATCAAGAGATTTTAAGGTCTTCAGTCACTCTTTGTTCCTTCCACTCTTCTCTCCTGCCTCTTACCCAGCTTCGTGCCTAACTCGTTTTCTTTTCCTTTATGCAAAGCTGTAAGTCAGAGACTCTGGTTTATTCAAACCTTCACTGGAATTTCAGCCAAATAACTTGCAAATCCGAGGCTTTACAAGGAAAAAGAGCAATACCTGCGATCACAATTGAAACTTAATTCAGACCACTTGTTTTAAGCTCCATTTAAAAAGCTCATAATTTTTTTATTAAAGGAAAAGTTATATTTTCATTCCACTGTTTGGACTGAACTTAAGGAGATTTGATATGATTCTCACAACTTAAGCCAAGCTTAATCACTGTTTTCAACTCAAGCTGGTGACTGCCTGAATCAAAGCATTGTTACAGGAGAAAGTGCAGAGAGCACAAGGCTCTTTACCTTATGTAAAGCCACAACTCTGGCAACCGAAAACATTTTCCAGAGTAACCTCAGGTACAAGGGCTGGAACGTTCACTTGGAAACATTTTTGGTACAATTGGTATTACTTATAGCCGGAACAAAAGAAGGAAGAAAGGAAACGAGTTGCTTTCCTTAACCCTGACAGTTCACTGCTCCAAAGGCTGTAAATATTTCATAGGCAAACACAGAGAAAAGGGATAATATGGAGAAATAAAACACGAAGGGCTGCAGTCTGTACCTGTGTGGAGCTGCTGGCTGCTTCTTCCCAAATGGCTCTACTGAAACCAGTGGGATTACCTGCAGAGAAGGTACAAAATCTGAACCTGGCTCTAATTAAAGAAGTCAGAGTCAGAATGTTTTAGAGAAATACAGAATTTTTCATCCAGATTCCAGGTCTTTTTTGGCAAAAAAAATACAAATTCACAAATAAAATAAATACTCTTTTATTGATGCTCTGTCTTTGCTATTAGGGAACCTAATCTAAAGCTCCTATGAATTCAGGAGAAGCATTTCCACCAGTTGCAGTGGGTTGGATTGAGAACTATCCTCGACTGGGTAAAACTGGTTTTAAATCCACCTCCAGAGYTGTTAACATTTCCCCTTGTTAGGAACCAGCAGTGAATAGGAGTAAATGGTAATTACTCTATACAGGACATATCCCATTTAACCCTTAAGCCTAAGCATAAATTTAGTGCTACAGGGCTTCCCTTGCCCCCARTAATCTCAAAACTCAACATTTTTGCAGTCACAAGAGTGATTTGGATTAAGTCAACAATAATTCTGATTTTTAGATAAAGAAGGAAAATTGATTCCAGTAAAAGTATATATACACTTGTATCCCTTTCTTTCATGACTTYTTTGCTTCAGAGCAGATTTTGACCTCATATCAAGTACTAAAAGATATGCAGCACTAAAAATAGATGACATTCTTTTCCCTTCTAAATTGGAGGTCTGTTTTCAGAATACATTAGATGTATATTTTTGCTTAAAATGGGTTTTATATAAGGAAAAAATAATAACTACATCATAGACTGGACAAAAGTGCAGGTTCAAAAATTCTAAATAGCCCACAACCAGCTCATGTTTTTTATTAGACAATACAGGATGTGTAAAAAGGCAAAAGCTTTGTTCAGTGATTTAAACATATCTTGGTTTAAGATTATTGGCTTCCTTAGCTTGCTGTGTGGGTGGTCTAAAACTATGTCAAAAGATATTACATTTCCCTCAGAATTTATACATTTTTCTCTGTTACAAAAGACAATTACATCTACTAGGCAAAGGTAACTTAGCTTCATTTTGTGTGGAAATAAAACACAAAGTAATAAAATCTGTGTTCATAGAGATAAAGCATACATACAATGGTCCTTAGACTCTCTCTGATCTGATCTCYGTCACCCAGAATTGATCTTCCTAATTTATCTGTCCAATATCAGGAATTTATAAATGGCATTAAGGCAAGCTGATCATCTATGCAACAACATAAAGCTGTCCTTTTAAAGTGTCTCTTTTCTTCCTTTTCTGCYCTCTAATTGTTGTAAAGAGGAAAAAAAATACATTTTTTGCATGTACTACAGAATGACCCATTTTGTTCTCTAGGATCGTTTTTGACTGCTGGGCTAGTTTTGCCAGTAAACATGTATTCAGATAGCTGATCATGTGTCTGGGGGTAGTAGGGAAGCTGTTTTGAAACTCTAAATCTGATGASTGTTGGAAGATTAAAAATCTCCCARAAGAAAGTGGCACAATGAAATGTGAATAAACTGAGCATGGGCTATGGCTGGGTGCTTTTGCAATAGAATACCCATCTTCTCATCATTTTTCAGTTATAATAAACTGATAGATCCATGATCCCAAACAATCCTTTCAAGAATACAACCTGTCTGCCCAGTCCTGTTTCAATTACATTTACTTACCAAATCATAAACCTGGCCTTGAATCTCTATAATTCGGTAGCTTTCTGCCAATTCAATCTGTAAAGCTCACTTTGGGCCAGGGAGAGGCAATTAAAAAAAATATACATTGACAATAGCATTGTTTCATCATTTGAAGCCATAAGTTTCCATGGGAATATGTCAACGGGTCTCTGTGTAAATAAGTAAATATATGTATATGTTTGTACTGCACAATTTGTCACCAGAGWAAGGTAATTTCARTTCTCCTACTGGTGCCCCAGTTCARGTCTTGTACTTCTTCCTTGTCATAACATCATCCGTGTCATGTTCTTTATTTTGTACTCCGCATTGTCTGCTGGCCACTCTGTTTCTGTGAATCTATTCAGGGAATTTTAGTTTTTCTCTTTCAGAAACTAGTGAACTGTCAGCAGCAGCTTTCCAAAAATACAGTACTTCATTTGGCATTAGTTAAACAAAGCAGTAACAAAGCATTAGGGAAAAGCGGATTTGAGACAATAAACAACACACACACTTAAGTAGTCTCAAGCATGGACCGGCTTGGAGTGTAGTCCTTGTTTCATACTTGGAAAACATTTTTAGGAAAATAGGGAGAAAAGACAACTACAGAAACACAAAGCTGTGTCCTGCCCTTTATTGTAACCTATCTTAGGCATGTTAACATGACTAAGTAAAATGTATAAAAGGCAGGAACTCATTGACTGCATGAAGCAAAAGTGATGATTACCTAACCTCAAACCGGAGCTTGATTAGGTTAATATTAAAGGTATTCATAATTGCTAACATACATACATACATACATAAATGATTGCCTGCTAAAGTGTCTGAAATGATTAAAGGAATACTCTTCTTGGAAGGTGGTTCAAGCAAACTCTGCATGTTAAGTGAAATACTGTATTAGCAAATAACTGATAAAAAGGTTAAAACTTAAAACAGTAAATAGGCTGATGGTTACAAAGAGCACAGAGGGAACTTTAAAACAAATATCTGATAAAGCAAGTGTTAATTGAAACATTCTGGACTAAATAACATTTTTATGAGTTTACATAGGTTGAACAAAGTAGGTACAGGGCTTTTTTTTTTTTTTATTGTAGGTAGGCAAATGTATTTGGCTTTATTCAGGCAATGTGATTATGGAGAATTACCTACAAGTTAACTGCTCATTTCCAGCAAGCATTTTAATTGACAGATGGAAACAATATATTTTTTTTTTCAGTACATTAGATTATATTGAAACAGATTATTGTTTTTCCGCCTGTAAATATTCATAGATGTCTGGGGATGGGAATAGAGTAATTTGAAAAATTAATCTTTTTTAAAGTGTTTTGTGCGCGTGTATGAATTAAACAACCTATGCACGTGCCTCGTGGGAGGGCCAAAATGAAACCACTTCGTCCAGCAGCAAAGTTGGTGAGCACATTGCCTGGAGTGGGATCTGGGGCTAAACACAACAAAACCGTGTCTTCATTAGAGAGCACAAAGGCAGTTTTTCTCCGATGAAGTAGTTTGCAGAAGCGTTTTCTGTCCTCGAGCGCTGGAGGGGCTGCAGCTGCCCCAAGGCGAGGCTCGAGTGGCTGCTTCCCCTTGCCGAGCGTGGGGCGAGACGAGACGCGAGGCCACCCTGCGCCGGCGGGGACTCGGCTCCTTCATTAGCATTGACGCCACATCCACTCCTGCTGCGTGCAATTAGATGGGAATTGAACCGGGGAGGAGGGAAGGCTGGCGAAGAAAGACAGTCAATATGTTTCCCTGTCATTAAACACACGGTGATCCGCAGTTTGCTTAGCATTGGCCGCGCGCGGCCGTGCATCGCCGTAGTTTTGYTGTGAGATGCTGGGGGCCGCGCGCACCTACTGCTGTGCTGGGCCAGGGGGAGCAGGACCTCACTCCTCCATGGGGAGCTGGCAGCACCGCTGGGCAGCTCGCCATGCTAGACCACTGACCGCAGCAGTGTTGAGGGTCCTTGAAGGGTCTGGGTTTTCTTGGAGCGGATGTGGACACTCACTCTCTGGAAAATGGATTTGGAACATAAAGACTGTGAATGACAGATGGGGAAACCCTCACAGCAACAACACTGGCCACATTGGTGATGTCCTGCACTGGATTCATCCGCTGGAGATGCAAGACCTTATTCASTCCTATGATAGATATTCCAGAAAAGCCATGTGCTGTTATGTATGTTGTTTAGCAGCTGCTGCAAGACATAATTAAAAATTCTCTTTTACAATCACTATAGATGTAATTTAATGGATATACTCTGGCATGCATATATATCTGCCCATCTGTCTTTGTTACACACATGTGCATGCACAGACACGTGCACATGTRCACTCCCACACACACACATCTTCTAAATCACTTTTCAGGTAACAGTTTCTATTCAACATAATTCACGATAAACATAAAGGGTTCTGTCTCTTTAGTTTGATATCTGTATTAGAAGGATAAAATAAATACATGGAGAAATATGATTCTGGTTGAGAACTGTCTATATTGTACATGAAATTATGTGAAAGCAGTGAGGTTAATATGAAGGTGAATTTCCATTCAATTTTGTTCTGTGCAGGTTTCGAAGTTCAAAATCAGTCACTGCTACACTCCTAATGTTTATTTTGACCCATCTAGAATTTGGTTTCTTGAAAGCTTCCTTAACTTTTGGGGATTTTTGTTCCCACYCACTCATTTGAATTTCAAAGGCTGGTGTGTGCACAGTCCTCCAGCCACTTGTGAGTGACTAGTTTTTCATTTTACCCAGACAACCTTTTTTTAATGTATGCCAGATMTTTGCTTTTCTAACATGTCGCTTTACATCTCTTGTCTGAAGTGCTTGCCCCACTGCATACTGCATGCATCTCCCATTGCACRTACGATACTTTGATATCTCACACTATGTTTTTATGTACTTAAACAAACCCAGTTTTGGTGTTAGAGTTTCTCCCATGGCTGGACTGGGATCCAAGCTTTACCTTTAGATGTGTGCRCCTTCAGGTTCTTTTGTTGCCAACGGGAACTGCACGTGCATCTTGTGGGCACGTTTTTGCTCTCAGAGTTTGCTTGGGAAAAATCTTGAGCTGCAAACCYCTTTGCAGCATCCACATATGATCATCTGTAACAATTGTGGCATTCCTGTTTTCTAGGGAAGTACGTCAACATCTGCCACACAACCTAGACCTTTATTTCTTGCCTTATGGAGGTGAATATGACATTAAGAGCTCTTTGMATGCCCACGTCCAGAGCTCTCTCTTCAGGCAAAGCACGTGGAAAACACTGGATATTTTCCCTCCATAATGGTTCATTTTCTTGGGTGTATTCTATTGATTAAAAATATAACCCTCAGAAAATGCAAAAGGTTGGATATGAGCACCACAGATTTGTGCCTATTTTTTCTGGGTTGAATTTGCATACTTTCCTCATGATAGTTCCTGAACTCAAAATAATAATGCTGTTGTTCTTGGCTCAAGGGATAACTAATCTTGCAAGCATTAAAATGCTGATTCCATCAGGGAAAAAAAGAGGTCGAGAAAAGGGGTATTTCTTGGAATAAATACCTGTTTGCTACACAGTAGAAACAAGCCATGGGAGAAGCTGCCTTGCTTGTGGAGATTGCCTTTCTAGGCAACATCACGCCCAGAGACGCTCTTCCTTTGGCTAAACTCGTTTCTGTTCCTTGCGCTTTTCCAGGGCTTGCTCCTTGCAGCCCCACGGAGACGTTCCCCGTGCCCAGGAAGGGACCCCGTTCAGCTGCCTGCCCCCCGCAGAGTTGGCGCCTGCAGAGCCGCTCCCGCCACRTCGCTCAGGCCCACGGCGCCTTGCGCGTCTTTCACCAGCTGAATCATCTTCCAGCTTCATAATGTATTCACTTTTTTCCCTCTCTGAGGTATTTTCATGTGAATTAAGATCCCACAGAGTAAATAGAAAAACTGGTAATAACCCCCTCACCGACACCATATTCTTGACAGTCTGTGAAACAGTTCAAATTATTGTCAAGGCAAGAAGATTAGAAGAAAAACATCTTCATATTCAGACATGAAACAAAAGGCCTTTTAGAGTTAAATGGTTACATTAGTCACATTTGAAAGTTAAAAATTGCTTCTCTGAGGCCCTTCTAGCTGATGGTASTGAAGATAATGAAATTGTGGAAGCCAGTACCGAGGGAGTTTCACTCTTTGGAAGCTGGAGTAATGCAAACCAAATACTGCACAGATTCTGGCTGTGCAGAAGGTACATAATGTAATATTCAAGGGTATCTTAGAGTTGTATTTTGTGCCTTGGAGAAGTGCCAGAGAGATTTTTAAATTATCTAAGTTTTGCCTCCTCATTTCCTTTCTTTACAATGTACAGTATATGCCTGTGCTTTTTGATCTTTAAACAACAAAAACAATATGAAAAAAACCACAGGGGCACAGCTGGGTACCAAATAACTGTGTTTACTAAAAATACACAAACATGCAAGGCCTAGTTATATACATCTTGCTGCTCTGGCTGTTTTCTGGTGTCTCTGAAACAAGGAATACAGTGAACAGCACAAGGAGGTTTGCAAGCTATTTAAAGGGAAGCTACTCTGTGCATATACCCTATAACAGAAAAATAACATCTGGGAATGTTATATTGCTATGGGATTTTTCTCTCACACATGAGCTATGTCTTTCTTATATTATTTATATATTAGATACACACACAGAGCCCATACACGCACCATGTTAAAGAGCATCAGAGAAGCATTGCAGGCTTGCCTCCCTAAAAGCTTCTCCACTTCTTCCAGATACAGCGTKTGGCCCGATGAAATGCACAGGCTCTTCCAACACGTCTAGCTTTCCCTATCGCCCTTGCTCACTATGGCTACACTGTCACTAAGACAACGTTATTAAGATCGCAAAGCTAGGCACTTAAAAGTAAGGAAACAGCAGAAAAATAAAAGATGCCTACACATTATTATTCAGTCTTAAATTATATGATCACATCCCAGTCTTTTCAAAGGTGCTTATCTCATTCAGTGCAGAGAACGGATGGTGATTAATGGTGAGGTATCGGATATTTTGTTTTCTTTCTTCAGTATGTCACCCTTTGCTTTGTTTAAAGCTTTGCTATAAAAACAGTGTTATTTACTTCTTAAYAGTCCCTCGTGTGGCTCTCATCACTGCTTCACACAAAAAGGCTCTAAGAAGCTGTAACTAATTATCCACACATGAATATTGTGCAGAGAGATGCCCAGTCAGATATGCAGATTTCTGTTATTTTAGTTGTCTTAGTTTCATGCAGAAGTTCATTCAAATTTCACTGAATTCCCTTTCAGCTCTGAGCTGTAGAATTGGCTTATGCTTTTGTCTAAATTTGGGCAAGTTTTCCCAGGAATAGCAGAAGCCCCATGCGATGCAAATGTTAACCTTTCTCAAACTTCAATTATGTTGTTTAGAAATTAAGTAATTAGAACTTTTCGGAGAAAACACCCTCATGATTTCTCCAATGAAAAACAGAAGAAAATAAGATCATTTGCTCACTAGTCTCATTTCAGCTATAGCTAATCCCCCTCTGAAACATTCCCAAATTGAGGCACACAACACTGCAAGATTTCTATCCAGATAATGAAATTCTCTCAAAGTTATTAGCCAATGAAATAAGGCTTGACTTTGGAAATGTAAGCCAAGCAAAATATAGTGTCGCTATAAAATAGGTGATTCTACGGTATGATCTGCGGAACTCAAAATGTTAAACAAATTTAAGAGCTGAGAATGTAATGTGATTTGGTCCTTTGTTCCCATAAAGTTTACTCTGCTCTTGTTGCTGTGCGCTCATTCTGCTGTTGTAAGTCACATGGCTGAGAAAAGGCCAAACTGACTTCAATTGTTGTGGCATATCTGTGTTTTATTATACRGTTTATGAGTCCACACTCAGAGATGCACTGTATTGAAAGATTAATGGTTATGGTTTGAAGGCTGCATATGCTGAATTATTTTGTTCCATAGTGCTGGTACAGCATCTACGTCTGGCCTCCTTCGGCTTTCTTTGCATCTCCTGAGAGCATTTTTTAATGTAAAAATAAAATAAGAAMTCAAGGACAAAAAAAGGAATCAATACTGTATATGTTAAATTTCCTGAGTCCTTATCAATATTGTGTTACATCTCTAATTGTAACCAGCTAGCAAAGAGTAAGGATTATTGATTGTAAAATAGGATTCATCTAGCAAATTCTTTTTCCAAGACTTCCTGAGTCTAAATCCCAGATTAAGTGAACAATGCCAGATAAATTCCCTTGATCAAAGTAATTTATCAGACTTAACTTCTGGGTAGGTTCCTAAAGGTAGAATAATAAATACAGTAGGGAATATCTAAGTGTAATAAAATAAACAAGGGGTTCACACTCTGAGAAGATTAAGAACTCCATGTGAAACTTTTATTTCTAAGTAGAAAATAGAAGTGCGCAGTTCCAAAGTGCTCTTCCAAAGTGAACTCAAGGGAACAGGTTCTACTTGTAGGAGGGAAAGAAAAGAAAGAAGCATTAAAGCAACACACCTGTGAAAAGATTTTATTTTTCAAGAAGAGAGTCTTGAGTCATATGAACTCACCAGTGTCTTTGGTGGTTTTCAGATCCATCAAAAAGTCTTTTGATTAATYTAGGGGAGTGCAATTCCCAAGAGGCATCTTAACCTTAACGAACTCTGCAATAAATAAAATAAAGTTAATGCATGGACAATATGTCACTCAGCCTTAAATGAAGTTAATGTGTAGATACTGTAGTCACTTTGGGTATCAGTTGCAATATAAATTAGGTCCAGAAGACCTGTTGTTCCCTCTGTGCTGGAGAACAGCACCAATACAGCATGGGGAGAGAAAGCTCATACCATAGACATAATCTAGGTGACCAGCTCTGCCGAACACGCTCATCCTCAGAGCAAAGCCCTCCAGGAAACGTGCTAGCAGAGTCCCTTCCTCTCTTTCAGGGAGCCGGGGGAGTGTGCCTGTCCTGCTGCTGAGAAACAGGATGCGCTGGTGGCTGCTCTTCCCATTCTCCCACCTCGTGCTTGACCTGGGACTTGGGAGGGACAGGCTCAGTCCCCTGCTCAACTAGAGACTGTTGGTGAGACCTGGGCAGTTGTGCTTTATTCTGAGCTCTAAGACAGTGATAACGGTGTTTTCCTCCCTCACAGAAGTTCAGTGGCGATAAACACATGAAAGACCTCTGAGTTTCTCTGGTRCTACAGAGGCAGATAAGTTCCAAAAACAGACTGAGAGAAGAGCAGGTTTATGTGTAAGCTCCAGAAAAAAAATCCATTCTGAAATCCAGAAATCTAAGTTTCCTTTCAAAAATCAGGGAAAAATATCACATTTTGCCTCTAATAAAACTTCMCTTTCTTTCCCACTTTAATTCCTTTCTCCTTTCTTTTCTTAGTGTTTATTTTAACGTGGTATAGGAAGAAGATATAGAACCCCAATAATTTCAAATAAGAGTGTAATCTTTTTACAGGAAGCCTTGATTTATAAAGCCAACTCCCTGAGGTACAGACAGGTTTATCATTCTGCTATAAATGTCTGAATGCATAATGGAATGCAGACTCTAATTTCTATAATGTGTTTGGATGATGCATTGCTCATTGAGAGCTGCAGATGAAGCCAAAGAAGAAATCTCAAACAAATTCTTTTGAAATTTCGGTCATCTAATGCATTATTAAGGATTTCAGATAACAGGCAAAAACGCCACACAATCTTGTGAAGCTGGAGGAGAGTTCATAAGTTAACATTTGGCTGCTATTTAACCTACAATAATAAAGTTCCTTTTGCTTTCAAGAAGTTACATGGACCAACAGAAATGCAGATCCCAATGGTTTAGATTGGAGTCAGCTTTTCATGAGAAATAGGGATTATTTATGATTATGATATTGTTATATTTGATTAACAATGTACGTAGACACTAGCCAGGTCTAACACAAGGATAACAAAGGTTTGGTATGATACTTAATTGAATGCACACTTTGGAGGCTCTGTTTTCCCACTGAAATTATTTGTACGAATAAATCTTGATTATGATTGGATTTACACCCACTATTAGAAACCCATCCAGATAGCTTCTTTCTTCTTTTTTTTCCTTTCTTTTTTAAGTGTTGAATTGTTTGAGCTATTTCAAACAAAAGAAAGTAACTGGTTTTAATTAAAGCACAGTTAGAATATAAAATGTGTAAGTCTTATTAAAGTGCCTGGGAAAGACTATTTCGATGGATAGATGCTATTCCTTTGTTGCCAACTCTTGTGATGTTATCAGAAGTCTGGTTATATTTGATGTTCTTGAAATCCAAAGTTCCCCCTCTTATGACAGGGATTGTATTTTAACAATCTCCATTTCCCTTTCAAAGAATAGATTCAGGTCCCCATGTTTGATGAGGACATTTTGAAAGTTTGATCTCTTGTGTATCTTAAAGATCACAAAACCAGAAGGCAGTTAATAGAACTCAACAGTCATTGTTTTAAAGATCACTATTTTAAGACGATCTCATGGTTTATGGAGCTTGATTCATGAGCCAGGAATGTCTGGGTTTGGCCATCTTGCTGACATTTTACGATTTCAAATGATCTCAGCATCTGAAGGACCCTTCCAGCCTGCTGCCTTCCCTGAAACATGTAAGTAAGGACAAAAGGTTTTGGACTCAATTGTCAAAAAGTCAGCTCCCTAAAGTCAGTTCCCTAAAACAAAGCTCACTCAATTTTGTCCTCCCGCACATGAGAGTGTCCTGAATGAGGCATAGGTGACTGCAACTGTAGCCCGGGAGCTGTCATGACAGCAATGGCCTCTTTGGTTCTTTGAACCTTATGAAATGCTCCAGTGACAGGCCCAACTTGATACACAGGCCAGAAACATACATGCTCTGTCATTCGATGCAATGTAATCAGTTTTTCTGCATATGCCTTTCATATCTCATGCTCATGTAACCTCTGGGAAGTAGCTTTTTAACTGAAAAGGACTAAAGAAAGGACAGTCCAGACAGAACCGATCTGCCAAAATTTCTGTTTCTTCTCTTTCCTCCATCCCCTACTCCATTAATTTTCTTTCCACCTCTGAAACTACTGTGAATGACTGACAACATGCTTGATAGCTTTACCTGAYAGTTAAACTGACTCAAATCTGAAAAAGGCTTAATGTCCACTGGTTTACAGGCCTGCATTTGCAAAGTCAGATGAAATGAAGTCTAACTGCAAATGAGCATCTCTATCAATTTTAGTGGCAGAGCTCCCAACCCTAGTGTTTAAATTCTGATTAATAATAAAGAAACAACAGGGCTGCTAGAGATGGGGTATTATTTAATGCTCAGGTGCTTCCACTTAAGCAGTGTTGCTTGTTCAGCTAACTTTCACTTGCTATGAGTGCAAAGACTGTCTACATAAAAACATACAGATGTGTTGCCACCAGGACTGAAGAGAGTTCTCAATCCCATTCATTTGCCATGGGAGCTATGTGAATTCCTGCTTTGTCTTTTAGTGCCTCACAATTTAGAAAATGATCCATAAATCAGAGAGAAGAAAAGTAAATACCTAGTGGCTCTAGAATAGAGGGCTGAAGAGATTCAGCAAATCTATAGGCCTCACAGGCCTCAGTCCCCTGGGCCTGAGAACTCCTCATGTGGAGTCTTTAACCTCACTTGTGTGCCCTGAAAACTGCTTGGTAATTCAGGGGCCGCTCTCTTGATGGTCAGGCTCAGAGAGACAGCAAATAAAAGGCTGCTAGAGAGCCTTGGAGTAGCTGGAATAGCTGTCACAGTGGCAGGCAACACTGACTTTGCCTCTCCCTGTTTTGCATATTTTGTCCAAGCAGAGTATGTGGCTTCTAGGTTCTCATTATATCCTAGAAAGTGTTGGTTACAACTCATAACTCTAAGGAATTGCCCTAAATATTGGCAATCTAGAGGAAAAAAAATGCTTACTCTTTTCTTTAAAATACAGCCTCTGTGGCAATAGGGAATTCCATATTAGAGGGGAAAAAGGAAAAGAGGAAACGACCAAAATGTCATCTACAGGTTCAGCTTTTGATCTTGTTCGTCTCTTGAAAAGGTTCGGACTGCTACTATTGGTGTTTACCTTCAAAGAGACTGTGTCCACGTCTTCTGTTCTTCTGTGAATGAAATGACAGTCCTCAGAGGTTCACGAGTGTGAGAAGCTGGAAATTCTTGGAAAATATATGTCTTGTTGGGGAATTTAGATCTTCCAGAAGAGTATCTATCATTAAGAAGCTTAGTTTTAGSAAGTAAAAGTAAGGCTGGACCAAGGCAAGGGTTTTCTCTGGGCCATGAGTACCACCACCCTGCCTTGCTTAAGTTTTGCCTCCTTCCTGGCCATATCATGTGGTGCAAAAGAAGGAAAGCACTTTGGACACCACGCCCATTGCGTACGCTTTCCAAAGGCTCTCCAGGAACATAAACAGATCTCTACTCTTCGTAGCCTTAGTGGTTAGCTGAACTCCCCAAGAACAAAGGCAAAGTTGCTGCTGACGGTCGCATGGCTGGGGTTGCAGCTCTTTGTCCTGCACACTTAACCAACGACCCCAGGCACCTGGCTCATGTATGGGCTCCCTCATATGCACTGAAATATAAAGGAAAAAGAGCACAAATACGTCCATGTAGTCTGTTTATATAGCCTTAGAGATTCAGATAAAGAAAAACAAACATAACCTTTTCAGCTGTTCCTCACAAGGGAAAAAGAAAATGAAACATTTGATTATAATTGTTTTAATGAGCTTTGATTCAAAATGAAGTCATAATGGTCTGGTTAAAAAATATGCTGTTAATGAGCTTATATTTCTATCAAAGTGTGCAAGATGCAAAATTCTCTGAGGATAAAATTAAACAGCAAGCAATATTTATTCACTGATAAATAAAATCCTGCTTATTCTTTGAAAAAAAAGTAGTATTGCTAAAAGAAGCGGCRGTAGGAGTGGTAGTGACAATAGTAGTGTCAGTAAAGCTGGTAGGAGCATGGTTATAATAGAGTAACTGGATGGTTTATATTAGAGTTCCCTATAAAATTAGAAAAATGGCATCTACAATTCCTTCTTCTACAGCTCTCAAACCTGAACTCAGATTTCTTGCAAAATTCAGACTTTACTGTAGTCTACCCCTAGATAAGAAACCTTTAAATTTCTTTCTTRTGGTGAAATATCCCTTTAGGAAACATGGTTGGTAAAAAAAGAAAGATATGGAGGGGTATGGAAGGGTGAAAAGTGGACATTAGGGGAGCAGTGCATGTTTCTGTGATGAACATTAGCTCTGGAAAAGGGTGCCTGTATATACCTTATGTTTTATTGTATTATGCTAACTATGGCACAGCTTCCCATGTCCAGATCCCACCCAGGAACCCAGCTTGCCTCAAACCTTGGAGTCCTGCAGTGATTCTGCCCTGTGTTTATTGATGGGATGCCAATTCTTAGCAAAGATAATATTATAATAATATAATAATACAATATATATCATATTTATAATATAATATAATATAATTCCCTTCATGTGTTGCAGAGGGTAATAAGATAATATGCCAGAATACAAGAGTATATTTTATTCTGACTCAGAATGTTTTTGTTCTGATTCAGGTCTAGTTTCTCCTCGATTTCTGTATCKAAGTATTTCTTAGCACTGCCTTGTGCAGTGTGTTACCTCCTCAGTGCAACCAGTCACTCTCATATGAGTTGATTTGCTTAATCAGGCTCTAGCTAAACAACGAAACTTGTCTTATGTAAAAAGACACAGTTACAAGCTGTTGTGTTTGTAATTTCTGTTGTAAAATGGAAACAACAAAAACTCCACAATTTTAGCAGAATGGATTTCACTTCARTACAAACTCACATGAACATTAAAATATAAAATTTAATTAGTGGAATGCAGGAAGAAATCAAAGTGCATCTCTATGAGTAATGCCAGTAACATTACAGAAATATTTGCCATAAAACCATAAGAATTAAAGGGAATGGATTACATAGATAGAAGAACCCTCTCAAAAAATGGAAGTATTTAACTGAGTTAGCTGCCCCAGATCCTGAATCAATATGRTTGGGAAGAGGCTATCAGATTACAAATTTGGAAGTTTATTTTACTTTTTTCTCTAGACRGCTTTTTTTTTYTTTTAGAATCATAGAATACTTAAGGTTGGAARTGACCTCCAGAGGTCGTCTAGTCCAACCCCCCTGCGCATGCAGGGTCTCCTAAAGCATGTTTTCMGGRTATACTATATATATATTCACAGTAAGAGCTACTTGAAGCAAGAAAAGAGAAGCTAGAGCTCAGGGCAGGTACATGACTCGCTTTGGTCCAGGCCTCTTAGCTCACATTCACAGCGGAGCTTTCTGAACTCCTGCTGTGCTTGACTCATCTTATCCTTAATTATTGTCTTTTTCAGTGSTCAGTCCTGTTTGTTCCTCAGCACCAAGGAACTTTGGGCTCTCTGGGGTTTTTTTGTTGTTGTTGTTGTTGTTTTTGTTTGTTTTTTAAGTCTGCAGCCATATCAGCTCTCCCTTTTTCTTTCCCACCCAAACACATTGTCAAGGACTATTTACAGATCCAACTTCAACCAGCTGTTAAAATAAAGAACAAGCTGCTCCCAGAGTGATAATTCTACTTAGGAATGGATAGATTCTTCCCAGCTTAAAAGTCTGAAAGGTACACGAAATGGTCTGCTCTAAACTACCCGTTGCCATGGTTACGTTCTTCTGCGGCTCAGATGGGGATAGGGGCCAATTATCAAGTTTTGTTTGCTTGATTTTAAGTAGTTTGTTACCTGGATACTCAACAAACATGAAAACTGAAAAAAAGACTTGTTTTCTTCTTCCTTAACTGAGGAAAAGAGAAAACAGTCATACCTGGATGTTAAAAAATCCAACAACATTCAGATTCTTAGTTGCACAGTGAAAGCACTTTTGAACTGTTTTCTGTAGAGAGAGTTAGAAATAGGCCTATGAATAGATTTTGCGTTCGGATTATGATGTGAAATTGTGGGAAAAGCAATTGATCACATAATATCAATGCAATCCTCAATGTGGTGCCAGGGAGGCAGGTTCAGGAATGATATTATTTATCTTCATCTAAACAGCAGGATCACAAGGATCACTAGCATATTCTCTTTAATTAGTAAAAGAAAAGACCCTTTTTGCTGGGCTTTCGCACACTGATGTTTCCCAGTGTCATTCATGTTCCTGCTTCTTAAAGAGCTTTGAGGATGTTGTGTTTGGTACCATGCTCCAAGCCTTAATCAGAAGCTGTGGTGAGATGGTGAAGATGGAAGAGGGAAGCAGGGAGGAGGACACGAGGGAGAACAGGACAAAATTAAAATACCATCCTGTCAGTGTCCCTAATAGTTTATACGGGCAGTGACAGAACAGTATTTTAATTTTTATCTGGTCTCCTTGCTACTCATTTATTCCATCTCCTGCTTGTTATCGAAGTTTCAGATTAAACTTAAAGATATGAATGTATTGCCATAATAAATTTATAAGAGGATATTTAAAGAGCAAAGATTTGAATGACACAAATGAACCTCAGTGTAGCAGAGCTGCAGAAAGGATTTGCAGAGAGATGCCACAGCAGTCAGAAATGACTGCTAGAATCTCCTTAATTAAAAAAAAAAAAAAAAAGACTGGAGTGCAATAGGCACAGAAGGTGTTTCATATAATTTTAGGCTTAACTTTAAATTATTGATGCCATTTTAAATAATCTTTAAAAAGGTTAAGAAAAACTAGTCTAAAGTAGGCTACTGAAATGCAAGCTTGTTATTTAGAACATGGAAAAACTCAGATGTTAAAAAATCACATGTTAGAAAAGGCACATATCTTTCTAATATGCACCTAAAACTTCAGTTGTTTTCCCTCCATCTGTGAAGCACCATATATTTCCACAAATGGTGTGAAAAAGAATATTTTTTGACAATGCCATCTTCAGATCTGATATTGTTTTCTCCTAATCAATAAAATGCATCTCTCAGAGCACAACAGGGAGCTGCTACTTGTAGACAAAACCTTTTGGTTCTTGCTTCCTGAAATGAAAGATGATCCTGCTTATGACTAACTAGTTTGCAATTTGTTTAGATTACAAGGGGAAATTACAGCACATGGCTTTTCTTTGTAATGCAAACAAAATTGATATCCACCAAGACAGCTACTAGCACAAAGTAGGACTCAGCAAACACCAGCAAAGTGAGTGAAAGAGTGATTAAAAAACATGTGAAGAACAGGTTCTGTTCTTGTTACTTTTGTTTACCAAGCCTGATTGGTAATTTATTGTTAAATAGTTAAGGAATGATTATCATTCCTGCCCCTGAAATCTTCCTCTTCCCTGTAGATTGGTAGGGAGGTGTCAGACACAGAAAAGCTATTAAAATGATAACAYAAATAGCTAACATTTGTGACAAATAATATTTGAAAGCAGGTTATTATATAACAGACATATTAAGGAGTTTGAGGAAAGCAGAAAGAAAGGGTAGCTGCAAATACAAGTGCAGAGAAAGATAATTGAAACCGGATTCTCTCAGGGAACCAGAGATTGGCAGTTAAAGAGCAGAGTAGTGGCTTCTAAGAAGAGATATAAGTAATCAGGGAAGGCGAATAACCTCACTGGATTCAATAGCACTTTGAGGACACAGGTACCTTATGGAAATCTACTAATTGAGAGATGGAGTTTTCCAAGCTATTGGTAAGCACAATGTCCTGTGCATCTAAGAAACTGTTGGAGAGGTGAGAAGAGCAAAGAAGAGGCACAAGGGCCACTCCGGTGGAGGAGCACAAGCAGGTGACAAAGAGGGACAGGAGGGCAGAGGATAGTGCAGTGTGCTTGTCAATATCATACATTGCTTTCTGTGACTGGATTAAATCTTTCCAAGTTCTTCATTTTTGTTGCTTTTTCAGGCCGAGGACCTTTGAGAACTTTGCAACCCAACCTGTATTTCATCCAGAGCTCTGGGKCAGCAAACAGAAGCCTAGTAGTGCGGAAAAACTCCTGCTTATCTCTGCAGCCCTCCTTCCTGAAAGGTTCTGTGTACTCCCTGGCCATGGCCTGGCACCAAACACCTTGCCGAGGCTGGCAGCAGAGTCAGTGGTCAGAGTGAGCCTTGCGGATTACAGAAACGCTACCTCCTTCCCTTGAGCATGCGGAGAGAGTGGAACATTTTGTGAAGAAATCAGAAACATCTGCTAAAGTACTGAGAATGCAACTGAGAGAGAAAGGGAAGAGCTCACCAAGAAGAGCGAAGTGAAAGCAGACACACAGGAAGGACAAAAACAATTCCTGGAGGAACTTCATGTCATGCGGAGGGAGAGTGACTCAATGCGCTACTGAAGATGATGACTGGCTTGCAGGTTCTGTGCTTCTGAGCAGAGCATAGAAACCTCTTGATTTTGTTGGTGGTAAAAAGAGTGAAAAACTTCATTTTCTGGAACCTGCTGAAGGCATTAGAAAACAAAATGTGAAGGGGAGACATGGAATAAAGGATTACACTTTGCAGGAAAGCTTAAATTCTCCGCCAGAGACCACAGAACGTTCTACAGTATTACATCTAAGGACAATACACATTGCACAGAGCTATACATATATGTAAGGACGTATGCAAATACACGAATATCCATAGAGAGAGAGATTGAGAGCAACACTGAGAATCACTGACCCATTTGTGTAATAAATTGCTTCTTATTACCACAGCATGAACTTTTCCTCAGTAAAACATCTCTTTGGCTCTTTATATTCCTTGAGCTTTATCTGCCTGTGATGTACCGTCCAAAAAGACAACACAAGAAATGTATATGTTCAAACACTACAGCTAAAGGAGTATAGAAGCACAACTCTTTCTTTCTGTTATACAGCCATTATTCATACTGAGCATTCAGTTGCTTCTAGCCAAGGACTCTTATCATGGGAGAAAGCAAGATTTTACATATGAGTGCTGCCCTGCAGCTACAATGATACTGGTAGGCTTCATGCCAGATCACTACAAATAAACATAGAGGTGATATTAAGATTTATACAGATAATAGTATGTCCTCTTCTGAGGGATAAAAATACTTATTCTTTATTTGCTCTCCACTGAAGTCAGTTGCAAAATTTATTCTGGAGGCCAAAATTTTGCTTATCAAACTCGGAGCATCTATCTAGTCAGTTGTAAGGCTTCAAATATACTTAAGAGACAATGAAATTACAAAGCAAAGAACAAGCAGAGAGGAAAGAATATGATAAAGGAATGAAGTAGATGAATGACTAGACACTTCCTGTGTGGTAGGCCATCTTCTGCCAGCTTGGTTTATAGGAGATGGAAATACATAGTTCAAGTGCCCATTTAATAAGAAACAAACAAACACGCCAGAAAACAGCCCATGCAGTTGGTGCAGATATTTAGCTCAGAAAGAAGAGGTGTTGGTAGATGGGAGTTATTTTTGTGAGTAAGGAAGAGCGAGTGTTTGCAAAGGCTCATGCATCGGGAAGTTGGTCTCTAGCCCTGCTGGGAGCGAACAGACACAGTGGAGGAGCAGGCCAAGGGGAGCCACTGATGGCTGAGAGTGGAGCTCAGGGCTTGGTCTCCCTTCAAAACGGAGACAAGACCAAATGGAGCTGGAAAAAACACGTCGACAGGCAAGGCGGCAGCCAGGAATGTGCAGCTGTCTCCAGGCTTTTGCAGGCTGTGGAGCAAGCTTAGAGCATTCCTCGGGATCACAGCACAGGGCTGTGGGCAGGCATCACTGGCCTAAATAGTCTCTGTGGCTTGGCTTTTGCATGGCTTATAGAATTTAGTCAGAGCCTCGGCTTGCTCTGGATCAACTTTACCTTTAAAGTTGGCTTGCACGACTCCAGTGGAGAAAACCAGATGTAACTTGTAACAGCATAAGAAGTCCAGGAACTCTGCAAGGATATAATTTTCTTGAAAAAACAAACAGAACCTGTTTTCCATAAAAATAATTTTAGAAAAGGCTGTTTACCTTTTTAAAAAAAAGGTATTAATTTTCAGGGATGTAATTAGCATGTGATGACCCCTGGAGTAGCCATTTAAACTGGTTGAGTTTGTACCGTGGCTTAATTTAACCCAGAGTGTATGATAGCTGCATATGTGCAGTAACCATGCTGCTTGTGAGGAAAAGGATGTGGCAAGTATATATGCATACAGTGCTTTTTCATTTCTAATTCTATCTCACCATATAATGCTTACACATATTTAATGTGCCTAAATAGCTGAGAATATTTACAAAACTGCCATTATATTTTGTGTCTACTGATTGTATTCAGGTTTAATTTCAGGATACTTAGAAGCCTAGGCAACCTAATTTTCCCATTTCGGATGTTAGACTGAATGACTTTTCAGGAGCACTGCTGGCTCCAGTTCCTCACTTATTAAAGCCCACACAGCATGCAAAGTATATGTGTTTTTAAATTAATTGACCCATATGACTGCTTTTGCACCCTCACCCAGGCTAAACAACCTGTTAGTGTCCACTGCAGCTCCTCTGATGGGTGAGAGGCATGTGAGTGTCCCACCTCTCTCGGCATAGTGGAAAAATGATGTCTGATCTATAGTGACTCTGGTTGCTCTGCACTGTGGATGCTCTTTGCAAACTCATCTCTTGCTTCTTATGCCATGTTTCTTAGATAAGCAAGGATAACTGGTTGGATGTGACATTTCAAAGCCAGTCCACCAGGGTTCAAGGGATAAGCTGAGGCAGGAGGCAGCTGAACTGGAAAGAAAATGGTTAATGTCCTCTGTTCACAGGAACCCCCTTGCCTGTCTTGCATAGCACTCCTGTCTGACCAAAATTACAGCTGTCATTTCACTTCATTCACTATCCTCATGCAAAGCCAAACAAAGCTAAGCAATTGCTTGGCTATAAAATTTACTCTAAAACCCCTCTGTTACAGAAGCACATATTATTATCTGTATTAACATAATTACTGGCCCACAATACCACTGCTCCTGACACTAAATTAGTGTACCTTCTTCCGTGACCTAGAAATGGAGGAGAAACACTTATAAAAAGCTCATTTAACAGATGTTTGTGACTTTGTGGTGGAAGTTTGTAGACTGGCACGCAACATCAAGGAGACTCTTTCATACACTACTGGAGCATGAGTGTTAAGACTGTTAAGAGGCTTTTGAACGTCTGTAACCAGGACAAGGCAAACATATTTGTATTTAGGAGACAAACTGAAAGATTTTCAGAATTGCTGGTCAGGTCACCTAGCATCTGCTTCCTCATAACTTTAAGTCATCCTGCCTTCACTTTGTAAATGTACTCACTGTGCCTCATCTACCGCTGAATGCTAAGTGCTAATCATTAGTATATTATTAGTATGAACTTTTCATTTTAGAGAAAATGGACTAGATTTGACCATAGTTCAGTTCCCTAGGTGACATGATTGGAAAAATGGAATCATCTAGCAAAAGACCCGGATGGTCCCCTCAGAAGAAGAATTTTGAGACAATAAATAAATAAATAAATACATACATACATAAATACATACATACATACATACATACATACATACTGGGCTTCCAATTATGAGAAAATGTCTCTGCCAGAAACAAAGACTAAGACAGGAGAAATTTAGCCAAAAATCAGGACTGGCATCTCTGAGGTCTTCTTAAGATCTGAAATGTGTCTAACATTTAAAACACGTGACTTCTCATCCCAGTTTGCTGTCCTGGTGTAATGCCAAGGAGCAGTACTACTCTTCACGGTTTGCTGGTACCATTCTGCAGGGACAACAGCAGCTGGGACAGTTGTGACTTCTCCTGAGCAGGTTGTCTTCTGAGCAAAAAATGGAGACAGGATGAATCATTGCAGTCACTAGAAGGGCTAATGGGCTTGCATGTGTAGTGTATGCTGATGCACGGTATACACGGTAAGTCAACATCAAAGGTGCATTTCCTTCAGTAGTTAATTCAGCTCTGGTGAAACATACTGTGTACTGACAAAACTTGGGTCCAGAGCCTGTGGGGAGGGAAACTATGCAAAGACAACGTAGGCAGAGATGGCTCCTTTTAGCACAGTTTCTGAGCTACCTGTTGCCTGGCTATCTTGCGTACAGATTTGGAAAGATCCATTTTGCACCTGTATTTGGGTCTGTTTTCCTTATTCTTGCTGTGATTGCCAAGGCCTGCATAGTATGGACCCTAGCCAGATGGAAAGGAAGAACTGGGAAGCAACTTCTTTACTCAGTCTTTCCTCATTCACTTCGTTAGAGGTAACAATGATTTGTTACCTCATCCGTGGCATGTTACCTCATCGATGGAGTTGAGTTTTATAGTGTTGGTGCAAGACCTTTCAGCACATCATTAGAGAAAACTGAATTGCATAGTTTATGCATTTATGTGAGATTATGCATAGTTTAGGTTATGAGGCAATGTTTTCAGAGTTTCCTGAAGGAATGCAGGTACCCAAGTGCAAGTTTCCAAAGCTACTGTTCCAAAGTTACTGTTCCTTCCGTCAGATAGAGGCACCTATGGGCTTTAGGTTCTTCTGAGATTATAACTCTGAGTTTGTGAACTTTTAACTCTGAAATGTTCTCTAGCTTCATCTGAATTTCTGAAATGTAACCACACTTGCTTGTTGTCACAGCATGAACTTCAGCCCAGCTGGGCAGGGCTTCTTCAAGGAACACAAATGCCACAATGTCAGAAATACCTTCATGTATTAAACACTGTGCCTTTAAGGATGGTGCATTTGGCATTAAACAGACTTTCTAGCTAATGAATTTCTCAAGTTACAAGAATAATGGCCTTTTTAATCTTAGCAAGAGTAATTAAACAGACATTTGTTATTAATGATGTTGTTAATGGCAGCAGATATTGAATTTTCACTGTAGACATTATACTGTTGTAATTTTCCAGAGATTTTTATTAACTTGATTGGGCAGTGAAGCTAAAAATGTACAATTTTTCCTGCTTTTGAAGGTGCTGATTTTCTCCCTGTGTCCCTATAACCCTTTCTGTCTTCATGTCATTCCTACTGGAGGTTTTTGCCTTTACCTCCAGTTGTTAGCCAGTGTGCCAGCAAAAGGAGAAGATCCTGTCTTCTGGTGCCTGTGAACTACCTCGAGTGATTTTTGCAGGATGGGATGGGGGGGTGAATCTTTCTGTAGCCCTGTAACATGCTTGTTGGACCTTCCCATCTGTGCTTCACCACAGAGAAATATGAGCTACAGGTCCCAGTACAAAACCTTGTGCCTTTTCCTGCTGGAATCCAGTGTCAGACAAGACAACAGATAGACAAGTTATTACTTGTCTTTTCTTTTCTAGCTGATATGCTCTCTTCCTGGCCTCTTCAGTCCCATTTAAGGTAGGAACAGGGATAGTATGCTCGAGTCTTAAGCTAGTATCTCTTGTCTTGCATTGATATCTGCAATTAGACTGCTACTAAACTGTTACTGTTACCTTCATTGAAGCCTCTGCACAGCATTTGCTCTGCTTTGAGAGCAATGTAAATCTACACTCTCCTTAGTTCTCTCACCCACAGGGAGGGCATCCAACTTTTATAAGGATGCAGGACATGCTCCACGAAATAGCTGTTCAGCCTTGCTGTTTATCATGAAGTTGTTAGTAGCTGCAGAGGTGCTTCTGTGAAGGAGACACTTTTACTTTGCTTTTACCCTATTGGTTGATTTTCCTATGTTAGACTGTCTAATTTTTGCTTACCACAGCTTTCCACATAGCACTACCCTTGGTTTATCGCTTACCATTAGTTATTGAAATCTCAGCATGTTTTCCTTCTTATCATCATTTATTAATCCTAGGAGCAATGGCAAACAAGATGTGGATTTATTGCCATGTGAGATTCTCAGACCTTGATGATGGGAACACAGCTTAATCAGAATCATTTTTCCATTAAATGAAGGTCTTTTTTGACCATGCTCAGAAACAGTTTTTGCAGTGACATGGGACCCTGCTTGACTCTTTGTGCTCTTTCACATCTTTATTTCTCCTGAGAAAAATGCTTGACAAAAAGCTTTAAAATATTCCCAAACTCTGGAGACCAGGGTTTGTCTGCCTTTGGAGTGCATCTGTTGGTGGATGCTTTCCAAGCTCTCATGTTTCTGTGAATTCCAGTTTACACCTTTTAAAAGCATTCAATCTGATTCTGCTTGTCCTCCCCCAGGATCTGGTTGCAGCTTTGAGGCTGTGTCAATCTTGTGCTTAACCTCTCTTTGCTGCTTCTCCCAAATGCTAATTTACCTTAAAAAGAAGCAGGAGGGACCCCAAACTAAACAAAAGACCCTGGCATCAGTCGCTAATTTCCCTTGCTCTGTCAAGATTATGCCAGTAGTTCTGAGTAATTTGATCTCATGTTCTCAAGGGAGCAGAACTGAAATAAGCCAATGTTTATTTTTATACAAATTCTCACAGTGCTACAATGTTTCAGAGACTTCCTGGGATGTTTCTAGTTTTTTCACAGGCTAAAAGGCCATTCTCAGAGGTAGCTCCTTCATGTAAACCTAAAAATGGCACTTTCCCACAATACAGCTTATCAGGAAGTTTAAAGTTCAATAGTCTCTCTCTCTTGCTCTCTTTCCTTCACACACATGAAAGTAAAAAATAAATAATAATAATTAAAAAAAGGGGCTGTTCCAGTCGTTCTGAGGGTGGCCTTTCAATCGTGCCATTTCAGTGTGCTGCTTGATAGCCAGAGTTTGGTGGGACCCGGGATGGTCTAGGAATATAAGTGAGGAAAAATTGGTAGAGGAAATTAGCAGCTTCTATGAAATAAATTGTGGTGGATCCATGCAATAAGTGTTGAGGGGAAGTGAGATGGTCACAACACTCCTTATACTTTGAATTTCTGGACACACACCCATAAGGGTATAAATTCAGAATTAATTTCAGCACCAAGACATTAAAATTTGAGGGTCTGACTGTGCTGTCTCTAAAATGTCTAGAACAGTTTGATTAAGAGTGATGGGATGAAATCATCATGCCTTCCCATCACTCATAAACACATCCTCAATCCTCATAAACCTCAGGATGGAATTTCCAGATCTTCTCCGCTTGGCTTTAATTCTGCTTAATTTCTTTTAATCCTACTGTGATTGCTGGTAAAACTGCTCAAAGATAACTGTGCTAGTGCCAGGTGTGTTTGAAAGCCTCCAGGAAAGATCTAAGTCCTCCTCTTCTCAAGGAAGTTTCCTTGTGTGGGCAGAAAAAGCTCATGGCCTGAGCATTGTTTTGGGATCCTCCAGAGAGAAGCAGTCTCTTTTCCCTGTTGCTTTGGGCACGAGAAGGCTCCTGCCCTTCTCCAGGTTGCGGCCCCAGCGGCTGTGTGGTTCCTTCTTTCTGCCCCAGGGACCTGCCAGGAGCTGCCTGGGCTGCCAGGAGCGTCGCCAAATGAAACCTCTCACTGACCTTTCCCCTCTGAGGAACAGTTTAGGCCTCTGCCAGCTGACTAGTGAGAGCATTTTGTCTTGATGACAAAGTCTTTTCTCACTGTGTGAATAACTGGAGCAGACGCATCTGGGCCCAAGGAAACATGCCTTAAAGGACAGAGGACTTGAGTTACAGAATTAAAAAATAAAAAAATAAATAAGGGAAAAAGTCTTGGGTTTGAAGATCCCAAGGCCTAGAGACAATCTAAGTCTAAAAATATTAACAGCTAACTGGGATTGTTTGATTTTAAGTATTTCATGTAAAACAAAGCCAATAGAATTGAAGTAGAAATAGAGTTAACAAGATCCAGGATATTTTTCCCAATACACAACAGCACCTCATCTAAAGCACAGGAAGGGGACCCCACAGGTGGCCTAGGAGGTGATGCACCTTGGGCTTCAGTGAAAGGGGGGATTTCAGCAAGGGGGGGTCTCAAACCATCCCATACTCAGCTCAAAACAGAGCCAATACTGACAGCCAACAGTGTCTGCAGCGCTGGAGCTGCACAAGGACTGGCCTTATCCTTGGCTCTGCCAGTGGAGAGGAAGTATCAAGGTCGAAAGTGAGCTTGCTAACTTGTTTAGGGGCCCAAAGACTTGTTTAGGGGCCCAAATCCATTTGCCTCCGTTCATCCCCACTGCAGCTCTTCTTCAGATGAAAATAGGGTTGGGAAAGTCGCAGATTGACTGCTTGTAATAGGAATGGGGAATGTAATAGGAATAAGAATATAATAGGAATGAGAATGTATTAGGAAATAGAGGAGTGGTGGAAAAAAATCACACAGGACAAAACAAGAGGAAGATGAAAACAGTGATGATCAACTTTTAGAACTAACATCAGTAACCATGCTTCAATGGTGGTCTAGAAAGTAAGTAAAAATGACTACTTTCATATTTGTAAATAGCCAAGAAGGGGGTGATGTGAGGGGATGATTTCCGCTAGGTTCAGATGCTATGATAAATACTGATTTGTAGCTTTCTTAAAGTTGATTGTCTAACCTGAGTTAATCATCCAGGTCTTTCCACAGACAAGGGAAAGAGGAAGGTTTCTCTGCAGGTCACTTGCTTTACAAAATTGCCACACTGGTGAACTAGTAATTGTTTTTTGTTTATTTGCTTGTTTGTTTGTTTTTGATCAGCTGAAATGGCCTGAATACGGGAATTAACACACACACACACAAACACAAAAAAAAGGGAAATACATTTTACAAGATTTCAGCCTTTTAGCTAAGTGAATGTGGCATCCAAGAATGTTCCTGTCATCTCCATTTTCAGATAGGAGTATTTCATTTTTTAATGAAGTAAAATATATTTGGAAACAATTAAAATTGCCTAGAAATTTCCAAGAAATTTCTGGAAAATTTAAGAATTAAAAAAAACAAGTGAAAAATGTAATTTCAAAATGTCTTCCTGAATAGGAAGTCCACAATTCTCTCTAACACAAATTGAAATTTTTTTTGGTCAATAAACTAAGAACATTTCAAAGACTTCCTTACTTTTCCGAAGGCTTTGCAAACTCCAGACATAGCAAATAGACTATTTGACTTTCCAGCCCTGGTCAATCACTCTGAGACCTGTGAGCTACAGGCAGCTTGATTTTCCTAGCAGTATTTAGGTGAAAAGGCAGTAAATCAGATGGAATAGTTTTAGAAACCTGGCACAGCACAAGATTTTCAAAACTGGCACATCTGCCAACTTCCTTGGCTTCAACCAGAACTTCATCAGAATCATTCTGTTCTCATGGAACAGCTACATTTTGACAAATCAGCATTTTCCAATGGGAAAAAGAAAAACAAAAACATTCAGTTGGAACAGTTGCAGTCATTTCTAGCAAGAACCAAATGTGAAACAACTAATTGGAACAACTCCAGGACTGGAAATGCATCCCAGTATTGTGCTGAACACCTTGTTCTGCCATGCCAGGTAGAGGTCATTCAGCATTTGTTTTGATGCTTATGTTTGTCCTGTCAAAATATTTGCATAAAGTGGTGAGGAAATGATTCTCTGCTCCCTCCAATTTATTTCTTCATGGCATTCATTTCCCTGTTTACCAGGTGGCTTTCCTATGACATCTTAGTCCTGTACAAGACAGGGAGAGACCATCTTCTCCCTCATGTTTCTTGCTATTTGTTGCACACTGAAATGTCATTTTCTTCAGTGATGACTGGACATACCAAATGCCTGTCTAGAGTTCCTCAGTATTTGCAAAGTCCTTATGTTTTACCAGATGAAAACTGAATCTCTCTCATCAGCTTAGAACTGTAACATGAATTTTTAAAGAATGTTTTCTGAAATAGGAGCAGGTGCCTTGTTCATTATCACTTGCTGATGATGAGAAAGTAAAATAAAGCAGACACTGCTCCTTAAAAAGGTGACCAAGGAGCCATTTCCAGCTGTTCTGTCACACAAGACTCCTCATCTGTAATCTTGTTAAAGATAATTATGAATACATTCAAAGGCAATTATAGCAGAAACCTCTCTAAGCACAAGCATTTTTGCTTTTAGTAGTGTAAGAGACTTTGTATTGGTCACTGAGGAAATAAGTTTCTGAACCTGGTTTCAAACTGCTGTTACTGCAAAAGGGAAGAAGCAGAAAAGTAGCTCCACTTAGGGAACAAACTGAGCAGTTTGGCTGAACTTGCAAGTATGCTGCCATCCATAGCTCTGTGCCACGCTGTGCCAGGGGAAGGTGTTCCCCACTCTTGACCTCTGTTTACTTCCTGCCTTATTTGGGAAAAAAGAAAATTTCCTTAGAAAATTTCTGGGTCTGTTAAATCCTTATGTATAAAAATTTACTACTTTAGGCAGGATGCCTGTGGTTTTTAGAAAGCACTCCTTTTCTCGTAATGTTACTGCTCTGAGTGCCTGCATAGCAGGGCCTTCTTTTTTTCTGGTGAGTTAAAAGACAATCCTATTTACCCTTATTTGTATTATAGTACCATATCTGATGCCTTTCAGTAAAATAAGAGGGCTGCTATGTCAGGCATTTACAAATACAGTGAAGCACATAGCCCCAACAGTGAAGCCCTAGCAATTGAAAAAGGCAGACAAAAGAATGGGAGAAGGGGATATTCTATTGTTATATATCATGTTATTACAGATAGGGAGCTGAGACATAAAAAGACTGAATAACTTGACCAAAGCCACACAGGAAGTCTGTGACAGACACAGGAATTAAACACAGATCTTCTAACCCTCTCTCTGATTTTTTAGTAATAAAGCTATTGTTCCTCTTTCCCCTGCCTCCTAATTAGATCCACAGGCGTCTTGTATTAGCAACTGCTGCTAAGTATTGTGCCGATAGGTAAAGCCCCCATATTTTTTTTTGGTGCTGATACTAAACTTTAATAACTAGGGCACCCTGCCACTTTTTTTTTTCCTGATGCCTGGCAATAATGGCTCAGTAATTACTGCACCAATGTTATCAATTCCAACAGATATCACATTTATTAAACAGAAAATGCTATGTTGCTGTTCATCAGTTAGGAATGTGTATAATTGAAACATGAAAATGAAGCCTGTACGAATGTGTGATTCATCATGAATTCCGCAAGGCTTACACTAACTCTTCTTAATTAAGCTGTCAAATGGAAAACTTATAATTAATGCAACAGCATATTTTGTAGGAGTTCTTTCCTACACCCATATAAAGCTCTATTCAGCAGAAACATTGCAAGGATTTTGCATGTGTAGATTGGGCACCCTTGTCTTATTAAGCAAAAATTTTGCTGTCCTGCATGGCTATTTTTATTCCATTCCACTGGGATCTCCCACGAAGAATGAACATAGGGGAGGAGAGTCACTTGTTATCTTTCTCCATTCCTTCTTATCCACAAATTTTGATTCTCCTGTTGCCTGCATGCTGGAGTGCTAGATCTGCTAAACTAAGCCTGGGGTGATACAAACTGTCATTTTTTATGCTGTGACTCCATTCCTCATTCTTTCACAGCAGCTATGTGCTTTTCACTTGCTGTATGTCTCTTTCAGGTAAGATCACAGAAATCAAAGACTCTTCTGCTCTGCATGGGCACTAAAGATAACATAGTGTTTTTCCAAAGAGATTTCACAACTTCTCTGGGCTTCTACTCCATAGACCACTGCCTTTCAGAGGGGCTTGTACACAGGCAGCTTACAAAACACCTTTGCATGTTCATCCACCTATTAGTAATAACAAGCAGCAGATTTAAATAGTCCTATTTGGACTTTTATCCAAGAATGAGAGTGTTTTACAGAGTATTTACATTTCTCACCTCCCTCTCTGATTTCGTAAATGCTCTCCTATTTCATAGATGGAGTAAACATGGCAAAGCAAGATTTGGGAGGGCAACTCAGCTGCAAGCTCAGGGAGCAGTGCCTGTAAGCCAAGGTAGCCAGCCATGGGCTTTGCAAGCAGCTTGGGCTCTGCAACTCCACCAACCACTGGAGCTTCTGGAGCTGAAACTCTGCATCATTTTTCCTTCTAACTGTGGTAATTACTGTTGCAGTCCCATATGAGAGTTCCAGATCATGGCAGTTCCAAACGGATTGGGCAGCAGGCAAAATGCAGGAAGAGGCATCTCTCCTCTTGCAACATGAAAGCCACAAGATTTCCATATGCTTTTTCTTATTCTTTACATCTGATTACAACTGTTTTCACTTTAGTGCCAAAAGGAGAATACCTAAAACAGTGTAGAAGAGGAAGACACAGGGGTTTGTGGGCACTTGCAGCTGCCAAATAGAGCAGCTGTAATGCTGCGGGTGCTTGGGAAACCAATTAGAAACACATGGAGTGACAAAAAAATGTATGTAACATAAGATTAGCACTGTGAATGCAGCCACACTGTGTGAAACTTAGACAAACTAGGGCTGGCTGGCACCAAGGATCAGTGAAAGTAAAATGCAGTTATGATGCCTCACAGAGAAATTGAGCATTAGTGCTAAGGAAGAAGGAAATATTCTCACTGTGATCCTAACTGTAGCTTAAGTGCATGGATACATCAATGTCAGGAAAATTGTTTTTAAAAAGTAAGTATGTTAAAAGCAAGGCTAGCGTTTGCAACTGAGTTCTGTAGGAAAACTGTTACCTTAAGTGATGCCCTGACTTTTTGTGTAGCATAGGTCAGGAGCTGCCAGTCCAGGCAGCGGTACTTTTTTTTAACCTTCCCTAGGCAACGGATCTAACAAACTGAGGGAAGGTGTGGAGACGAATGCAAGACAGCGCTTCTTAATAATACTTTTGAGTCAAGCTCTAAAGGGTCCTATATATTCATTAGCCAGCAGTGTATTTTCAGGCTGCCATTTACAGGTATATATAGTTTAATGTACAAGAAATGGTCAGGTCAGTCTTGAATTTGTTCAGTTACAGTGTTACAAACAAAACCTACACTTTTCACTGCCCTGATTGACTACCATAAGAGAAGGAAGTTGAGGCTAATGTTCTTGCTCTGCTGGTAGGGAATGAAGAGTTTTTCTGCTTTAAGGATAAAGTGTTGGAGATGATGGAAGACCTAACATTTTGCTTGCTGGAGGCATGGAATGGAGAATTTTTGCTGAAATCAGTCCAAGATTGGTAAGGCAACTATCACATAGATTAAATGGTAAGGTAATCTTGTAATACATTTAGCTGGTGACAGAATAGAAACTCAGGTTATAGAAAACTGATTACTCAAAGCAGTAACCAAAACGATAGGAGCAAGGTCTCTTAGGTGGAAGCACAGATGACATACTTTAGTACTGAAGTCCATCCAGCAGTTAACACACTCCAATAAAAAAACATTTTTTTTTCCATCAAGATACCGCACAAGTGTGTCAAAAAAAAATGCCAGGGCATCATTTTGCACACTTTTCAACAATGTGCTGTTGACAACATTATTTTTTCTCTTAGGACAAAAATAAATAAACAAAAACTAAGATGAAACGAGGATGACCAAATATAGTATGTGTCTTTCGCCTGGCCCCAAACTTACATTATTTCCTGCTAAGCAAACAGAAGAGAGTAGTGCACCCTGTGTGTACCTTGAGCAATCGAAAGCATTTTATTTAGCTGGGCAAGCTTTGTCTTTGCCTTCTACTCCTTGTGTCCAGCACGCACAGTTTGAGTATGGAGGCCGTTTGCTATGGATAGCAGAAAATCAGCAGAGAGAACAGCATTTCTGTTCACCGACTGCGGGATAATTAATATCAGAGAACTGAATGTGTAAAATTTTCACAGTCTTGAAAATTATCTCCATGTTATTGCCAGCAAAAAGCGTGCTGCATTCAAGACTGACAAGCAAGGGTGAGAGCTTTGCTGAACAGAATACTTACATATTTCAGTAATTTGCCTGTTCTGAGGATGGAAAAGACAGACAGAGGAAAGAGACAGCACTATGGCCCATCTGTGCAAACCAAAAATGCTGCTACTAGGTCAGAACGAGTTTTACAACTGCCCCTGATAATTAAATCTATGGCCTCTATAAAGCTTCTTAATGAGAGTGCCTACTAGCTTGGCCTTGTATTACTGGTAACAATTAATTTGCATTTTAGAATGTTTCTATTTACCCTCTGTTTGTAATTTTAATATTTGTCTTTATAGAGGGAGGTGGAAAAGTCTGATTTGTTTGCTCAGGATTTACTTCTCCAATTTTGACTACCCAGATGGAATACCAACACTTTGAATAAGAATATTCGTGATATTTCATAATGGAGAAAAAATTTTTTCCTCAGCATAATTCCTTAGCACAAAAACATGCTGAATTTTTGATAGCCTCATTTTGAAAATCTCATCCTTAGGTATTCCTATCATGAAGAAAAAAGGGGTATTTCAGGGCTTTTTTTTGTATGGAATATGCTGTATGGAATATGCTTGTGTTCCTGACCTAACGGCCAAATTCCACCTAGACACAAAGGAAGAGCACCTTCATTTAAATCCATGGAGGCACTTTTACACGACAATGACAAAGTCCAAAAGCCAGTCCTTAGAATTTTACTTTCCTTAAAAACAACAAAAATATCAAAATACCAGATGAGGATGTTTGCATAGACATTTGTAGAAGTGAGAATGCGTCTGGCTGTTTGGAGCATTATTTCTGCATCATGCTCTCTTTTGTGCCATGGAACCTGCTGTGAAACCTGCTTTCTGGGTAACAGCTCATATGGAAAGATCAAGGGTGCACTGCATTGCTGGCATGGCTGCAGGATAAACAGTTCTTAACCAGACTATCACACACTGCCATAGTTTCTGAACAATAAGTTAGGAAGTTAAAAACACTGTGCTTTGCCCTCATTTAGAAATAAAATATTTCCTAGGGAAACTGCCTGAAGAGAAAAGATGCTGGGCTTGAAATCTACACCTGAATCTAGAAACAATTTCAGCTATTAATAATACGCTCCCTAATCTGCATTAGTCAAATGCCACCAAATATTTTGGTAAGATCTATCCACAGTCAGGACAAAATCTGAATTAGAATTTCACAGAGTCTTTTTTTTTTAACAGGACTTCACATTGAGAAATGTTTTAGCTACAGCTAAAAATGGGAACTTCATTTTACATGCTAGGAGTTGAAGTCTTCAGCTTATTGAGTGTCTATCTTGTTTCATACTGTCTAAAATAAATTAACCTCTATGTTCAGTTTATATTCTGGGTTAAGGATCAATTTTACAGACAGGGATAGCAAGGTAGAGAAGCTGTTAATGTTACTTGCTTTAGAATACAAAGGGAAAAAAATGCCTAATCTGCTGTGGATTCATTTGTAAATTTTTCTATCATCTGGAATAGACTTGGATAATGATTTACAGATATTTCATGATTAACTTTTACATCACTTTATTGGTTCCATGCCTGTAGATACTCTTGGACATAAGTGTTACCCATGACTTCTAAGATGGGCACTATTCAAACCCGAAACAAGTTCAAAGGGCCACTTCTTTGTATGCATCTTTGTTCAGAAATACTAAGTCTGTATTTTTAGACACATCTCCTCCATGCTTTGCACAAAGTTTCACCATGATTCAGTTCCCACCAAAGAACATAATGAGATAAATACACTAGATTTCTTCCAGTAAACCCAGACCTGCCTTTCTCTGCTACCCATCGTCTTGTGAAGTAGGCATTTGGCTGTGAATTATGTGGAAGACACATCTTTTGATGATAAGGTTGGGTGATAAATGTCCAAAGCCAGCATGGGACATTGCAGAGGAAGTGTCATAAATTTACTGCTGAATCAGCTTTAAGGAGGAGAGCTGGGTCTAAAGAATCACAGCTGTCATTTGGCTGTGGGAAACAGTTCAGGGATCGTTAGTATTGGTCATTCCCATGAACTTGAGGTTCACAGAGGAAAATGCTGGGAGGTGACACCGCAATCTGGACAGATCTCAAATCCCAAAGATGAAAGATTGCTTGTTGTTAATAAACAGGTTACATTCCACATTCTAAAACCAAATGTCCTTCCCAGTTCTAAGTTTGGCTTTGCTTTACAAATAGCAAGTTAAAAAGGTAGTTGATAAAAAAGTGGAGAAAGAAAGGGCTATTTGTCAGAGCTTTCACCTTAAGCTCAGGTCAATACCATGTCAGTTTGTGTATAACAATGCTTGGCAGTTGGAAAATACTTCAGCAGAGTCAGGCTTTCAGTATTTCATGTTCCATATGATAGTGCTTTTGGGTCACAAGGCTTTTAAAAGAAATATCTTTTCGCAGTCCTCTCCCTCCTCTCTCTCTCCCAAATGATATTGTAGAAAACTAGAGAAACACAAACATTAACTAGTGAGAAGATAGTGAAAGGAAAATGGTACGTAACAGGTGTCTAACTCAGGGTATTGTTAACTCGAAGTGATAGATGTCACTGGTATCGTTGACTGTATACTTTGGAGAGCAGCACAAAAATACACGTTACCAAGCCACAATGGCTGATTTTGAAGATGTCCTTTCCAGGCTTGATTGTAATTGCACCTCAAAAGAGAGTGAGCAGGGCTACTATTAACTGAGATAGACCTATCAAGTACTGAGGCTGAAGTGGTGCTCCAGAATGAGCAATGTTTTTGTGTGACAGAGTTAATTACGCGATCCCAGGGTGTTCTGTGGGTCTAATTGGGACACAGAAATAAACCCTTTGGGTGCTTCATTTTGCCTATTACTCCAGCAGAGGGAGGGCCTGCGGGAATGAAGTTCCCTGGTGAAAGAAAAGTAAAAAATCCCARGCTTCTTGTCAGTCCAGGTGATGGACTGCTATTATTACTATTTTATATTAAAGGAGAGAAGGAAGAAGAGAGAAGGACTGTATGAAGGACAAAGTTAGCAATCATTCACAGGCAAGCAGAACAGGTACTTTGAACTCAAGTGTGTCTGAAATTCAAAAGTATTAGTGCTTTTCACTTAGTGGTTTTCTTTAAAGTGAGTTATGTTTTCTCTGTTGTGCTATACAATATAGAAACTATGTCCAGAGTAGTATTTGTGTGACCAGAAAATGGGAAACCATAGGTGAAGGCCGGCATCTCAGTTCCAGGATGTCAAGTTCTCACATTTGTAATCACACTGCAGAGCGAGTATGGTCAGGTAGAAAAGTATTTTAATATTACTGGAAGACTCTGCAGCACTGAGAGTCAAGATCTGTAAGTACATTTATGTTTTTAACACACATTTGAGAATCAGGTCTGAAAATTTTGCTCTCACTTTCAAAAGTAGCTTTGGTATTTTGTGTTTGAAGTCCCTCTGGCAGTCATTGGCATGCAGGTTTCTTGGAATCACAATTGCTTTTCATTCTGCACATGACTTACTGAGCTAGAATAGGGCCTTCAACAACAAAAAAAGTAGACTCAAAGACACCAAAGAGGCAGTGCTTTTAGTGGTACTTCCTTATTTTAATGAAACATAACCTGATGATATTCTCTAGAACTTAATCTGAATGCTAAAATTAGTTCTTATGCATAGAGACCATAGGCTGAATTAAAAACTCATGTCCAAAAATTTTTTTGAATTACAGAGCTTTTAGACTATTATTTAAATTAAAGAAAATTACTTTATCCTCAATAATGCTGATAAAATTAAGATTTCTTCCTTTCAGGAAATCCTGGTATTTTGACACTTATATATTGGGACAATAAACTGAAATACTGAAACTTTTCAATGATTCAGATATGCAGGAAAAAAAGATGGAAAATATGTGGTAAATACTACAATAGCCCTAACTGAAAGGTACTACTGTAATGTATCCATACAAATGTTTCATTTAAATTAGGGATTTTGTTAAGCTCTGTATTCTCCAGAATTGCCATGAGGATTAGCAGAGATACCTCCAGTTTCTTGGGGTACAAAAGTAATGGTGTCATTAGAGATTCCCAGCAGCTTCACCTCAAGACGAACTGCTAGCAGATTTTGATGGCAGAACGAGTTTAGGCAATTGGCCTTGGTGATGAGAGGACAAGTACATCCAAGACAGCTAGCGGTGCTAGCAAGCACTGCGGGAGTAGAAAGGAAAGCTGTCCAGAGCCTTAGTCTTTGCCAGGCCAAGGCATAAACCCCACACCTTTGCTTGCAACACTAAGTCTATGGAATTAGACAACAAATATTACATTTGTGCTATACACACCAGAAGGGGAGAGGAGGTCAATGATAAAATGTGTCTCTGATTTCAAAACTGGCTTTACAAAATGAAACAAAAAATCAGGTTTTTGTTTCTTCCTGAACTACTCTTACTAAAATTTATTTAAAAATATTTTCTTTGCTGAAAACATTTAAACCTACCTTATTTATTACACATTTTCAATTTATTTTATAACACACATTCTAGGTACCAACATATCAAACAAGTACAAGACTGTTGTGCACCAGAGGAGAGCCCGGGTATTCAGAAACGCTTGAATTTCTGTTTCGAGGGCCATAATCTCAGCACATGAACTCTTACGTGTCAGACAAGCGTCGGCTGACGTTGAGCGGCTCGGGCATCCTCTGTCTGCTGGAGGGTGCGTGGGGCAGCCGGGAGGCAACGCCCCACGACAGGCGTTGGCCGTTGCGGCCGTTACGGCCGTTAGCGCTGCGTGGGCGCCAGGGCGGGGCCTTGGCCACGCACAGCCGTTCGGCAGCGGGGTGTGGGCGGCCGCGCTGCCAGGTAGGGCCGTGGGGGCCCCGCTCGCCTTGTTCTTCGGCAGCCGAGCGGCGCCTCCGTCGCATGGCAGCCTCGCGTTTGCGTGCGAGGGCTGCAGCGCCCTCGGGGACACCGGCTGCTGCACCGCGCAACCTCTGGGGCGAGTCGGGGAGCCGCTCCCGGGGAATGCCTCCTGCTCGGCTGGGTAAAGCGGAGTGCTCCAGGCTTCAAAGGAGCTTCCTTAGTAGGAGGGTTTCACAATTGCTCAGGTTCAGTGGCTGCACCCCTGCTTTTCTCTTGGTCACCATCAAAACTGGATTGTGTACTGTGAGGAAATGCCACAAAAACCCCCACACCCTAACAAACAAACAAAACCCACACAAAATCTTACAGAGTTTTTATCTGGAACTCTGGGAGTTGCACAAGTGTGKTTTTTTAAAAAAAAAAACTTTTCTTAATTGATGTAATTTTATGTAATGCAGGTATGGTAGGAGGAAAGTAATGAAGCTGTGACTTGGAGGCAGCAAAATTTGCTGTGTGTTGCTGCACCTGTGGGAAGGATGCTCTGTGCTCAAAGGGGTGCAGAGGCACTCACCTCTGTGTCGCTGCTACAAGGAAGACCTGGGTCTCCTGCTTGAAGGAGTGCGGCCACTCCAGCTTGGGTGCCATGCTTGCTTAACTCCATGGACAGGCAAAATAAGGAGCAGCAATAATTTTGGCGACTTTAGCATGCTAAATTGGCTCAGTAAAAGGGTCAAGTGGACAAAAGAGAGAGGAGGGAGAAGGACCTSCCTTTTGGGCAGTGAGTGGTCGAAAGGGCTCAGATGCGTCCTCTGAGAGGGAATGCAACCTGACTATTCCTTCTGGTGCACTGATAGAGGGGAAAAATGCAGTTGCACTAGTTAGACTAAGAACCTAGGATTTTGTGAAAGCATGAATGCATTCTAACTGCTTTACATGAAAACATAAATACAACTMTATATATTTATCTTTAGTAAGTCCTCTCCTATATTTTTAAATTCTTGGGGAGAAGGAAGCCTCTTAAACCAATATAGAATAAAGTTTGTGAGATCCTGGTGTAATTTCAAGGTACAGTAGATTTTGGTAGAGTTTGTTTTTCAATGTAATAGAGAAAGACTGTTGTCAAGCATTTTATATAGCTAAACATACTTTAACATGGTATTTGATATTTTTATAACCATATGGATTGAATAGTTGCTATACTCTCTAATCCTTACCAGGTTATTCACTCTTCAGGGCAGTGGTTAGAGATATTAGCCATTGATTCCTTAACTGTACATTGCCTTCACCCTTTAAATTTCTATACCTTGGAAAGATGGAGAGACTTTTCTGAGGCTGTAGCTGGGCTAAACATAGAGGTGGTCTTTCTGTATCTTAGAACAAGCAAATTTTCTGTGCCATAATATGCAAAGTAGGAGGGAAAATGTAACCTTTGTGGCATCCTTAAGCCAAGGAGCAAGAGGGGKTTTTTTTATTTGTCTTTATGTGTGTGCACCTTTTTTGCTATTAAACTGCTATTGGAAATCAAAACATACTGTTGATATTTTGGGAAAGGGTTCATTAAAAATGAATTCTGTGGCCATAAATCAAGTTTTGCAAAAGAATTTGGCTGTGTGTAGATTTGTTGAATCTACATGATAAACTGTTACAAGATGCAAGATTACTGCAGAAGGGTATGTGGTTAGGGTATAGGGGAGTGTGGACAACTCCACAAGAAAATCAATTATGGGCAGTGTAGACTCTTTTATTCTCACTCATAAGGCCAGTACACATGTTCACAGTGAGCATTTCACAGGACTCTATTTATTAAGACACACAATTCTTTCATTTGGCTGCTCCCTGTAGCAAAACCACAGTGCCACCGCAGAAGACAGGCCCCATCATACTCACCTCAGCTGCCCTTTCAGGCACCACGAGTCCTGCTTCCCCTGAACAAAAAGGCAAAAATGTTTTTGTTTGCATAGCCTAAAAACAGATTATGCCTTAGGAAAATAGCTGGAGGCAAAGCTACTTGAGAAATATTTAGGAAGYAGCTGAAAAGATGTTATGTACCCTTCAGCTATGTACTCCTTGTACATGAAACACTTTGAAAGACTTGTGTTAAGCGGACTATTACTGTTTGGAATATAATTCTCCTCTGTATATTGTCCTTTGGTGAGATTTTATTTTACACAGGATGTGGCTGCTGTAGGTAACAAAGTGTTGTGTTACAGCTGTGGTCCATGCTCCAACTGTTCRATTAGTAGAGTGTGGTGCCACTTCAGCATGCTGAGAGGATTGAGGCAAATGTCCGGGATTGCCTGTTACAAAAGGGCTGTTTTGTAAAAACACATAGGACACCTTTAAGAGCAGAACTGCTTCTAACCATGCCTTCCACTTTGTCTTCTTTTGGCTTGGTCATCTTTCTTTTCTGCCTGATTTCTTTCCTCCTACTTCCTTCTTTGTTGCTGTGATTCTCCCTCTATCAACCATGTTGGACAACATGTTGTCAACTATGTTGGACAACAGTTAAATCTGCACCTTTCCTAAAGAGATGTTACAGGGGGTAGCTGTGGATGCAGATGACTGTTGGAGTGGCTGAGATGGGCACTAATATCAGTAYGCTCATGATGCCAGCTAGTAGGCTAAAATACCCCACTGCCTGTTTGACTGGGGCTATGGGATCCTGTACCTTTCAGAGATCCTCTCTATGGCCCTGACTATAAAGGGACAGTGAATCTGGTCTTGGGAAGAGTCCTGAAGATTTGTAGGCCCACAGCCAATACTGCAGACTAGATGCTGCAACCTTATATGTGATGTAATGTTACCTGGAATGATAGTTTAGGTAATCAGAATGGCAATGTGGAAGAGTCTATATTTGATTGCAAGTCTGAGAAGTCAATTTTCATCAAGTATGACTCTCTTGTTGCATACATTTTTACCTTTTAAAAACTTAGTCTATGTAGTAAATCTCTGTTTCAAGTTGTGCTAGACTCTACTTTTTGTCTTTCATTCTAATAATAAATAGTTTGCCTGACATTGAGACATGTTTATTTTTTCCCATTGCAAAAGAAATTCTCATGGAAAACACATTAGCAGCCTTGGAACAAAAGGCACAGAATGGGGAATTTCCCAGTGCATTCCATTCCCTGATTGTTCTATTCAGCTTTGAGAACCAGTTGGTGTGCTCATTTATAACTACATGTTTTTGTATATAGTCTTCTGACTGCTGAGTGGAAAATACACCAAGAGCTTGCGTGAGCAAAGAGCAACTTGAGAAGAATAGTGGTGTAGTTAGGCTTCCCGTTTGCATCATGGCTTCTAAGTAGACTAGCTCAGTGTGTCTCAAAAGCACTGAGGGCTGGAATATGTGTGTCTTTGCAGCAGTTATTGCTGCCTAGCRCAGGGAGACATAGCAGAAGTGTATCTGGGACAAATAATACCTGCATTTACTAGGTTTTGATTCAGATGGTGTAGATCCAAAGGACATGTCTTTTAGGTACTGAAATAACTGTTGAAAATAAACTCTGTGTTCATCTAGAAGCAGATGGAGAACCTCATCCTAGTATGAGGAAGAAATGCTGCAGTTGCTGGGTGCTGCAGTAAGAGTTGTCAGGCCTGTGTTAGTACACTTTTAAYTCCTGATGCAACTTGGAAGACCACCCAGAGGTGTTTAGGTAGCTGAAAGTTTACATCTCCCCTGTCCTTGTGACAAGTATTTCATCATCTTGTCTTTCTCCCTTTATGGAGAAGGACTGTATATGCTGATGGCAGAGAAGCCAGAGCAGCAGCAATTGAATTAATCAGACTTCTAAAAGGAAGCACTTTATGGATTTTATTAGCACTTGTGCGCCCATTCTATGGCACCACAGAGTTACTGAGAGCAGAGTATGCCAATGAGTTGATTTGTCACATTGAGAGGTTCAGTGATATCGTTAGTCATGCATACTAGCTATTTTCTCTTAAAGTTTCTTGTTGGGAAAAGTGCAATTATTCCCTCTAGAACTGATGAGGATGCCTCTGTAGATAGCTAGAGAGCTTTCTTTGTATTGTGACCTCTGGTAATGTTACCTCTCAGAAGGGGAAACACAAGCTGTAGTCATCTTAGTAATCTTTTTCTGGCAAGGCAGCTGTGTGAATCTTCTTGTATGTTATCTTCTCCACATGATTTTGTATATGCTCACTGCTACACCATTCCAATGTATGCAGCAGTTTCTCTTCACACTCTAATGGTGTGATTATTATCACCTCCCCATAGACTAGAATCCTTTCAGTGTGAATGCAGTTCTACAGTCCCAGGAGTCAACGTCTGGTGATTCTTCCTTAGGCAGCATTGAGTGTAAGTTATGAATACATGTGAGTGTGACCAACTTGACTGCTTTTCATTAGGATCATACAATATATGGTTATCTCTACAGAGCTTGTTAATGCACCTGATCGTGGAGAGGAAAAAAMCAAAAGATAAAGGGCTTTAATAATGTTACAGGGGCAAGTATATGCCTGTGAGGCGGCATTTTCAGGAATGCAGCCATAGTAAGCAATTATGTCTATGTTGTAGAATAAACACATTCTGAATGTTGATGAATGAAACAGCTGAATTGTACAATTTGGAAATATGGCTACTACACTCATTCAATAATTAATTTTCTGGTCTGCTATGTGCCAGCTTCCAAAATACAGAGAGCTTTCTGACCACTTTGAAGGTATGGCTGGAGCATAACACCGAATGCCAAAAATTCTTTGTCCAGTCAGTGCGCTTTAAGGAAATCTGGCCCAGCAGTTCAGCAGTGCTTTTTATGCATTAAGTATACTTACTGCTACTGTGTAGAGGTATGTATGGAGGCCTTGTTGCTGTAGGTGGATTTTCAGAAATCAAGGAGACTTTGCTGAATCTTCCATCCTATGACTTTTTGGTGTGTAATACCATTTAAAGCTAAAACACAGACCTTGTAGTCAGCGAAGTAGTAAATTATCACCTTCCCACATTCTGCTAACATTTTCTTTCTGTGAGTGAATTAGAATAGGTCATAGGAAACCAGGCTGCAATAACAGGCTAATGAAAAATAGAAATCGAGTGTTTTTCACTCAGTGAGGTTGGAGGAGTTAAAAAAAAAAGATGGAAAATAACAGGGAGCACAGAAACTTGAGCTCTAGTGTGTCAGCGACACAACAGTTTTGCTCTGTGTGTACATAGGAGGTAAAAGTTTGCTTGCTTAAAAAAATGTTGAGAGATTTTTTTTGCCAAATTTCTAGGCTAAATCTTTGGCCGTGCTGAAGTGTTGCCAAAAGTGACCTTATAGCTTGAGGGCAACTGAAAATCCTTGTAACTTGAGGCTATTTCAACTTGCTCTGGCCCGCTCTGTCAGTTTTCCTGACACACTAAGTGCATAGGGCAAAATGCCTGAGAGCATAAGGGGGGATACCTTTTAATAGGCAAAGGGTATGATAAAGGTTTGATGGGAAAGGTCTGAAGTTCAATACATTCTCCCATGTCTGAGTGGTACGCTCCTCAGGGGTCCAAAAGCAGGTGTAAAGTAGAACATCTTTATAGCAACTCTAATTTGTGCTGATGGCTGAGTTGGCCTCTGGCCAAYATAAAGTTGGGGCAAGCAGAAGGAAGGCTTGCAATCACCTCTTCCTCTCCACGAAAGCTGTTGCTGTGCTGAGCATAAGCTTGGCTCAGTGTGGGGCTGTGTCACAGAATACTTCATAACAGAATTCACTGGGTCCAAAGCATGCATTCTGGTCTATCAAGTAAGCAATATGCCTTTTTAAAATTGTCACCAGCACCTTTATACATGCCAATTCTAGTGATAATTGCTGAATTTCTACATTTAGAGGAAGCAAGTGCTTCATTAATACCACAATGTGCTATTGTTTATTGCATGTCTTCTGTTTCCTCTAAATATAGAAATTAAGTAATTATCACTGTGGCTACTTATTTATTCATTACAGTTCAAGTGTAGATACATAAGATCTTGAAGTAATATGTATTTTTAAAAGTTTGGAATCTCTGAAAAATCTCTCCTTTAGACGGGTTCAACTCTTAGCTTCCTATAAAAATTTCATGTCGCATTTTTGGATGGCCATCTGGTTTGTTCAAGCCTAGAAAATCTGCCTTACACCAACGCAGAAATTTTGCTTTTAAAAAAAAAAACTCTCAAAGCACAAGGCTTTTTGCTACATTCACAGCAATTAAAATAACTTTGTATATATCTTTTGTTAGTGTTCAGTATTGACAGTTTAAAAGCACTTAACAAAAAATTAAGGTAGATAATCCCGAAGACTCTTATGTTTTGYTTGATGCATGAGCGCTGAATATGCTTTTTTGTATCAAATAGTAGCTTACCTTATTATTGGTCTGCCACAGATTTCTTTTGTTGTCTTGTACAAGGTATACCTGTCATACTTGCAGGATCTGGTGCTCTAGGTCTTGACCAAAGGGCAAGTAGTTTCCCAAGCYTGTGTTGAGTGGCCTTTATGTGCACTTTTATTCTTTTAGCCATCTGTATTATGCTCTCCCAAGAAGGTGTTCAGCTCTTGTGCTAATCCAATGTGTGTTGCATTTTGTTGTTGCAGGTGCAAACGGGATTGATGAACACTCACACTTAGAGCTCCAGAACCTTACTGTACAGCTCTGAGGTTTCCCTGCAAGTACCACTTGACTAAGTCCAGATGAATCCAAAGGTGCTCTGGCAAGTGAGAATGCGGTGAATGGGAGATGACTTAGCAGTCTGGGCAGCTGTTACCCTCAGCAGAAATGAAGCCTTAGGGTCTTTGTGTCTCTCCCTCCTATTACTACAATATAAGTTTATAGTACTGACATGTTTTGCGTTCTACTTGTGCGATAGAATCACACTGTATTGAGATTGTACTTGGCTGCCTGTTTCAGAATTGTCCATGCTGCACAAAGAGCTGTGAGGATGAATGTGAAAGGCTGTGATGTCTTCAGACTTCTTACTCCTCAAAGGCCGAATAAGAAGTGATGTTCTAGTGTCCGAACTSTGCTTTATATTGAAAGTGGAGGCTGTGCTCTCAGCAAGTGTATGAATGGTGGCATTCCAATTGCTGCTTGAACCTCTGAAAATCTGAAAATGTTTGGTGTAAATGCAATAGATCAGTGTCAAATTTTGGCAATAGATCAGTGTCTTTGAGCAGGTATAGTTATAATTAATTACTGTCAATTATTTATATAGATCTAGAGTTTCAAAGATTTTCATGCAAAAATGACAGGTCTATACCCCAAGGGGCATTAAGATCCACTTTAACATAGTAGGGATTGCCTTGAACAAAGGAGAGGAAGGAAAACCCTGGGGAGAAGGAAGGTCATGGTAGCCTTGCTGTTAATGGGACTAGGCCCTACAGCTGCAGTATGAGTCTCACTGAGGTGGGCTATTCCTAAAACATCCTTTAAATTACCCTTGAGGCTGCATTTACTTTCCACCTAGAGGACATCTGATGCTTGTGTATGTGCACGTGTGTGTGACAGTGAGACTGAACATGTACATAGGACATGGTCCAGTGTATTTAAGGCTTGACCATGCCCACTGACTTCTAATGCTACTTCCCAATTAGTTGTATACATATGATTTAGCAGGATGAGGCATTCGTGTTATGGTAGTGTGTTTTGTCTTTTTTGATTTATGCCATTTAAATGTTGTTCACTTCTTTTCCTCCTGCCCACCTCCCCCCACTTTATGCGTGTCCTACATTTGCTGAATCCTGCTGGRTTAGAAAACCTCCTGCTCTTTCTCCTCTGCCCTGTAGAGTTCTATGTGTGTTTTTAGTATCTTTCAGATTCTGTCCTTCGTAATTAGTATTTATTAGGTATCATGTTAAGGCATCAGTTTAAACTGATCTCAGTGTGTCTCAGTCTAAAAACTAAGATATTGAGCTTTTTGAGTGAACAGTGCTAAAAATGAACAAGTTTAAGTAAGATTTGTTGCTGGCATGTTTTATGTCAGAATCTCATCCTTCACTTCTGGTTTTTTTATAATTAATAAGAACAAAAGAGCAGTATTTGAATGTGGTAGTCTTATTCAATATAAATGTGCTTCAACATGCAACAAGGATTAATACCTTTCATGTATAGAGGCACAGCCTCCATTTCAGCTTTATATTACTAATTCACAGTGCTGGCTGCTAGTTTTGTACATGGCTGTTTAGATGTGGTTAGATAAGAATGTTCCTTATTTGTAAATTAAGTGCCATTAGTACTCAGAGTCGGTAACCTCAAGGGGCAGTATCTGCTTAGGATGTTTGTTCCCAAGGTACAGCACTATTACAGTGCAAGATATTTAAATAGGAGTTTATTCTGGGCTGGTTAAATTAGCAACTTTGTTTATAAAAATACCATATCTTACTGATCAAGTGAAAGTACATGCCGAATCACAAGTATATCTTAAGCTCTTATCCTGACCTTAATGAGGCTTCAAAATTAATCCAGGGAGCATATGGTATTTTTCTTCTTTTATATAGCCTTTTACCAGCACTCCTCCACACAGAATGTTCCTACATTTACAGGTATATTAAGCCTTAAAAATTAATCTCTAAAAGTACAGTAATATCATGGGTGAGAAGTTGCTAGACTAGGATTGGTGACCTTTGTTCTTGGCAGTACCACTACTGAATTCCTACATCACTAGAGCTAGAGGCAAGTTATTTACCTGTCATGCTTAGTTTCCTTATGATGAAAGCCTTCCAGGTGTTTTTTGTTGGTTTGTT